>JAODKN010000134.1:23166694-23177642 GCA_026774425.1 Petrocephalus zakoni | reverse complement strand
AATCGACCCAGTCGACTACCACAGTCCTTGCGATGTGACATGTCATGTAGATTAACTTCACAAATTGCGCTGGCCTAAAGTGAACAAGCGATTTTCCACCAAAGCATTCAAAGCTCTGACCCCGAATGTCCCTTCGGGTCCTACAGTCTAACCAATCCAAGCAGAGAGGGCTGCACTGCTTTCATCCAGCTTACATCACCCCGGTGCTTTACAGCTTTAATAAGGGCAGTATCACGAACTCCGGGATCCATATTTCATTAATTTGGCCTTGTTTCTCTAACATGCGGTATGTGCGGTGAAATCTGCTGGCACACACTTTTCTGAAGAGAAGAGAGACAAACGGCTAACGAAAGCCTCCTGTAAGCGTACGTTACAGTGTTGGAATGGTAAAACCCAATGGAGTCATATGCCTGGGCCTCCTAAGGATCCCAGCATGCAACAGGGCAGCAGCTCTGAGTGTTTCTTTTTCTTGTCTCTGTGTGCTACCAATCATCATAAAGGATTTTATTATTCTTTAGCACCAGTAGCATTTTCCATGTTTAATTTGAGGGTCTGCCCAAAATTTGTCATGCCAGTGCTCTCGTCTTAGTGCTGAAGTGTGATGATTAAACCCTCGTCAGGCAAATGTCACAAGATCTGGAAAGACACTGCGAACTGGGCCCCCCCCAGGGTGTCTCGCCAGCTATAATACGATTAACAGTCAGGATACACACTTCCTCAAGAGCAAATATCTGACAGTCACATGTGAACAGCAGACCACACAAGTGCGATTTTGAATACAGCTATACATGTACTTCATGATTCACAGAACATAAACAGACACACACACACACACACACCAATCACAGACTTCCTGCAGACAGCACATCACCTCAAGTAATAAAATAGATCGCTGCCCCATTTTAAGAGGCCAGTAGTTACTCTCGCCAAAACACTACTAAATGGGGGGGGCTCACCCAGGGTTTCCACAATGGGCAGCTTTTTGACGATTGCTCGCTTCTTCACCATCCTCATGACGCCCAGCGCCAGGGTGACCGTCACCACGATGGGCAGGCCTTCGGGGATGGCCGCCACGGCGAGGCTGCAAGACAGGCAGCGTGACTTTGCGAGGAGAGAGAGGCCCTCCAAGGCCGTCCCAGCACACAGACAGAGCGCTCATCTCTGCTGGTGTGGTTGGCTCACAGCCTCACAGGCACTCTTCACACAGGAAACACCGAATTCCATGGTAGGTCAGCCACTCACCTGACACCGATGGTGAACATATCCAGAATGTGCTTTCCCTGGAGCCAGCCGACCAGCATGATGACCCCTAAAATGCATGAAGATTCTGCTGACAGGGTGCCCAACAGCTCTCCTGTAGGGTGAATCTCAATACCAAGAACACAAAGATCGTACTTGTGGTCTTGGCAAGACCGCTCTTGCCACCTTGCCTTCCAAGAATGAACTTGGGATGCAATAAATCATGGGACTGGTCTTGTTTGCTAAGGACATAACTGATGTATCCTTGATATTTGGGGCTGGGCAAGAACAGCATCTGGGGAGTTTTACCCTCCTCTGCACTTCCATTTTTAGTTTTGGAGCAGGTCTTTGGAAATGGAAAATGACGTAAAATGGGTATACTAGAACACGTTCGTGAAGTACAGTCAAGTAAGCATATTGAGAAACACCACTATGCTGTTCTTTCACTTACATCTTTGCTCACTCATACAGCTGCATAGCTGTTACAACTCTCAAATAATCATTCAGCTCACAACATAGGCTCTAATAGTGTACTGTGGGTCCTGTAAGTAGCAAAACACAGAAAGCCCAGTTATAGTGCAGAACAGCTGTTATATAAGCGTATCGGAGTACCAAGGCCCCTGAACAGGATGAAAGAGGAACCACTGAACACCAGTATTAACTTCATTACACTGGCTTCCAATACAGCAGTGTTTCTTAATCCTGCTCCTGGAGTACCAGACCTTAATTAGTATCAGGTGTTTCTTAATGGCCTAATAATGAAGGTGGAAGGTTGTATGCAGTGTGGGTTTGACTGAAATCCTTCTGGCAGGTGGTACTGCAGGTGCAGGATTGAGAAACACTGCAATACAGGATCCAGTTTAAAATTAATTGTTTTTGAAGCATTAAACGAGCTGGCCCCTCCCAATGTCACTGCTTTGCTGCATCACCACAATGTTCCCAAGAAGCTGAGGTCATCTGATAAACCCTTACCATTTGTTCCACCAGCCTCCTTAAAGCTGAAGGGTGACCGCACCTTTTCAGTATACGAACCTAATCCCTGGAAGAACCTCCTGCTTAACATCAGGTCCTCCCCCCCTTAATTAGAGTTTCAAAATTTTGACTGAAAACCCATTTGTTAAGACTTGCATTCTAGATTAATAAAACTCTTTATTTTCATCTCTTGTCTCTCCTGTGCAGTAGGACTGGCACTAGTATTGTACAGCTATGTCTTTAGTTTGTATTGCTTTACTTATTTGTAAATATTGCATATGCTTTATAAAGTTAATAGTTACTTACTTATTTACTGTTACTGACAATGATGACCTATGATATAGGAAGCCTACCTACAATGGAGAAGGGAAACCCTACCAAGCGAGCTAGAAGCCTGCGAGCAGAGAAAAGGTGCAAGAGCTTTTACCGATGATCCCGAATGAGTAGAGCGAGAGCTGCTTCCCGAGAAGGTCCATGCTTTTCTGTAAGGGGGTTTTGGGAGCCTGTTAACCAAAGAAAAAATGAAATTTGAACTCGAAGCTTAAATGAATTATTGTGTGAATCAGGATCATCGGCCCGGGGGCAGGTCCAAATGTGAGGACGCGAACAAGGTAACTGCATAGAGGGTGTGGACACTGACCTCCTCAGCCTGCATCATCTTAAAGACTTCCCCGAATTCAGAGTTTTCTCCTGTTCCGATGACGAGGCCCTACAGCAAAACAAGGACTAGATTGGAAAGGTACACTAATATACTAGGAAAATAGAAGTGCTTTGTTGCTTGTGTATTTTTTCTCTTCTCCCATGCTGATGCTCCTCCTGACCTAAGGGGGGCAGCAGTAAAATTTACCTTGGCCTTTCCGCAGCGCACCAGCGTCCCCATGAAAGCCACATTGCTCCTGGAGGTGATGTCGCCGTTGGTGGCTGCTGGCTGGGGCGTGGTGCACTTGGAGCAAGGCGTGGTTTCTCCCGTCAAGCTGGACTCGTCCACAGACAGGTCAGTTGCCTGGAGGGTGTGCGGCACGTGAGTTGAAGAGCAATTTGGCACTATGAAGTGATGTTTTGCCAGGAGCTTCAGCTAAAATTTGGGGCAGACCATCCATTTACAGGCATCTAAAACTGACTTCGGACAAAAGGAAACACTGGCGCAGGACGCCTGTCAAGCTCCCCCAACAGGGACACGCCTTGGCTAATGGAACACACCACGCTGTTCCCATCTCTCTTCTTCCACTGTTACCCTTTATACCACTTCACTCTCCCTTTAAATTCCCCACAACCCTTCCGTTTGCCTGTAATGCTGTCCTAATTTGGTTAAAATTGACTCATAACATCGTCGTTTAATGTTTGCCAAGAGGTTTGAGGCATTTACTATGGAAAAGGTGCTAAATAAGATTAATTAAAACTGACTATTCACTGAGGTGAACATGTATTTACGAGATTCATGAATATGTATTAATTTAATGTGTATTTTAAAGCGGAGACTTCCACAATGACACTGCTGCCTCCCATTCGTAGGAGTCTTTTTATAAAATGTAGCACTTTAAAAGCGGCTAATGGGACAGGGGGCGGGGGAGTATTCCTACCTCGAAGAGACGCAGGTCTGCTGGAACACGTTCCCCGACTGTGAGGCAGACCGTGTCGCCCGGGACCAGCTCGCGGGCTAGCAGGTGCTCCAGGCGACCTCCTCGTATGCTGCGTGGCAGAGGGGTAGACAGCGGCAGAGCAGTTAATGGCCCCGCAATGGCGCCCCCCCCTCTGGCGAGGTGCCCACCAGAGAGCCGCCCGCATTCGAGGGACAAATCTGAAACAGGGGCCCCAGCCTGAAGTGGAAATTAAACAATCCAGTCTGGCCCCACCTGTGCCCCTCGCAGGGCATCACCCCACCCTCCACCACCATCCAGAGAGAAATGGGCCTGTGTGGGACAGGGCTGCTCACCAGTGACACTCGGGTGGCACTAGCTTCCCCAGCTCCTCCAGGGACTTCTCGGACCGGTACTCCTGAAACGGTCACGGGTTCGGTCAGTGCAGCTGAAGCGGCCTTTCGGCATGCAGGCGAGAGCCTCTGCACACCCACGTGCCGTACATCCGCAGCGTAACGACGGGGACGTACCTGTACAAAGGCGACGGTGACGACGATAATAATGGCCTATAAGGGGACGAAGGGAGACACACGAGAGCCAATGAGAACAAAGAAACGCTCATTCATCAATGCTCATTCACAGAAAAGGTGGCGGGAGCCTCACGCACCACGGTGATGCTGACGGCGTCGTCAAACTGCCGCATCAGCACACTGATTACCGCAGAGGCCAGTAACAGCATGATGAGGGGGTCTTTGAACTGTGGGACAGACAAGGGGGCAGTCAGCTCCAGCTCACACTGACACTGGCTTCGGGGATAGGGCGAGACCATGTGATCAGCAGGGACCCCAACCATCCTGCCATCCGCAGACACCTCGCTCGGAGGAAGGGCCCTTGTCCAATCAGAGGGTGTGAGAAGTTGGTATGGTATGGTGCCATTACCTACTCCAAGTCAACCGGAAAAGCTGAGTGAAGGAGATCCCTCCATCCGCCCATGAGAAATTCCCATTGGCACAGAGAGTGGCAGACACTGCACAACTGCCACTGCTCACGGGGCTGAGGACAGCGGACTGAAATGCTGTGACTGATGATTCTGGCCCATCCACTGGCACCACACCTCAAGCCTGCCAATCTCACCTTTCCGCAATGAGGCAGGCCTTAACCAAACCTGATGTATACCAATCCAGGATTAGCTCACTAGGTCTGGGTTATCGTGAATGTACCACTGAGCACAGTCTTTAAATTCTGAGCTCATTATGCAACTGTGCAATGATACACTCATAAGCCGAATAGCAGATCATATGAACGCTTCACATTATGCCGCAATGCTCAGCATTGTGCTAAAAATAAAACTGAAACATTCCTGCTGTGTGCCGTAAGACACGCTAATGTAAGAGATACCATCAGGAAAGGGAGAGTACCGCAGTAAAATGTGGCAGGTGACATTCAAAATGACGCTAAAGCCGGCAGTGTATCAGACATGACCTCTTTTTGGGGTGGGGCACCGTGAACTTGATATGCGGGTCACAAAAGCTGGTTTTGCACAGGGTTATGGTTATCTATGGCTGCCGGGGAGGGTCCGGTATCAAAAGGGCTCAAGACACCATAAAATCTCATCCTGGGGAGGTCGCGTGACAGCCATACATCCGTTTGCATTCACATCGCAATGTCATCTTTAAGAATCAAAATAGTGGGAAGAGAGCTACAGGGAAAACAACTCTTTTTTTCTTCTTCTTTTTAAAGCGAGTACAGTCTAAGTGTGGCCTGGCTGCCACAGCCAGATGCATGGCCAAATGCTAATTAGAGGGCCTCCGTCTGAAACGCAGACTCTCCCAGAGGGCCCAGGAATGGTGTAGCTAGCTCTCACTGAACACTGTGTGGCCGTTCGGGATGGAGTGTGAGAGTGTGCGATTGTGTGTGTGTGCTGCAGAGCCATGAGCTGCTCTTCCAGGCAGCTGCATCACAGGAAAATGCTTGTATATGAAGCAGTGGGGGGCAAAGCCACACTAAATTTATACAGCTGCTGCAGTGCCTCTGGTGCCAGGCTAGCGGGACCTTGTGCTCTTATTGGGATAAGAGTTTCGTCCTTCAGTCCACAGCTCAGGTGGGACGCTGGGTAAGCAGGTCAGGCAGAATCACGGCGACACAATGGGAGGACATGGAACGGTTTTACTAATTCACTGCTGATCCACATGATCGGGTCACATCGAAAGTCAAAAGCCAGAGAGGTTAGAAGGACTGCTGGTTTGCTCTTCACTGTCGCCCCGGTAACGATACACAGCATTTAGTAGTCCCACCCACAAATCATGACAGGAAGGTGCTAAGTAGGAACACCCCAAAACAGCCTTAATGGTGATGTTCTGTCATAGGAACTGGGCCTCCAGCCCAGAGGGTGGCCACTCACCTGCAAGAGGTACTTCTTCCATAGCGGCTCATCCTCGCTGATGTCGAACTCGTTCCAGCCGTGGTAGGCGCGGCGGCGGGCCACCTCGTCGTGGGATAGGCCATATTGCAAGTCCGCCTAGATAGAGGCCGGTCAGCAAGGAAAGGCCTGTTAGCACACGCTGGGCCTCAGAGTAGGTTCAGTATGAGCAAAGAACAGAAGGCCAAAGCCTTAGACACACATCCTAACAGGGTCCCCGTCATGCTGCCTGATAACGCATCATAAGAAAACCACACTGTACTTAAAACTTTACAGGCAATTAAACATGCTGTAGTAATGACTAAACGGCTGCAGACATTACGCCTTTTCTTTCAGATCAATTTGTTTAAGGTTGACCTAGAACGTCGACCATACTTAACATTTCACAAACAAAAACTTCGTTTAGAATTTAATGAAATATGTTCCTAAAAGAAGTTACCCAAATGCTATATACAGAACACGATACTAATTAGGTTTACACTTAACCCCTTAATGAGAACCCAGGAATGAATCACAATGAGTATGTGTTAAATATGGATTTAACTGATATGTGATACTCTGATAAACATATAAATGTAAATGATATGCAGCCGAAGAGAATAATGGCCAGGATAATAATGATAATAGCAGTGGTGCCATTTGCAGTGACCTGTGATTGCCAGGCCATACTTGCTCACTGTGACCGACAACTTACTACCTCCTTGGTGCTGGCTATCATCCGTAACCCCCCCCCCCCTCGTTTCTTCACACAGCTGAGCCGGGGGTGGGCCTGATGGAGCACGTCGCCGAGTCGGCTGCTGTCCTGGCCAACTGCCACCACTCACCTGCAGTACGTAGGCGACCTCGTCCACCGGCAGCTCGCTGGCTTTTTTGGAAGCTAGTACCGGTACCATTGTCTCATCTTCACTGTTGGGTTGGGCTTCAGCAAGCTAGACACACACACACACACGTCATATAAGATTTGGTTTACTTTGTAAACCAGCCCTGTGCAGTGAAAACATCCAAAGCAATAATCCCCTGACAAAGCCTAGATCTGAAACCTTATCGTAATCACAATGTCAGCATAACAGGCTCAGGACAGGATATATTTAGAGCACAAACAAAAGATTAGGGCTCTTGCCTCAAGTACAGAGACAATTTGCCTATAAGCTTAAGCCTTTCCTCATTGTTCAAGCGTTCACAGACATCACATACTGCTGACCTGCTCGGTCCTGAATTTAGCTGGAGACAGAGACTGGAGACAGGGCCTGAAGAAGGCAGCTCACACATGTGAGCATGTGCCCACCCACACACACATATACACAGAGCACGGGAGAGAACCACACACACACACATATAACACACACACACACACACACACACACATATAACACAGGAATTAAAAAAAAAAAACACATATAAAGACACACTGCTACATGCTGACAACTTATTGCATATTCATAACTTCAAGTAGCCCAGAACTACAAATTCTACTTAATTATCCCTGACTGGATTGACTGTTTAAAGTGATGACAATGACAAACATACACGATGCCAGAAAATGGTATGAAATAAAAGACCTACGACTAACAAAAAGACACTAAATTGTACTAGTTGTGTATAACTTGTGAAATGCAATGTTGCATTTCAAAAGCCACGGTATTGCATTTTTGTAAAACAAATCAAGTCAATTGGCTACCAAGTGGTATATAAAAAATAGAATCCAAAAAATAAACTACAAAAAATGCATCAAAATAATGAAGTGGTCAGAAAGGGCCGAGAGATGACGAGGCTAAGATGAAGATGATGAATTCTGCATCAAGTACATCTGTACGGACCTTCGGTTTTGAACTGACGGACGGAATCCGGACAAAAACGGAACTTCGCCAATCCCGGGTACTGGTACGAAAACAGCTTAAAAAAATTGGAGATATTTTTTAATTACAATGATTACGCAGGGGTGAACTGGGCCAAAATTTACAGTATTTCAACACCCTCAATGATACGAGTGACAATTTTTGTAACACTGCCAGTAAAACGCAAGTTACAAAAAAAAAAAATAATAAATTGAATGATGTTCATATAGAACATTTTAAGTCGTTTTATGCTAATATGACAATACTGGCAGCATTAATGAGATTTGACTCACCTGAGAAATATAAATATATTAGTTGCTAACATCGGTCATAGGATATCAAAAGTTTTGCAGTAAATGGGAATCGTTACTTATTGGATCATTGATATTTACTTTTTTTCCCACAGGTCATCAATGCTTGTGTGACTACATGTTCACGGATTACCGCATCTTTCCAGAACAAACTAGCTAGTGTCGAAAACTAGTCCTTAATGCCGACAAGTGTTGTGCAGTTGAAAGAGGACTCAAAAGGGCCAGGGTATCTCACTACACAAGTGACTACAGATGTTTCGGTAATGTGCAGGGACGTGACTGCCAATAGTGGAGTTTGGATTGGTTTTAAGCTTTGGGATGCCTCACCTGCATGGTGCCATATGATTCACAGTATGAAAAAACACGCATCGGCAGGGGCATGAATCAAAGGCGCACACATCCGCTGCCCTCTGCTTCCTAGCAGGGACATGTTGCAAACAGCAGGGTTTAAAACAGTCTGGGAGAAGAAAAACTGAAGCTAAAAGAAACATGGAATCTATAAGACATAAGCAATGTGCTGCAGGCCGTCGCAACAAATGCTTCTCACAGTATTAAAGATCCAGAAAGGATTAAACACAAAAGCTCTTTCCGTTTCAAATTAGACAGAGATGCATTAAAAACTGTGCCATTTTTTTTTTAAATAACTAAGCAGAGCTAATCAAAGTTCTAATCTAATTAAAGCTCTACACATCACAAAAGGTTAAAAACAGGGTTTGTCAAACTCCAGAGCCACTCTGGGCAATTACTGGCCAGTAGGTCTTACTGTTGATGAGTTATGCATCAAATCACAAGTTGAGGCCATGTCCCGACTAGCTGACTGAATTGGCTTCCATCAGGAAACAAGGACCTGGATGTGCACAGTAACCTACATGAGCACATGGCCTTGCAATGTGAAAAGTCTGGGGAATGGTTTCTGCACATTTCTTTGCCCTCTGTAGTAAGCCACTGTTGTATGTGATGCGGTCTACATTTAAAGGAGAGCAAGAGACATTCAAAAAGAGACGGCCCGTTGTGATGCCAAAGACAAACATACTTTTAGTCAAAGGCAAACAATAACAGCCTCTATATGTTTTCAGCTGGAAGCCAATTGAGACTATGGGGTCTCTAGCTGACTACCTTGGGATCCAGAGACATTCACGCCCTGGTAGACAACCACCACTCCTAAGGGCCTCGTTGCAGAGGCTCTCCATGGATTGCATGCTGTTACAGTCTCTGATATTTTAAATCATAAGCCAAGCGCTTGTAGTGCAAGACTGCAGCTTGATGTCTACTATAGCTACAACTGGGGGTACCGGGCTTAAATAAAGCTCCAAAAGGGGCATGCCTTTAACAATCATAAACCATTAATAGCCAATTACATTACCGGCCCCCCAAAGTCTCGACTCTAAAAGCAAACAAAACAGACCTTCAACCATCCATCTGGCTAGCTACAGGGAAGTACTTTGTGTTTAAGACATGTTAATTTACAACTACCTTAACATGTGCTACTTGACTTTCACATCAATAATATTTACCACATCCTTCAAATTAACTTCTGTGAATCCATAAGACTATCCCTGTGGTTGAATGTGACCTGAAATGCTTAGGTTTCCACAGTAATCCTGGGAAAGTCAACAGTAAATTGTATCTTATTACATAAAACAGACTTCAGTTGAACGAGGAAAAAAAAAGTGCATTAAAGTGACGTGAGTTCCTGGTAGTGGTGGTATTCTATTTGAGTTTCTACAAGCACTCCCTTGTTTGTTTTAAAAGAAGCTGGGTTCTATCATAACTATCATTACTCCTCCATCACACACCACCTTTCACCTCCCAACACCCTCATGCCATGCGAACCCAGCGGTCAAACGGAGATGTCATTGTAACGCTCTGGTTATCAGTAGCTAATACGGGTCTTGGAGCCTCAAAGAAAACCCTAAACCCTAAGGTTGAAAAGGCTACTGGGCAACAACACGGAGTTGAATGCTCCTCCTTGGTGCAACTAAAAAGCCGTAAATGCATTCTGAAGTGTTTCGGCTGAAGTAGGGCCCTCCAAATCCTGCTGCTAATGATAAATGAATTAGAGATGACACGCATAAAATCTGCTTTCCCATGCATGATGCGAAGCCATTTCAATGAAATTCCTTTCTTACATGGGGGGTGTCTCTAAACCCTAAAATAGGGGAGGGGGGATGTATTTCCCGATTGGCAGTTTGAGGTGTTTGGCTGATCTGTGATAAACAGCTTCTTAAAGGCACATCCTCAGGTTTCACAGCCCGGGTCCTTATCTGGGGCTTCCATGGCTGGTCCATCGCCACAGTACTGAGTGGGAATCTGACGGGGCTCCTCAGTGCACTACAGGAATCTCCAATCAAGGATGACAAGAGCTTAAAGTCGGATGAAAATTTTAAAGAATCTTGAATGTATTGCTTTCTGAGCTGGGGACAATTTGTCTCTGAAGAAAATTTAAAAATGAATGTTGCTGGAATATTCTATGCAAGATTTTGCCATAGAATATGTCAGGTTAAAACAAGCAAACGCCAAAGGCAAGCACTTTGTCCCCACCAGCTGACGATCAAGCTTAAAAAAGTGGCAAGGCCTAACGAAAAAGAAAAAAAA
>JAODKN010000134.1:23144206-23158064 GCA_026774425.1 Petrocephalus zakoni | reverse complement strand
CTTAAAGTGCAAATGAGGGAACGTGAGCAGAGGACGATGTCAGCACCTATGAGATGTGGGGCCAGATTCAAATCATACAGCACAATCAGTGTGCCACATGTAAAACACAGTCATGTGTCAAGGCCATAACTTTCAGAATGAAAACCTGTAAATATTTAATTAGTGATAATGATTCCAGGTAGGGCTGAGCTATTTCATATTGATTTTATATCACGCATGTGCAGTAATCACCAGGGCTTCATATGATGGGCGAAACATTTGGCCGGACGCCAGCGTTTCGGTATCATATGGACATTTATTTACGCCCACAATTTGTTAAGCAGATTAGTAGCATGGCTAAAATATTAATGAGGCATTTTATGACACCCAAAGTAATCAGTATAAATTTGGCATATCCTTACATTTAATAAATGTGTCGGACTTTAAGCTGAAAAAAGGACTTAAGCTGTAAAAAAAACTCTGGTATCTTATTACCTTGTTTATCCAGATCTCCTCTTTTAAAAGATGTCATGGCTGCTGAGCTGTTCCTTTCTTCACTGCCACAACTATAGTATACCGAAACAGTGTTGTGTGGCGTGCTCCGTTATCTGAATTTAATAAAAATACGCCCCGTTTATACAGATTGCTTACATTTTTGTGTAAGCACTTCATTAATATTTTAGCCGTACTACTAATCTGCTTAAGAAATTGTGTGTGTAAATAAACACCCATACAGTGCCAAAAAGCTGGCTTCTGGCCAAATGTGATTTGAAGACCTGGTGATTATTGCACATGCATGATATAAAAATGATATCACCCAGCCCTAAATTCAGGTAATAACGAAGAAAGTGGTATAAAGAAGGTAGTCTATCCAGTTGTTCCAGAACAGAGCTTAGCACTTGCCATGAATGATAGATTTATTGTCAGACACTGTCTCTGTGGGATGGGCTTGTGGCCATGCTGCCAGTGGTTGTCGCTTCAGGCCTGGCCTGGATGGAAAAATATTTCCACTGACGCCAACTACAGGGAGGACGGGCAGGCCACAGACAGGGGCGCTCAGGTACAGGGTGGGCGGGCAGGCCACAGACAGGGGCTCAGGTACAGGGAGGACTGGCAGGCCACAGACAGGGACTCAAAAAGAGTCAACAATACCAAACACAATTGTCTGATTCCTCTTTCTAAACCAAAATACGCAGTTGTCGAAATAGTCACAACATTGGGTGAAGTTCAATAGTTAGGTGGTAACGCGAGCCCTGCTTGATTGCACTTCACCACTGAATAAAACTGAACACAACAATTTATACAGATTGTGGATAACAATATAAATAGGCCTGGCCACTTCTACTAATGATAATCAAAGCATCTTCTCTGTAGCCAACAAATGGGTAAACAGCTGAATCCCGGCAAGGTTGTTGTAAAAGTTGCATCTGAGTTCTTGTGTGGATAAAGCACTAGAGCATGCAAGACCCATAAGACTGGAACCATGCCAACCGTACCCATATCTCCATCTGTCACCTCACATGAAGATGGCAGACCACAAAAATGTTGGCATGAGGGGGTGAAAGTCACACTGACTGCCAACACCTTTGCTACACTCCAAAAACAAGTGGGTACACCCAGTAACTTCTCAGTACTTGGATATTTCTAGAAGCCATTTGGGTGAGGTTATTGCTGTTCATTAGGGCCACAGAGTATATGCAAACACACAACTGCATTACTTGTTTAAGTAAACATGTACAAGTGCAGCAAAGAGCAAATTGGTAAAAGAATTGGCATCCCCTAATATGGGGCTGAATGCCTTAGGATAATTCGTTTCCCACTACTTCTTTCATTTGGGACATTAAGACCATGATCAATAAGACTAACAATGTTATCCAAGTATAGCATTTATCATGACCTTTTGCGCATATTACCATACATGTAATCCACTAGTTTCCACCAACTTCAATCTACACACATATTCGGACTGGCCGATTAAGGCATCAGATGACGGGGAAAACGTGTGGCGGTACCTTTTGCAGCATAAAGTCCAACATGTTTATTAAACATAAGGGTAAGCCGAATTTATACTGATTACTAACTTTTGGCCAACATACCTCATGGATTTTTCAGGTAAACTACTACCAAACTGAAAGTGTAAGTAAATGTGGGTATAGTATCGAAAAGCTGGCTTCCAGCCAAATGTTTCGCCTGGTGATTATCGCGCATGCACGATATAATCGAGATGTAATATAACCTGGCCATAAAACATATCAAAGATTAGATTGCTAAATTCATTATTTGGTTTTAAACTCATATCAAGTCTGATTATATGCTTGGGTCGATACTCATAATTATGACATGCAGTAAGTCACTTAGAAGAAAAATCAAACAGACCTAACTGCTCAAAAGTAGAAAGCTATACTGCATCTAACTAATCTGTACAGAAATCATGATGGCTTATTTAACTGATGTGTATTAACAATATTACTGAGCACAGTAAGCCAGGTGCTGAATTCCACATAATTACCTTTGTGTTCTGGTTGCATTACTTCTATAAATGAAGAAGCTAGAGATCGCTTCATGATGCAAAATAAAAGCTTTATCTGCCCTGATGAAATATTAAACAAATGTGTCACTATAACTGGGCTGCATTTACTGCAAAACAATTTAATGATAATAATTGGCCTTTATTAACATCCCACAGAAACACAGCTGAGTAACATTAGACCCATTTTCATTATGAACTCTGCATTATAAACTATAAACTATTCAGGTGTCACTCTCTGTTTATATAAACCTGCAAAGCTATCTGTAGTTTTCGCTACACTGACCTGCCTGAAATTGCCAATGGCCATAACTATACAGGCCACACTGAGCAACTAATCTGTGTGTTAAAATTTTTGTCTCGGCCCTTTAAAAAAAAATCAAGAGGTCCAACTGGCTACTCAGAATAACAGGCTTTGTGTTTGTTCAAAAAGAACGCCACTTTTGGCTTTGTTCTTAAAGCCAAAAACTCACAGTGCAATTTTGTGAGCCCAGCACAGCTTAAACATGACAAAAGGGCAAACGGTGGAATGCTAAGTTACAAAACATAATGAATGGAAATTTGGAGCCAACTCCCACTACAAATATCACCTACCAAGCCCCGACTTTGTTGGGCTCCCCCCTCAAAATCCATTAGGTTGAGAATGCACCGAACAGGTTATAATTAAACCAGAGAACTGCAATTTTTCATTCAGAGCTGTTAAAAAGTACAAATCATATGCTGGGATGCCTCATGTAGATGTAGAGCCAGAGAAACTGTACAAAATATAAGTAGTTAGCCCCAGCAATGCATTATCACCAATCTCTAGCCTGCATTTCTCACCTTTGCATTTTGCAACAGAGTAGCAAGGACAAAAGAAAACCCTATTTACTTAAAGGGAGGGGCTGCCATCAGATAAAACTAAACTAACTAAAACTAAAACACTGAGCAAATCAAATCTCACAGGATTAGTCGGTCTTCCTGGATTTGACGATGTGTTACTTTTGTACATTTGTTTGCATTTCTGTCAGTGAAGTGATAAAATCATTGAAGCTAGCTTTCACAGACCACTTCATGTGGCACTTTAGACTAATCAGACCATGGAAAGTGGCACACATTACATTTTTAAATCAAACTGGGGATGGATGGATGTGCTACATGTGTAGAATGTACCTGCTGTCCACAATCAAGATCCTAGTAAAATGAGGTCCTCCTCTCAGAAATACAGATAAATTCAAATGGACAGAGGAAAAATGATTTACAGTTAAAAAAATGAGCCACCATCTGCCTACTACATTTTGCATCCAAAGGGCCTCTCCAGCCAAAACTGTGGATAGTGAGGACTGGTCAATAACATCATGCCTGACCCAAAACAGTACACTAATTAAAAAGCTACAAATTACACTGGCGCAACAGAACAGACGAGACCTTTTCAGTGTTGGGAGTAATCATAGCCCCCCCCCCCCAGGCCTTAGACTAGAACATCACGCTTTAAAGATGGAGAGAGTGAGACATCGAGCCCTCTCATGAGTATGCCTCATCTGAACTGCTGCAAAGACCCGAAAAAATGGACCTTAGGGCAACCTTTGGCCACACACAGCCACATAGCCAGCTCACATGGCCAAGTTAATGTGACCCTCAGGCCAGGCTTTAAACCCGAGGCATGGAAACTTGTAATTAGAAGCAACCAATGGGCGAGCACAAAGGGCTTTGCTGCTGCTGTTGTCATAGTTACATGAGAAAGCCATATTTACTATTACAGTGCAATCAGTGTGATTCTGGCACTATTTAATTACCAAAAAATGAACGAAAGCTATGAATCTAACAAGCTTATCAGAGATCAGCTTGAGTCCTGCTTCAGCAAATGTTTCAGCAAAAAAACTAATACAGGAAATGAAAATATAAGGAACAAGCCAAAAGATTAGAGTACAAGATTAATTTTCAACCTTCATTAAAGACCCATTACCATTTCACAATTTTAAAAAGAGCTGGTCAGTAATTGGAATATTCACACTTATACAGAACATTGTGTTAAATTAACTGTATAGCACAAAATCCACCGCACATATATTCTCAGATTATACAAGACCTCTATACTTTTAACTGAAAAACAAAAACAAAGTATTAGTACCTATTTTAAAGGCTCAACAACCCTTTTTGGCAATGATTAAAAATAGGTTGCAATTAAAGTAATCATGCCTATGATTATTTAAAACGCAGTTGTTTGTTCCCCCCAGAAAATAGTAGCTACTCTGGCGAATTCCACCAGTGCATATCTGTATGTGTCAGGCTGCTTTTCCCACAGGAATCATTTTAACGAGGTGATGGGTGCGCCATATCAAGACGTCGGGCCGACTTTCCAGACTGACATCTTCTTGACAGACAGACTGGCATTCTTAGTTTCTCAGTTACGCGGTTGTAATGTTAAAATGTACGTCCAACTCCAGGTTGCTGCGCTCACCAAAAAAAAAATAAATAAATAAATCACTGCAGACCATTTTTCGCCCTGATCAATTCGCACCATATCGTACTATCTGTAAGTACTGCCGATCGGTCAAACACCCATTCAGCTCCATGTTTCACAACCCCACGCTCACCGGTAAACATTTTCCTCTGGGATAACCAATAACTAGACACGGGCCCCGGGAACATGTTATGCGGCCCGGGGGATGGGGGGGCATGACAGTTTTGCCCTTGGTTTTTAAGTTGCATTTTCGGGTGATGGAATAATTGGTAATTCTGCGCGGCCGCAATACCCCAACTCCAAAAAATAGGTAAGACTAGGGATGTGAGGGGGAAAAATGTCAGCGTTTTGGGGAAAAAAGCGCCTGTAACAAGTTCAGTAACCTGCCTGGGGGGCATGGCTGCGTGCATGTGCCGAAACAGGCGGCGGGATCCCAGTGCCGCGCAGCTAACAACATTAGCATGCTAACGCCGAGCGACCCCCCGCGGACCCCCCCGCCGTGACGCGCCGCTTAGCAGCCGGCTCTCGCCGACACACTTTATAACAACATGCCCCTTAGATTGCCATAACCTTCGGTGCTTCGCGAAATAAAGGGGCCGGCACGCGGCTGCACGAGCCCCTCGGCTCCGGGGGAGTGACGCTGACAGGCACATGCCGCGGCTGCCCGTGTGTATTTTGGTGTCCCCCCCCGCCTTGTCAGGCAGCCCCCGTGACAGCCGCGCCCGGAGAAGCCGTCTCACTGGTCGGGAAGAAAACAAACGTGGCATTACACCGGAGTGGGAAGTTCGCTGGGGGCCGAAACTTACCAGCGGCTCCCGTTTCTCCGGCATCTTCCGCGAAGCTGCGACGCGCCGCGCAGACTGACGGTTGCCGGGTGAGGTCAACGCGATGAGGGCGCGCGCGGGAGGGAGGGGGCGGGGGCGGGGCTAACGAACCCTCCAAAACAGTCGCACGTCGCCCCTGACGCCACCGGACCGGAGAGGCCACGCCCCCCGTGGGCGGGATCACGGCGTGGCCCACTTCCTATTGGT
Source organism: Petrocephalus zakoni (assembly GCA_026774425.1). NCBI lineage: Eukaryota > Metazoa > Chordata > Actinopteri > Osteoglossiformes > Mormyridae > Petrocephalus > Petrocephalus zakoni. The sequence goes on along the minus strand of JAODKN010000134.1, from coordinate 23,152,084 downwards.
CACTTCCGCAAGTCTCCCCACTGGGCTACGCTAGCGAAGTGACTGACAGCTTACAACAGGCCCCACCCCAGCGAAGGGCCGTAAAGCTTCGCTTTCCTTCGTTAGGTCGCGACTGTCATTTTTTATCTATTCTGCTCCTTTAATTTTTTACATTGACATATCAGTTCTCCGTAACGTAAAGTTTCCAGCTTCTACGTCTCATTAAGCAGTACATCCAGCCTAGGACTTTCTCAATGCGCAATAAACTTAAACACAACATCACTATTGCTAAGTAGTATGGGAGTGAACAGGTCCACCCCCCTTAATTTCACATAATGGTAGAAACCCCATGTTTAATTACACGCGAGTTTTGTATTAATCCAATTGTCTTTTTATCTAATTCTAAACCACATCAGATTGGCATACAACAAGCCACTGACCTGCAGCGCTAAAACCTGTACTGACACATCAGTGAATCAACACAGACAGACATCCATGGAACACGTCCAAGGTTTCCATAACGATTCCTAAGCATGTACAATCCTGCTTCATTCAGGTCTTCTACAGGATCATGTAACTTCCAATGACGCACTGATCAATGGCGACAGACAAACAGCAGTTCCTGATCTCTCTTTCGGTAAGCGCCTTCTTGGACCTCTTCTACTTAAGACTTGACATAGTTATCGCACAGGATAAAGCACAGGATAGCCTGTATGGTGTGGCTACATGCACCTCCAGTTGACCATTTCTCGTTTCCCTGCTCTTCTCATTGACCCGAGACCGACGGCTATCGCGCACGCCGCCGGCGCTACCCGGTGGACAAAGCGAGAAGAGCACACTTTTCTCCAGTCCATTCAGTCTAATCCATAACACCTCACTTGTAATTTGCACAAGAACAAATCAATTATATACAAGGGAATTCTTCGATTTTTCCCCACGTCTTCTTGCTCTCCTAGACTCAGAGTTAGAGTGCCGGGGCAGCCATTAACAGTAACAATTATCGCAGCTTTACAAAGAGTGAAACAAAAAAGGCATTTTGGTACGATTTGTACAACATCTCACAAGATGTTCCAAAGGCTAACCATACAACCACCAAACTGATTTGAATACAAATACACACAACACAAAAACAATGGTGTTGATGTAAATTAGTAGTGATTACCTGTTTGTGTTTAATTTTCTTTAGGTACATTTGGCTCGGCTCTGTATAACTGTATGCATATTAGCGAGTGTCCCGCGATACACTGCTATCCCGTCCAGGGCGCTCCCTGCTCTGTGCACTGGGCCTCCCGGGATAGGTTCCAGCTCAGGCTCACCGCGACCCTGCACTGCATAAGTGGACGGTAAACGGGTTTATATATATATATTTTTTTTAAATCCGTGTTCCCTACGTTTTTTGTTAAGCGAGACTCCACTGGCATCAGGTGAGCCCCAGATCCGCCGCAGCAGCAACCCGCGCGCACTTCCTACTTGCACGTGCGCCGTCCCACTTTTAACCCGGAAGCAGACTGTCAGCTGCCGGAAGTGAGCGCAGCCTGTCATGCGATCATCTGATCGAGCTCCGCGGACTGGGAGCCGGGAAAAGGGGGGTGGCACTGTTTCTGATGCATTTCGCCGCTGCCCGGAAATGTTCGCGCTGTTGCGTCTTTAATACGGCCGGATCCCCGCCGTGACCCTTTTTGTTTGCGGGCCCTGTACGTACGAGCATATGACATGCATGCCTAATCTACCGAGGGACGGGGACCTTCTGGGTGGATAACAGAAATGCCTGCTAAGTAGTTAGCTTGGCCGAGTGAGCCGAAACCCAAGCCAGGTAAACAATAACTTGCGCCGATTTGCGCTTCGCATCACGTGTCCGTAGTTGTTAATGATATTTATTTTAAAGTGCACGCTACACTGACGATTCTTTTTATATTAGGCAAATACTGTGGATTATCTCTGCATATATTTAAATTCCATGAATGGTTGTTTACGTTCATAATCACCCATTGAGAAATATTCCTTATTCATCTGTCGCATAAGTACTCAGTCTCCCTGTAAACACAGCCTTCCGTTCAGAGGAGATGTATGCAATGTTATTTGTTGTGTTGGGATTACGGCGGTCTTAAATTAGCCAGTTTGTTATCCACGAGTGTTTGACGCATCCATGTATTTGACCGCTTCCTTAGTGTCTTTATACGTAATGTAGTTCGCCGTCATGTTATAATTAACTGGTAGATGTTGCGTGTAATGTGTTTCTGACGCAGAAAGCTTGTCGGGTGGTTTCCGATCGTTAAAATACATTTCTTAATAAATTAATCTATTTATTTATTTTGAGATCAGATTCTAGAGTTGCCCGGACAGGATCCGGACGAAGTACCTGCTACTTTGAGGTTGTGCAATGGGGAATCAGCTTGCTGGTATCGCTCCGTCTCAGATTCTGTCGGTGGACAGTTATTTCTCAGACATCCATGACTATGAGTACGACAAGAGCCTGGGCAGCACCAGGTTTTTCAAAGTGGCCCGGGCAAAGCACCGTGAAGGGCTGGTGGTGGTGAAGGTCTTCGCCATCCAGGATCCTTCCTTGCCCCTAACCAGCTACAAGCAGGAGTTGGAGGAGCTGAAGATCAGACTGCACTCATGCCAGAACTGCCTGCCATTCCAAAAGGCCACTCTCACGGAGAAGGCGGCCATCCTGTTCCGGCAGTATGTGCGGGACAACCTGTACGACCGCATCAGCACCCGGCCCTTCCTCAACAACATCGAGAAGAAGTGGATCGCCTTCCAGATCCTGAACGCTGTGGACCAGGCCCACAAATCAGGTGTGAGGCACGGCGACATCAAGACTGAGAACGTCATGGTGACCAGCTGGAACTGGGTGCTCCTAGCTGATTTTGCCAGCTTCAAGCCCACCTTCTTGCCGGAAGACAATCCCGCTGACTTCAACTACTTCTTCGACACCTCCCGGAGGAGGACGTGTTACATTGCCCCCGAGCGCTTCGTGGATGGGAGCATGTTCACCACAGAGAGCGACCAGACTACCCCGCTGGTGGACCTCACCTCCAACGGCCAGAGAACGCGAGGAGAGCTGAAGCAGCCGATGGACATATTCTCAGCAGGTAGCTGTTCCTTCCTGGAAGAATAATGATCGATGTGTTTTGCCTGTGAGCCATACTCAGCTGAACTGGTAATCCAGGTCCAAAGAGTAAAAATCCAGACTCCAGATTTTATTTCAACCAACCAGTTGAGTATTAAAAGTTTCCACCACAGAGTGCTCAACTAGTTGGGTGAAACAAAATCCTGATCTGGATTTTTACTCTTTGGACCTGGATTACCCACCTCTGACTGAAACTATAATCCAGAAACAAATGTATCATTAAAAGGGCTTATTCCTGACACTTACAGTACTGTACAATAGTCTTAGGCAGTCAAAAGAAATGTCTAAAGCTATTTATCTTGGTAGTACATGCTCATTTTCTCAGATCAAAAAACACAATATAAGATTAGAACATTTACTGACATCTTGTTGGATGGCGAGATGAACACCACTTCAGTTCTCAAACCTGTCCTCAGGGGCACCTCAGCCATTCCATGTATTCATAAATTTTCACCACCAGCTCACTTAATTAACTCAAAAAAGTCAATAAGATATTGATTAGCTCTCCGAGGTGTGTTAGTGGTAGACTCATAAAATACACAGGTGCTGCAAATACTTGGGTGATTTTAGCAGAAGTTTTGAATTGGCTAAACCTACACACTTTGGCTGGCATAATAGTGTAGATTTACACCAACATGAAGATCATTTACACATTACTTTCTTTGGCTGCCTAAGACTTTTGCACACTACTGTATATATGCTTGGTCAGAATTTCAGTGCAGGGGGAAGGTACACACGTGTACGTATGCACATTAATAACAGTCTAGAGGTACCATGTAACTGCACCACATGACTTCGAATGAATAGTGGAATGAACAGCCTCACAGGTTTATGTTATAAGGTCATAGTGTTTTTCCTGGCCATCCCGCATACTGTAGACCAGGGGTGCCCAATCTTATCCTCAAAGGGCCGGTGTGTATGCGGGTTTTCGCCGCAACTCCCTAATTAGATCACTAATTAGAGGACTGATTGGCCGAAGAGTCCTCACACCTGGGTTCGAACAGCTGATCTAAAGGTTATCCCAGAAACCTGCATACACACCGGCCCTTTGCGGGTAAGATTGGGCACCCCTGCTGTAGATTCATGTGCAGGGTAAGCCTCAGTTGCACTCACTTTGCTTTCTCAAAAAAAAATATAGCATTATATAAGTGTCTGCTAAATAAAATCTATAACTATAAAATTTGTGCTTTTGGGATGCTTTTCAGGCTGTGTCATAGCGGAGCTCTTCACGGAGGGAATTCCCCTGTTTGACCTGTCCCAGTTACTCGCCTACCGCAAAGGACACTTCCAGACTGAGCAAGTGCTGCTGAAAATTGAGGACAGGAGTGTCCGGGAGCTGGTAAGCTTTCCTGCCTATGTGTTAGACCCACTTTCTGCTTGGTCCATTGTTGGGAAAATGCCACACAAGTATGGATTTATTCTATGGGAGTTTCCTTCCCATTGTCAAGCCATATATATTCTGCATTGCATCATGGGGAAACAATGTGGGCAGAATAGGGCTTTGAAGCATTTACTTTGTTGTTATTATTTTTGTTTGTGCGGCTGGATATTTGTACTGGAACAAGCCATGTTACATGTCTCGCCCTTGGGCTCAACAGCAGGGTGCCGGTGACACAGAAACTTGTAGCGGGTGGGGTTATTCCATACCATCAGTGAAACTCGCTTTGGTTCCCGTTTGTCCCTTATGGCTCTCGTATTGACAGGGTGCCATAATCCTAATTTGCTTAAAAAAGAAAATGCTGCGCGCAGGTGGCCCAGATGGTGCAGCGTGAGCCGGAGAAGCGCCTGTCTGCGGAGGACTACCTGAAGCAGCAGAGGGGCAAGGCCTTCCCAGACATCTTCTACACCTTCCTCCAGCCCTACATGGCCCAGTTTGCCAAGGAGACCTTTCAGTCGGCAGACGAGCGTGTGCTGGTGATCCGGAAGGACTTGGAGAACATCCTGCACAATCTGTGTGGCGGCGGCGAGCAGCAGCAGGGCGGCGGGCTGGCAGTGCTGGTGTCCGTCATCACGTCCTGCCTGCAGACGCTGCACTGCTGCGACTCCAAGCTGGCGGCTCTGGAGCTGATCCTGCACCTGGCGGAGCGCCTGAGCGTGGAGGTGCTGCTGGACCGCATCACGCCCTACCTACTGCACTTCTGCGGCGACGCAGCACCCCGCGTGCGGGCCGAGGCCGTGCGGACTCTCACCAAGGTGCTGGCACTGGTCAAGGAGGTGCCCCGCAACGACATCAACATCTACCCTGAGTACATCCTGCCCGGGATCGCCCACCTGGCCCAGGATGAGGCCACCATCGTCAGGCTGGCCTATGCAGGTACACCCCACTCTTCATCTGGGGGTTGGAGTGGTGTTGGGCATTTTTACAGACATTATCCCTTCCCCCGAAAATGGCATTGGGACCCTCTGTTTATCCCTGGATCATCCTAGGAACATCCTGGATCCTTTTGTGATTTTTGTGTGGCTTTTACAGGTCAGGACTGTGATCTGTGATCAGGTGGTCATAGGTTCAAATCCCATAGCCGGCAGAGTGATCATATCAGTGTGCACTTTATAAATGGCAAAATAAGGCTATAGTTGTTATTCTAAGTGGGGGCATCCTAATCCCTCAGCTTCTCTTCCTGCTTCCCATCAGTCTTTGGTGCTGTGAGAGAAGAGAATTGTGCTGTAGGTGTGTCTATGCCTCACTGCAAATTTTTCTGTAGCATGAGACCTACCTCCCATACTCAGTGGTTGTATTTTTGTTTCTTTTTGGGTCCCTACCAGAGAACATAGCCCACCTGGCTGAGACTGCTCTCCGCTTTCTGGAGCTGGTCCAGGAGAACAACTTGAACATGGAGCACGACCTGAACGGGGAGGATGCAGAAGAAGCCCTCCACCCCAACGAGAACTATGACTCAGGTAACACCCCCCCTTACTTTAAAGGCTTGTATTCTAGGCTCTAAAGGCTTGTTCTCTAGGGTAGAGGTGCCCAACTCCAGTCCGGCAGGGCCAGAATCCAACACAGTTTGCAGATTTCCCTGCTCAAACATACCCATTAAACCTGGTAATTAGCTGACTAAGATGTGTTTGAGCAGGGAAACCTGCAAACTGTGTTGGATTCTGGCCCTTCAGTACTGGAGTTGGACACCCCTGCTCTAGGGGATTCACACTGCAGTATTCACGACAGTGAAACTGTTTTTGCAACCTTGCTTCTTGTCTTCATTTTACCTCGAAATCTAAACATCCCCGTGTCGAGGCTAGACTCATTCCATCAGGGCAAATTCTAATTAAATCAGACCTCTGGCTCCATTGATTGATTAATTCTGCCTCTTAACTTTAATGGCAAATTAGCTACGACTGGTTCAATCAAACCATTGTCCCAGAGCTATAAATCAATATCCTCAGACTGGGCTGTGAATGGCTCGGATTCCCCACAGCTTTCCAGAGAAATCATCCGAGGGTGTAGGAAGATTCCACATGTGAGTCTCAGGCATAGGGGCGATTGTTCTCGAATCACTGCCAGGGTTTGTAGTTTAATATTAGTGCCTAGAGTAGTCTTGGTATGTGGGGGGGGGGCTGGTACCGTTGGCATGGAGACGGCATTTCCATTGTCCCTCTTGCCCGGCGGCCCACAGAGCTGCAGGCGCTACATGAGATGGTGCAGCAGAAGGTGGTGACCCTACTCAGTGACCCCGAGAACATCGTGAAGCAGACCCTGATGGAGAGCGGCATCACGCGTCTCTGCGTCTTCTTCGGCCGGCAGAAGGCCAACGACGTCCTCCTCTCCCACATGATCACCTTCCTCAACGACAAGAACGACTGGCACCTTCGGGGAGCCTTCTTCGACAGCATCGTGGGTGGGTCTGCGCCATCCCGGGCCAATTGGCGCTACCGAGGCTGTGACCACCTGCCAATCAAATCCTGCCTGCTGGTCTTTGCTCTGCATATTTTATCAAAACTAAGTTCAGACCGAAATCAGGTCTCTTAGGCCCTGTTTTATCTTGTGCCAAAGCATTTTGGAAGTACATTCGCCCCCTGTTTATCGCGTTTAATGCGTTCCAGACTCTACCACGAAAAGTGAATTTCCCCCGCAGTAGGATTCTTCATTTATAAATTGAATATTTTCGTGGTTAGAGCATAGAAAACCTGTTTACGGCCTTCTAAATATGGGTATTAACATTATTAGAGTCCTCTAGACATGAAAGAACACCCTTCAGTCACCATTACACTCGTATTACCCAATACATTAGACAAAATAAGTGAAAATAAGCTGTTACAAATATCATATTATTATTATTATTATTATTATTATTATTATTATTATTTTACATTTAATTACAAACGCACAGTCAGTGGCCAGGATGAGAAGAGGATACAATTGACTCAGACAACCGAGTGCACGCTGTATCATTTTCACTGTCTCTATTAACTTTTTAATGAATATACAGTAGTGTATATCCTTTAATGAGCACAGTACTGTATATACTTTAATGAGCACAGTACTGTATATAGTTTAATGAGCACAGTACTGTATTTGGAAAAGAACACGATAGAGTGGAGCCACAAAAGTCGAAGTGCAAAGTGGCGAAGGACGACTGTAACTTAATTTTTGAAATAACTACAAAATGCATGCTAAAAACAAGCCGGCCTTTGTCTTGCCTTCAGTGTCGGTGTAGCCGCTGTGTTTTGCCTTTGTATGCTAAAAATGAGCCGGCCTTTGTCTTGCTTTCAGTGTCGGTGTAGCCGCTGTGTGTTTGCCTTTGTATGCTAAAAACGAGCCGGCC
>JAODKN010000134.1:23082912-23094445 GCA_026774425.1 Petrocephalus zakoni | reverse complement strand
ACTTGGAACCTTGTTAAGATCCAACCATGCAAAATATGATTTTTTGCCATTTTTCAAGTGGTCTTAAACTTTTGATCAGGACTGTATGTGTTTAGGACTTTTGGGGGATTCATAGGGAGGATGCAAGTATTTGTGAGTTGCAGCGAAAACCTGCTTACACACCGGCCCTTTGCAGATAAGTCTGCCCACCCCTAACCTAAGATGAGGTCCTGCACACCACTAGGGATTTCAATAGTGGGAACAGGTAGAGGTGTGTAACTGTCCACTCCTCCAGGCAACAGGAAACGGCAGAGCTGAGGGCTTTTGTGCGTAGCTAAAACGTGTGCCAAAGCTGCTCGGAATCGATCACTGGCGGTTTCAGCCGGCGTCTGTTCGCAGGAGGCGTGATATGGTACCAGGGTGCGCGCTGGTAGCTCCAGGCTCAGTCTCCGCTGCCTCTTCATTCACCTCGGCCTGGATGCCGTCCTCGTCGGCGTGCCTCTTAGCCGTGTACACTTCCACTGCTGGCCCCTGTCCAACCAGCTCTTCTTCAGTGAAGCTTGGCATAACGAAACTGGAGCACAGGAAGATGACATGGTGACTGTCTTAATACCCAGCATACACCACTGCTTCATTAAGTACAGGTAATTTCTTTCCTTGATATCAAAACAGACAACTTCTCACAAAGACTCCTGGGAGGGGGTACCTCTGAACTGACGGACCCCTGGCAGCTTCTGATATCGCTGCTATGGGCCGTACACCTCTGCAGGTTTGCTGAAGGTTGGGAGGTGGATATTTGTTGAAGCCCCCTTTTGGATAGGCGAGAGGAAGAGGACAAGCTGTCATGTTTGCACATGCAGATAGTCTCACACTTCAACACATATGCAAACATTTACTCGTAGAAGCAGGTGTATATATTTATCTGCACAGATTTACAGACAGCCCCAGAACCACACTGATGCACAGTCAAGTACCTATAGGAATAACACACACACACACACACACTCATATATAAAGCTATAAGCAGCTGAGAGTTGTTTAATTTTGGGTAAATAATTACACAAGCGAACCCCACCATCTGTGTTTATGTATGTGTGGCCCATTCAGAATGAAAAATGCAAGATGTGCAGAATAAACAAAATAGGGAGACTGGGAATGTAAAAACTTTACTAAAGTGGATTTAGCGCAGTCATGGACTCCACAAATCCAAACAAACACAGGCCTGGGATGCATCCCTGTTGTTGGGCATATAAACAGATGATATGACTCCATTAAGGATCTTCAAAGCAGAGGCTAGAGGCAAACTTACTTTTTAGGATTTGGAAGAAGGTCCTGAGGAAACGCTGGGCGTACTCTAACTCCGCCTCCTTCACCTGGCCCAGGTGAATGATGTGCTGCTCAATGGGCAGGCTGGCCAACCCTTCTACCTGTGTGCAGTTAAACTCAGCGCCCACAGTGAGGGTGAGCAGGACCACGCTCTGGCACTTGGCCTGCATGGAGACCATTTCCAGCTTTTCCTGGTCCCAGTAGCTGCCGTCCTTTCCAATGACGGCTAGGATCACCTTGTTCTTCCGAGGGTCTGACAGTAGGTTTTGGATGGTCCACTCTACAGCATGGCCCAGAGTACCACGGCCTCCTATTTGCCTCATCTGGGCGATGTGCCTCTTCATATCAGAGGGGTATTGTGAGAAGTCAAACTCTACGTGAACTGGGTTCGCGCCCACATGGAAGTGACTGGAGATGCCTTGCTGGACCAACGCAACTCTGGCTGCCCGATCAGGCCTCCGGGTCTGGTTGCTGATGACGATCTGGTCCACAACCCAGCCCAGGAGCTGCTGAACTCCATGGTACTGGTTGGATTGGATACTGCTGGAGCTGTCCATCAGCAGGGCTAGATCCATGTCCATATTGTCAATGGGCGCTGTGTTCCTCACTCTGCACTCGCTGCCTGGTCTGCATGGGTCTAAGAGAAGATGATCAGTTCAATTTATATTCCTGTTCTAAGACTGAGATCAGCAGCTAGCATGGTGGTTTACGGCATAGGGTGTTTCTCAATATTCCTACTTGAACATACTTCTGTTCTCGCATAGCCATTTTTACATCTTCCAGTACCAAAGACCAGTACCAATGCTAAGAACAGAATGAGACTAAATGAAACCAATCCCATGATTCACTGCATCCCATGGTCATTCGTGGGAGGCAAGATAGCAAGACCGCTCTTGCCAAGACCACAATTTCTTGCTCATGATATTGAGAAACACCTCTAGGTGGATCTGGTCTCCAGGGAGTCCCAGCTAAAGGACCTGAACTGCTTCTGCATCCAGCTGAAAACTGGGAATACCTGTAGTTCATTCTGAACAAAATGAAATGTACCCATTTGTAGGATAACAATAAGAGTAACAGTAACACTGAAAGGTGGGGTGCCATGGTGACTCGCAGGGTAGCACTGTAGCAGTGCCCAGGAGCTTACTCAAACAGATGATGCACTCCTTGACTGTCTGTAGTTGTCGTTTGACTTCCTGGTTCCTGTCCAAGACAGTGAGCATAAAAGTGCCACTGTCGTCCACCTGCAGCAGAACACGCAGAACTCACAGGCCTGGCCATTCAATGGTAGCGGTATAATATGACACTTCCCTTACAGATTCTGCTGTATGCTGCAAAGCCCTGTTACACTGCCTATTGTGTTTGACTCAAGGATATTACTGGTTCTGGGAAACCAGAATAGTTCCTCTCTGCTGGTTTTATTCCAAAATGACGAATGATTCAAAACGAACAGCAAATGGAAATGTGCTATGTGACACAAATTGGTAACATGTGACTGAGGGCTATTCAGAGAAGGCCAATAAAACAATGTTTTAATGAAGGGGGAAGAAGGAGAGGCCTGACTTTACCTCGAAAGCACGTCTGATTTCAGGGACCGGCTTGAGGGACACAAACGCAGTGCTGATGTCCATGGCCCTGAGCTCCAGCATGCCAGTGTAGAAACCCGCAGTGTCCCGGGACTGCCCGCCAGTGACAAAGACCACCACCTTCCTCATCAAGGCGGCCTGCCGTGTGCGCTTGAAAACATTACGGGCCACGAATCTCATGGCCGCCCCAGTGTCCCGGAGGTTGGCCGACCTCACATATGGAATGTTCCAGATGTGTTCCATAAGTCTTCGCCTGCTGCGGTAATCTGAAAACCGCACATGGTACTTGGTGTTGGAGGTGAAGGAGACTACAGCCACGCGGGCTCCCATGGGGCAGTTGCTCTCGGCGATGGCCACCCCATCCAGCAGTGCCCCCACTGTCTCATTCATTCGCCGGAAGTCCACACTCGTCACGTCTTGTGACATGTCCAGGGCAATCACCAGCTCGGTTGGGTAGGACGGACAGGACAGTCGACCTGGTGTTGCACAAGAGAGAGAAGACTTTTGCGGGAAACTGTCCAAGTTGTGTGAAAAAGGTGAGCATGGTTAAAAATGTAAATAAAGGGGACTCACAGTGGGAGCAGGCTGTTCGGGGATGAGAAACGTCACAAAATCAGTCAGTTTAGTGCCGCTTCACCTCATCATGACTGACATCTTTACAATATCTATAAGATTTTTGTTAAATTCTGAACTTACAGTGCCTTAAAATTCTGCTCTTGGTTCAAAGATTGGATTTTTGTTGGATAGCTACTTATACGACACCACCCATGGGTCATTTACTGTCTAATCCAGCCTAGAATAATACAAAATAATAGCTCACCACAATTGTCCTGAATAAAGGTGACTAGGTCACATGTCTTTAAGGGAAAAGAAGTAGACAAATTAGCAATGAAATTCATGCATCAAGTCCATAAGCCGAATATAAGTACAGGTCAGAATGTCATACATACAGATGTTTGTGTCCGTCTAGTTATCCCTCTTGGACCCTGATTATCCAAAAAGAACATTTATATATCACCAAACAAGACTCACTTCGGAGGTAAATGCCAGTATAATCACCAATAGCAGCACAGCTATGCTACGGCAATGGGAGCAGAAACGATAGAGAATACCCCCCGCCCTGGAGGTCCGGGGCTCCCGCGATCCCCGACTTCTCCTGGCCTTCCGGCGTTGCCCTGAGATAAGCATCCAAAAATTATTCAGTCAGTTAGGTCACTTTTACACACATAGATAATATTGAGGTAAATGGACAGCTTCAGCTGAAGAGCATTCATGACAGTATAAACTGTTTTGGGGTCCTTTGATAGAGGAGAGAGGTATGGAGCACGCAGTGCCGCCACATGGCAAACCACCTCAGGGATGACAGCCTGAGTGCAGCCGTGCCAAACTAGTCTGAATGGAGTGGAACAGTGTGAAGTTTTTTCAGGTGGCTGGAGTGCCGGTCCTGCCACCAACCCCCAAGTTTCCCCTGAAAGTTGGAGGACCTGCTTGCAGGCCCGGATGTAGGGTTAAGGGCCTTGCTCAAGGGCCAAATGGAGTAGAATCACTCCGGGCATTCATGAGATTGGAACCAACAACCTTCCGGTTGCTGGTACAGATCTCTAGCCTCAGAGCCACCACTTCGATAGTCTAACGTCAGTTCACCTGACTGCATTGTTTCTGTGTGGTCTTGTCAGTTAATATTAACAATTTACACCGTAACAAAAGGTGGTTTACTAATGGTTAGGACTACGGGGCATAATTTAGTAACAGCTTCACTGGCCCAGCATCGACCACCAAATGACACTTTTGTGTTGTAGGGATGGGGGGTGCTGTTGAGCCAGTGTTTCCTTAGGAGTATGAATGTCCTAGAGCACTCACCCGTCGTCCTCGGTTCCCCTTTGGACCCGGATTCCCTTTAGTTCCAGTGGAACCCAACTCCCCCTGGTAGTGGAAATTGCCCAGCATTAATCATCTGACGCCAAAAAACATGACAAAAAACTGCTGACTGACTATCAGCCTACTCACTGGGACTCCAGGGTAACCAGGGAAACCGGACTCTCCCTTGGAAAAGAAAGCAGATTGTTCAAATAAAAATATTATATAATACACAAACGTGATTAATTGTCATTGCTGACACATCACAGCACACGACAATGAAATGTGCCCTCTGCATTTAACCCATATGTGATATAGCAGTGGGCAGCTATTAATTGCCCAGGGGGGGCAGTACCTTGCTCAGGGTACCTCAGTGATACTGGGGATTCAAACCAGCAACCTTTCAATTACAAGCATTAGGTCATTGGTCCAGTGCATATTCATAAATTTCTTTGTCCCTTTTGATGACAGTGCCCCACATGCAGGACCAGCTGGTCAAATGAGCTCTCCAGCAAAGTGTGGTCACTCTACAGTACCTTCAGTCCCATAGCTCCAGGTTCACCATAGCCATCTGTGCCATCCTGGCCCTGTTTCGAGGAAAAACACTTTAGTGTCTCTCTGTAGTGGAAGGGCTGTCGAGGTCCAGCGGCTTTACATGGCAGGGAGTGTCTTACCGGTGACCCTCTCGGACCTGATGGTCCAGGCTCTCCTTTCAAGCCCATATCTCCCATTTGGCCCTTTGGAGACACGCGGGCAAGCAGTTATTCAGAACTCCTAGACCATTACTGAATACTAGACATTGTTAACTGGTGCTAGCCCATTGGTAAACCATGTGAACAAGCACAATTCCAATACAAACTATATAATATTATTCCCCTGCAACTACTTGTCCCTTCCTGCATACAGAATGCACACATCATCTGTTGTACCCCCCTGAGGAAGACCTGCAGTCATTCTTCCAGTGGCTTAATCCCTTGTGTTGACAAGACCATAAAGTGTCAAAGCCATTATAGGCACCTGTGTATCTGTGGAGCATCTATGGAGTCGCGTACCTTCAGTCCTTTCATGCCTGGAGGTCCAGGACGTCCCTTCACACCCAGAGTTCCTGGTGGACCCTGGTAAATGCAATTATGTGTTGCCGTCATCAAATATATGATGGAATCTGTTCCATATCAGATCAGATTTTGTTACACTGATTTACTTAGTGTTTAATAGTATTGTTGCTCCCAACCAACAGACAGAAAAGATTTCTATTACATATTGCTCTGAACAGTCATCTGGGCAGATAGGTCAGAGAGATAACCAATCATATTTTGTGGCAGATGTCAAACCAGCCAATCATATGTCTTGGTACCACTTCATCTAGTTGCTTGGACCTGCCTCCTCTACAATCTGATTGGTTATCTGTCTGAACCAATAATTTTTCGTTCTGCCAGCAGAACATTTTTGTAAACTCCCACAAGCGTAAAACCTTAAATGGCTGCCTGACCTGAGACCCAGGTAGGCCCATAACACCGCTGGGACCCGGAGGGCCGATACTTCCTCTCTGCCCCTGTTGAATAATCAACAAAGAAGGGTTCAATCATCAGTGCATCTTTGGCTACAGTCATTCCTAAAGTAAAGCAATGTGTATCTTAGTGGATTAGGATGTGCCCAAGTGTGGAAGATTGTGGGTTCTGTCCTGCAGTAATCATATCACTGTTGGTACCCACAAACAAAACCCCAATTGCTCCAGCACCACTTGGCACTGGCTAACCCTGTGGTTTGACTCCAAAAAGCACCAGGTCTCATCTGTATGTACATGTGTGTCTATGGCTCACATGGAAATCAAAACAGCATATGCGAAAACTACCCACTAAAGATGAATAAAGCTCCGATGTTCTGCATTCTATTTTTTCTGTTGCGTACTACATTTTCTAAGCCTGACTTTGTGCACATTTAAGATCAGGAAGAATGTAACAAAGTCAGGATGGAGCCAAAACTAGACCATGAACTGAAGGACCATGGATTTACGATAATCCTCTACAGCAACCATAACCTTATGTCCTTTCAATACACACCAGGAATTGTCTAGCGATGCCTTTTTGATAAGACTATTCCAGTTGCATCTGTTCTAGTATGATTGATTTTAGAGGTGGCCAGTCTGGGGCTTTCTTGACCCCAGGAAGGATGGTGTAGAACAGCAGGAATGATTCTCTTTCATCTGCTTTGTCTACAAGAGAGTTGCTGGCTGACATTCACTAACTAATAGAAGGAATTCAAATGTCTTGAGTTAACTGGAGGCCTCTGTGGACCAAAATATGGGTGTAATGGTGGCCAATGGCACTTACCTGTGGCCCAGAGCTCCCAGGGCTCCCCAGAGGTCCAGGGGCTCCTTGATTTCCAGGGTCCCCCTGCAGATGTACAGTGGAGAAACCTGAATCCCTACAATCCCAGCCCCCACCACAAACCATAGCCATGCATACAAATTTCTAAGGAGCCATACTCCTATTTCTGTGGGAAAAACCCTAATCCCAATCAGGATACCTTTAACCCTAACCCAGGCCTAACCTTAACCATAGGTAACCAACCCAAACACAAGACTATTGGCATTTTTAGCTTTTTTTGCTGGCATTCACAGACTTTTATAAAACTGAGGTTATCAAAATGGGGAAAAGATGTCCCCAAAAGTAGGAAAATTTCGGGTTTTACTACACTTTGGGGATATTTTGGTCTTCAAATGTGATCTATACACACCCACACACACAATAAGAACAATGAATAAGAAACTTTCTCAAAAAATAATGACTTTACCGTAAGACCAGGTTGACCTCTTCTGCCATTGGGACCCTTTAAAAAGTAACAAGAAATAATGTTTATCTATCCTTCCATCTTCCACCAGCACTTAACCAGTATAAGGTCACAGGGAGCTTGATGCCTGTCCCAGGCTGCTCAGGGGGCATGAAAGGGACATCAGACTGCTGCAGGACATGGACTCACACAAAAACTGTGAACACTTAGCTATGTGTTTCTGCCCTATGTGTTACTAATATATGTTATACTTATTTTTAACTTTCCTGAAATACCCAAGGAACAAGAGGGGTGGTTTACTAATGGTTAGGGCATGAAGGACACTCACCGGTTTACCTAGACTACCGGAACCTCCTGGCCCGCCAATTTCCCCAGGATCACCCTGCATGTTGGGGGACCAAAAGGATGCGTTAGATGTCTCTGCTTTTTAAATCACATTTTTTTAACATCTCCTGCCTGTCTATACATACAGCAGCACCAAACAGGCCACACCCACCGCATTCAACATGAGTATTCTATGAGGTTTAAGCGTCTGGTCATGTACCTGTATTCCTGGGTATCCTCCTTCCCCTTTGGTGCCTGGGACATTGTTAGGAATTCCAGGTTCTCCCTGAAAATGCATGAGTTACACAGGAATGCCATTTATGCCTACAAATACGGTGCACTCAGTTTGAGTCAAGTGTCCTATTCAGTCACTATGGTCCTTCAGAAATGAACACACATGGCAATTCAACACCTTGACGTGAGACTGCTTACTGGGGTCTCAGGTACCTTTTTGCTACGCCCTACCAACGGTATTGATTCTCCACACATCCATAAATCAGGCTTTACGTTGTGTGGTAGAGGACCATCCCAGCAAATTTGAGTACCGATACAGATCTCTTCCTCTGGCATGGGGTTCATTAAAAAGCAAATGGCCATTTGGAACATTATAATGCATGTAATTACATTTATCCCTTATGGATTTGTAAACACACTGTGTTTACATACGTAGTGCAGTAGAAATTTGTTGGTGTACTGGATAAGGTTGGCTGTGATCGAGGCTTTTCTTGGCAAGAGGCCTAGGTGAGCGGTGACACCAAGGTGGCTGATGGGTTTGGAAATGTGACGCACCAAGACTTACCGGGTCGCCTCTCAAACCGGGCTGACCTTTAGCACCGGGTTCTCCTGGAGTGCCCGGGTAACCCTGAGATGGACACCAGGGAAAGTGGCTGGTTAGTGAGCTCCATGGACCCGGCTCTCAGCACATATCCAAGAGCATCCCAGCCTTCCATATCTGTAGACCGAGGCTTCTAGACTGTGGTCTTCATAGCAGTGCCTTTTATTTTTTTACAAAAATAAATGTCAAACCATGTCAAATTTTCCTCTTAGAAAATTTGTTTTGACCAAGTCATTAAATCACTTACATTTTAATTTGTAATATCATTGACTTTGGCCCTTATAGTTAACTAATAGCATTCATTTTCCATCCTTATGGAGGGGCTCTGGGTCCCAGGCCAGGTAGCAGAGTGCAGAGGTTCTCACACAGTCAATTCATTCTGGGCAATTTAGAGACACCATTTAGCCTAGCTACATGTCTTAGGACCACAGTAGAAAAAGAGAAGACCCAGCGGAGAACATGCAAAGTCCACATACGTATGAAGTGCATGAGGGGTTCAGTAAAAGTAAGTTGGGAGGCATGCACACAATGAAACAGGAAGACATGGTTGGCAGAACAAAAATTATATGTTCTTAACTGGGCCGCCTGGATCTCCTCTGTCTCCTTTCAGCCCCGGCGAACCTGTGATGCCCTGTTCAGAACAGCAAAGGAAAAGTCACTGTTACCAACCGATCGAAACACCCTTGTGATACTTACAGTGTATTCATATATGATTCCGCCATTCAGTCAATATGTATTGTAGTCAGATGTACGCAAGCCTATGGGAGCCATGCTATTGTACTAGCTGAGGCCGCTACCTATACTGCCCCACGAAGGCAAAACACGGTAACTGCGCTGACAGTGAAACTAAGAAAGAGGGTTTCAGAGATTTTGACTGTCCACCTGTCAAGGTCAAGGTATAGAAGGTAGGCATATGACGGCGGTTTCTTCAAAACCGAGCATAGCTGAAGATATTTTATCATAAAACAGAACCTAAGAAACCCAATTTTGGTCATAACTGTTGGAAATTGTGTATTTTGCATCATATATTATTACCTATATTTTGTCATTAAAATTGTACACATTTGGCGCCTTGCCTTTCTATTATACATTAAAATGAACTTTATTATGGAATTAATTTCCAGCATAACCCAACATAACTCAAGTCTGATAAAATATGCAGTTACGGTGTTTCGCCTTTGTGGGGCAGCAGAGTTCTACCCTTAAGTTAGTTGCTGGCCTGTGAGCCCATGGTCACCTCTGGTCACCTGTTGATGAGTACAGCTCAGTGCCTTACCTGTTCACCCTGAATGCCGTCCAGCCCGTTCTCCCCAGCCTCCCCCTGTCAGAAAGATACAATCCACATGGCTATCACTGCTAGGCCTTTTTTTATGGTATTTCATCACCTTAAAGGAGTGATGTAAATCTACAAAAATTCAGTTATAGTATAGAACACATTGCTTAAGGTATAATACAGTCAACAGTGCATTGTACATTTTCTCAGCGGAAAATGTATCTTGGGAAGCACCAGGCAAAATTTAAAAAGCAAAAAAAATCAAGCACATAAACACATCAGAAATATTTTGTGTAAAACCAAGGATCAAGGGGACTGGATGTCCTAGGTTATGTAACTCTTAGTTTTTTAATTAATTGGATGATTAAATTCTTAAAGAACACAGATAGCATAAGAACACTTCCTGAGTATTTATTCAGTAAAGTTGGTGGAATCAAATTCCTGCTGAAGTGTAATTATTCTGCTGACAATATTCCTGTGAAACTGTCTAATTTTCACAAACAGGCACAGCTGGCATGGACCTTGGCCATAACTTTCTCTGCATAGATACTTCATATGTAATATGAAAATATACAGACATTCAAATCAAGCATAAAACTATATTTTTATTCATGCATGGTATGAAAATAATATTCTTAGTTAAGCAACTTCTAAACTAAAATGTCATAGTATTGTCTTATATTGATTTTCAGAATAATTTCAAACTCCCTGACACTCCATAGTGTTCAACGTAACTCCAAAAGGAGCCTTGGTATTGGAAAACTCAGTGGAAGATGTAAGCCAAGAAATAGATAGGAATAATATGATTTTTATTAGATATTCTTCATAATAAAATGAATAATAGGCAAATTAAAAACATTATTGTGGAATACAGTTTTCATCTAGCAATCTCCTTTTGGTAATATGCCTTTGGTAGCTTATATTTTCACAAAGCATGTGACATTTTGGACAAATACTGCAAATTAAGCAAAACAGGTTTCATTTAAAACATTGCACAGAATATATCCCATGAAACTTTCTGTGAGAAACATTTTTTCATCTATTTTTTTATTGTATGCCTAGTGAAATATTTTGTAATGATGTACAAAACTTGTCAAGGAAAACCGGTCAATCAATCACGCTGTCTGGCAATGATATCTTAATTTATTATGACAATGATATTTTTTCTTGGTCCAACTTATTATAACTTTTGGTAAATTCCATATTCATAAATCATTCACACAAACAGTGTGTCTATATGATATTTAGGATGCCCATAATGTAACAAAGAGTGTGCCTAGATGATATTTAGAAAGCCCATACTGTAACAGTCAGTGTGGCTAGATGATATTTAGGTAGCCCTTACTGTAACAGTCAGTGTGGCTAGATGATACTTAGGTAGCCCTTACTCTAGCAATCAGTGAGGCTAGATGATACTTAGGTAGCCCTTACTGTAGCAATCAGTGTGCCTAGATGATATTTAGGAAGCCCATACTGTAACAGTCAGTGTGGCTAGATGATACTTAGGTAGCCCTTACTGTAGCAATCAGTGTGCCTAGATGATATTTAGGAAGCCCATACTGTAAC
>JAODKN010000134.1:23065587-23077188 GCA_026774425.1 Petrocephalus zakoni | reverse complement strand
TGTTCAAAGAAAGATTCCCCAAAAACTTCTTTCTCTCACACACACAAATTTTACCTGTAGTAGCACATGTATTTGGCTGTGGTATATTGCTATAACTGCCTGTAACTTGTGGGAGGCTTTTACTTTGACTTAATAAATATATGATACAAAACAGACAGTCCTGAGCATGGATATTTAAGGAAAGCCTGCAAAGCACAATGGTTTGAAATGAACACCTTGATTCAATGCAGGGTTACAGGGTAATGGTGACAGCTGTGATGCTGAGATGTTTGCCATCCCCAAGCCAACAAAAACAACTTTTTGTATACTTACTCTTAGGATCTGATCGTTCCGTACACATATCATCAAATACCCTTTTTTTCATATCCAGCAGTGCTGTGAAGTCATTGACAAAGAAGATCCTCTTATTGGAAGAGATCTGTACCAGCTTCAGGCGGCCTTCCCCAATGTCGTCTCCGATGGCAATCACGACGATGTGGATTCCTTTGGCCTTCAGTTTTTCTGCAGCAGCCTGATACTCATCGTTTGAATCCCCGTCTGTGATCACCAACAAGTTTTGGGGTACCCCCTCACCGACCCTGCTGCCTGCGCTGGCCGTGAAGAAGTCTTTCATGAATTCCAGAGCGTGCCCAAGCTTGGTGCCTTCCTTCAGCTGCTTCACAGCTTCGCAAGTTTTCATAACAGCGTCCTCTGTATAATGTTCATTAAGGTAGAACTCTTTCTGAGCACTGGAACTGAACTGGGCGAGGCCCACCCTCCAGCGATCCCGGCTGATAACCAATTCGGACATAAGGCTGGCCGTGAAGTTCTTGGTAATCATAAAGTTCTTGGTGGAAATGCTCTCCGACCCGTCGATCAGCACGACAAGATCCGCTTTAGTCAGCACACATTCTGAACGACAAATAAGAAACGTATCAGGAAAATGACAGATACATATGTTCATAAACTTTGGTCTTTGCTTTTTCATCACGATTGCAATGAGAGATGAAAAAAAAGAGTACTGTGTCTTTAAAACAGATATGCTTATTTGAAACTTGCTAAAGTAAGTTCTCATTGGTAATACTGGACTCTGGACTACAATCATGGTAAATATTGTAAGGATGCCACAATGTCGGTTTGTCTTTATCTTGGCATTCAGCATTTTACCAGCCATAACTGTGCTTTAAACAAAACAATACCGGTTTAATACAGCTAATGCCTCTGGATGACAAAAAATAGGCCTACCTGGTTTGGATATATTGCAAATAGCCTGGGAGAGGGTCTTCTTTATTCCTTGCAGAGAGTCATAATTATCCACATAGTAGACCTTATTCTTATTGCCGGCCATAGTCTCCAGCTCAGATTTGGCGGCATTGGCTACACCGATCGCATAGACATTAATGCCAGCATCCAGCACATCCCTAGATGCCATTGGCAGTGCGACGGCATCTGTGGCCTGGCCATCAGTTATCACCATTAGGATTTGAGGGACACCTTCAAATCTGCGCCCACCGTGCTCCTTGCCAAAATATATCTTGGAGAACTGGAGGGCTTTGGAGGTGTAGGTGCTGCCCCCGGGATGCTTCAGGTTAGCAAGGGCGCTTCTCACCGCAGTCTTGGTGGTGTGCTCCGCCAGAGTGAAGAGCAGCTGGGGACTGTTGGCGTACATGATGGCCCCGATACGCACTCGGCTTGGTCCCACGTCGGTGTCGTTAACTAAGGACGTCATGAATGTCAGCATGCTCTGGAACTGCTCAGTGCTGATGCTGCCGGAGCCGTCCATCAGGAAAATGATGTCTGCCACCTCTGTTTTGCATTCTGTTTGAAAGTAAGACCCACAGGAACCATGTGGAACGTCAAGATGGTTAAGGACACTGTGTTGGTGATGATTAGGAACATTGCATGAGCAGATATACCAGTGTAATAAATCATGATCGCTGGATGTGAGGTAGAAAGTCTCTTCAAAACCACTGTATGAAATGGAATATCTAGTATATACTGTATCTAGTATAGAGAATATAGATATAGGTATCTATAGTACATAGATATGCACACTGTGTACACTTATTTGTATAAAAATATGCTCACCATGTTTCTTTTCGCAGATTCCAACAAGGATTTTATTTTCCAAAAGCTTCAGTGCGTCAAAGTCTTTTTCAAAGAAGACTCTGTCCCGTGAATCAGTAATTTCCATCAGCTGGGTGGGCTGTGCTCCAGCCACTCCAATGCAGTATATATCAATCCCATTATTTCTCAGTACATCGGCAGGGATTATTACGTCATCCTGGGCTTCTCCGTCGGTGATGACAATCAAAATCTTCCTGATGCCTTTCCTGGATTTCTCAAAGTACTGCAACAAGTCAGCGAGGGCAGCGCCGGTCATCGTGCCATAGCCCATTTGTGTCATTGCGTTGATGTTTGTCCTCATGCTTGCTTTGTCATAGAATTCATCCAGATCAAATATCAATTGCGGTTGATCACTGTATTGCACAACTCCCAAGTTAACTTTATCCTGACCAATGTCTGTCTTGTTCACAATGGAGAGCATAAACTGTTTCATTTTAGTATAGTCCTCGGGCTCAATGCTGCCGGAACTGTCGATCAGGAACATGATGTCCGTAACAATTTCCTTGCATGCTACGAGGAAAAAAAAATTGCAGTCATGCTTGATCATACGGCATGAAACGAAACAGTGTTACACAATGGTACATGTTCATATGTTTTATACTCAGGAAGCATTCAACTTTTCTGCAGAACTTTATATAATAAAAATATAAACTACCTTCCTGGGAACAGATATCTCGGACCACGTGATCCTTGATGGGTTTTAAAGCATCAAAGTTATCGATAAAGAACATCTTGTCCTTGGAGCTGGCGATTTCTTCCAACTCGGTTTTTTTAGCATCCTTGATACCAATGGCATAAACGGTGATGCTCAGGTCCTTAAGTCTTCGGGCCGGATTAATGACGGAATCCGTAGACTCTCCATCCGTGATAGTGATCAGGATCTGGGGCACTGGTCCTCCCCGAGTCTCAGCCGCCTTCTGGAATAGCTCTGGCATGGAAGACAGTGCCTTCCCTGTCTCGGTACCCCCACCCACCTGATGCACCTGCTGCACTGCGTTCACCAGTTTCTGCCTGTCGGTGTATTTCGTCAGCTCGAACTCCGTTATGGGATTGTCTGCGTACTTCACCAGGCCTATCCTTACCTGATCTGGTCCAATCTTGAACATTTTGATGAATTCTGAGACAAAGTTCTTGATTTCCTTAAAGTTAGGCGGCGTGATACTACCAGATTGGTCAATGAGGAAGTAAATATCAGCCTCTTCTGCCTGAGTACATGCTAATGGGTACCAATAAGGAGAAAAAGAGAGAGTCATTAATCTGCATTATTATTTGTCTGAATACACTGCTCACAAATCAAACCGAATAATCTGTATTATTATTTGTCTGAATACACTGCTCACAAATCAAACCGAATAATCTGTATTATTATTTGTCTGAATACACTGCTCACAAATCAAACCGAATAATCTGCATTACTATTTTTTTGAAAACACTGCTCACAAATGAAACCGAAAAATTGGCATTATTATTTGTCTGAATACACTGCTCACAAATCAAACCGAAAAACTACTCAGATGTATTAAATATATACGATATAATTTCAATTTTATTACAAGTCTTCTTCGTATTTAAGTATTAAGGATCACTTTCAAGAAATTTGACATTACAGTCTTCGATCGTATATCCAAATTTTGGGGCTGCATCCTTTAAAGGCTGCATTCAAAGACCGACTGCCTCACAGCAACGCAACAAAGCTGTCCCATTTCGCAGGCTCCTCCAAATGCAGTCCAGGAATGTGTCCTACACGTGGCCCATATTAGAAGCATGAGATATTCCTCCATGACTCCTTGATTTTGGTCCTGTGTTTTTGTATTTTGACATTTCACTTACTGTACTACCAAGCTATAAATCACTTACTGTACTTATGCCAAAACTTCAAGTAACTAGAGGGATTTTTAAGTTTCATTGGCATGCTTTGTTTAAAAAAATTCTCGAATTAAAATAACCACACAATATGTACAATATCTAAATCAAATTAAAATAAATAAATAAATAAACTTTTTGATCACATTTTGAAACTAACAGGGTCCCCTCTCCTCCCTGAGTTGTGAGTGTTGCCCTCTGAGTAGTGATGGCCAAAACAATGCTTCATGAACCATTCGCTGTATTTTGTAACCCCACTAGGTGGTGATCTTGGTTTACTTTGGGGCATATTTAGAGCCCTTTTTTGAACAGGGAGCACCCTCTAGTGGGGTCAGAAAATACAACTAATGGTTCATGAAGCGTCATTTTGGCTGAGTAAATAAGAAACTGCGTGTTTGGTGGAGTATACTTTTTTTAAAATCTATTGCTAAAAGCTTCACTCTAATATTTTACTGCCCAAGTATCTAAAATTAATTTGTCAACCATTAAAAGAATATGTTTTACAATATCATTATACAATGTTATAGGTAATATGTTTGCTAGTTTTCCGACAAAATGACGCTTCATGAAACATTTGCAGTATTTTTAACCCCATTAGATGGTGGTAATGTTTAAACCCCTTTTTGAACAGAGCACAACACCCTGTTGAGAAACACCCTGTATGTGAACTGGACCTGGGCAGAACGGATGTGGTAGCCTGTACAAATCAGGTAGCAAGAAACATTTAACATTTAATTTAACATGGCAGCAAAGGGATCACTTTGGTCTGCAATAGAGGTTCAGTGTTTGCTGGGAATTTGGGCAAACAAGTGAATCCAGGAACAACTGGATGTGACACACAAAAACTCAGAGCTATTTGGTAAAACACATGCAGCATGATTAAATGAAAATCGCTGCATTGTGTATTCGATAAATCTATTAGAGAGCTGTGTGTCATCTTCCCCAAAGCCACTCCAAATAAGCGACATAATAAGGACATCAATCCTGAACTACGTCGTGCTATGCGAAAGTGCTTTTCTTCTTATGTTTTCTTCAACACAAAAAACGGTGATGATGAAAGCAGTCTTGGGCCCGGAACAATGAGAGGAGAGGGGACAATCATGTTTGGGCATGGTACAACAAACCCGAGTCAAGTGTGGGTATGCCATTACAGTTCCCGTTATGTGGCTCATCCTATCAACGTGCATGATAAAATCAAGTCTTATACAGTATCATTGGGGACTGCTTTTTAGCAGATTATCTGGTGTTCATTTAAGAGGCTTACAATAAAAAAAAGCAGTGTGATTAGTATCTCAGAATGGGCTTCTGGGATGTTACCTTGTTTAAGCTGAAACCTTCGTCTTGGCGAGGAATAAAGGGTGTCAATGATAGTGTAACACATGAATGTTTTCAAGGTACTCTGTAGCGTGTTGAGCTGTGTTATGCTGTCCACTGTGAAGACAAACTTCTGGGCAGGAGAGGTAGCGATGAGCTCTAGTTGGGTCCTGTTGGCGTTCTGCATGCCCACAGCGTATACGGTCACCCCCGAGAGCCGCAGGTTTGAGGCTGCCATGCTTACTTCATCCTGGCTCGTTCCACGCATAACGACAATGGCCAGCTGCTGCACGCCATCGTTCTTGCGGCTGCCGGCTTTTGTGGCGAACATATTGCTTTTAGCATATAGCAGAGCACGCCCCACATTTGAACCTGTGCTGCCATGATAGGGCATAACCTTGATATACTGCAAGATGTCCTCCTTCTCATTAAAGGTGGAAAGTGAGACCAGATCCTTGGGAGTATCGCCATACCCAAGGATGCCCACCCTTACTCCACTGGAGCTGACGTTGAGACCACCTACTATCTGATGGATAAAGTTGCGGACACTATTGAATTCCTCTTTATCCCTCCCAAACTCCACAATGAACACAATGTCAGCCAGCCTCGCAGAGCTGCACTCTGTAGAAGGAAAAAAAACAGCATGACACAAAGTAAAGTCTCGATTATTTAGCTGGAAATCAACTCACATTAGTTGGAAATCACAAATGTTACATGAGAATGAAGCTACTATTTTACCTGAAGCAGTCTGTAATTCCACAAGTGTCTCCTTGGTCTCTATAGTCCTCTTTAATTCCAATGTAAGGTTCTGTTGCGTCATCAAATGCATTTTTGAATGGGTGGAAATGGCCCTCAGGGTTTGCTCATTAGAATTGACAAACCCAATGGAAATGATAGTAACTCCATTGTCCTTGAGAGTTTTTACTTCACTGTCAAATTTGTCTTGAAACCCCCCTGTGCTGACGACCATCAGAACCGACCCTCCCCTCCGCCTCAATACTCCCTCAATGTCCATCTGTGCCATGAAAAAGTTGTCACTGACAAACTTCAGGGCAGTGCTTAAGTTGCTGGTTGTCGAACGCAGTGGCTTCAGCTGGCCCCTCACAAACTTGACAAATTCTTCTATGGAGCTGCTCAGGGCGAAATCCTGCCTCACGTTATCTGTGAACTGCACCAAGGCAACCCGGTGGTCAGCGCTGCCCGTGAGGGAGTTCCCGAGGCGGATCATGAATTGCCGGACACTCTGATATTGCTGCTGCGTTATTGTGCCGTCTACCAGGAAGACAATATCTGTACTCCTTGGGGCAAGGGCTGTTGAGCATTTTAGAGATGAACAAAATGGTTGTTAATATAGGTATTAAACCAGTATTCAACACATTTTATTATTATACATAAATGTTCATCAACTAAACAAAAAAATGTACTGATTATGATAGAACGCTTGCTTCACTAACTTTAGTGGATGAAAATAGTTTTGAGGTTCAAACATCACTTGATATTACACTAAAAACCCAGGACAAGATCCATCTAGCAAACATGCTTCAATATAATGCAGGTATTTAAACTCGTATTTGAGCTTAACTAGTCTAGTGCTTAACAAGCACTACTAGACAGAAGGCAGCTGCTAAAGACGGCTGTTCACCTTCCATGAGGTACTCCACGGAGTTGCACACCTTTTGCAGGAGTCTGTCTTTCATAATGTTTAAGCTGCTGTAGCTTTGGGCACTTAGTAAAAAGTGTTGATGGGGGCCATTGGAGATTCTCTGTAGCTCTTTGGTGTCAGTCATGCCTACAGTTACAACGTAGATGAAAGCTCCTTGTCTCCTGAGATCTTGCGCAATGTCATCGGCCTTGTCTTCGGAGCTCCTGTCTGTAATAACGATGACGATCTGTGGCGCTGCTATAGGTCCTCGGTTTCCTGCTCCCTTATTCATATATTGAGTTTTGATGAGCTGCAGTGCCTTCCCAATGTTGGCACGCCCACCTCTTTGCCTTAGGCGGTCCAGGTTCTCCAGGAGTGCAGTCTGATCTTTGTTATCCTTCAGTAAGAACTCCTGGTGGGAGTTGTCACCAATCTGCACGAGTCCCACTTGTACCTTGTTTGGACCGATTTCCAAGCTTTCCACAAATCCTCTAAGAAAATTCTTCATGTCCCGGAAAGCATCAGGACTTGAGTTTGGTGAGGTACCCATCAAGAACATAATGTCGGCCATATTGGCTGTTGCACATTCTGAAAGAGTGAAGGTTTTTTGGGTTCAGAACAGATTCATTGCTCTTTTTTCAAATACAATAAAATGTATTATTAATTTATTATTATTATATTAATTTATTAATTCATTATTAAACCTCTGGAACTGGGGGGGACATATATTAGTCCTGGAAAATTGGCTTCATGTTTTTGTTCCAGTTAAGCCCTTAATCACATAAAGAAGTTGATTATTTCACACAAAATGACTCAAACGGTCTATTTTTAAAGGTTTAAATGATTTTTAGTAAAGGATCTACAAGAACAAAGCATCCTACTGTGGTAGAAAAAAAACATTTTTGATTTCAGGGTTATTTTATACATAATGTTTTGTAATACACACTGGTCAGAAGATCCAAACAACAAAGTTAGACTAATGTCACCTGAGTAAGCACATGGTCATAGGCTCGATTATGTACAGCCGTGATGACAATGGATGGCCCCTGGTCACCGGCCTTTACCTTGCGGCACCTGGACAACATGGCGAGCAGCCTCCCCAACAGTGGTGCAGAGCACCCGGGCAACATCATGCGAGATGCCCTGCAGCGCGGCGAAATCGTACACGTTGTAGACATGCTTGCTCACGGGCATGCTGGCAATGTCATGCAGCTCCTCTAGCTCGGCATCCTTAATCCCCACAGCGTACAACGTGATGCCCCTTCTCTTGACCATGTCAGCTGCCTGCTTGACATCATCCTGGGACTTTCCGTCAGTAATGACCATCGCAAACTGGGGAACTCCCAAGTGAGCCCGACTGCCGGCCTCTGCTCTAAAGAGCGTGGTCAGCATGAACTCCAGGCCCAACCCCGTTAAAGTGCCACCTGTTCTGTAATGCATGCGTCTGATGTGATTCAAGACCTGCTCCTTTTCTTGGAAGGTATTAAGGAGGAATTCCAGGTGAGGACTTGAGCTGTATTGGACAAGCCCAATCCGGATTTGATCTGAGCTCACATCAAAGCTCCCCACCAAAGTGAGAAGAAACTGCTGGACCTTCTGGAAGTTGCCCAGCCCAATACTTGATGACCCATCGACCAGGAACACAACATCGGCCACGGCTTCTTGCGTGCATACTGTAAGGGGACACCCACCACAGGTTAGGAAACTTTCTTCCACTGTCACTATCATAAGCAGAGCACCACCTACCTGTTTGCTGAGCGTCGCTGAAGGCCAAGCAGGACGTGATGATCACAAGTGACAGGACTCTCTGCATTGCCACCATGCTGCCAGAGTTACTCATCCTGAACCACAAAACACGGTGCAGGTTAAGGTGAATTATTTTTAATAGCTGCAGAAATTGGTGTACACGTCAAGGGACAAACCCTGCCTTGCACAGAGACATTTATCATTTAGAAGTCACCAGGTCACAAGTAGCATTTTGTTGAGAATGCCATCCATCCATTTTCCATACCCAATTGTCCAATGCAGGGTTGCAGGTGTCCAGAGCAAATGGAAAAAGCTATGGGAGCAAGGTATAGAATAACCTAGGTGCCCACCCATCGTAGGGCACACACATCACTTGCACACATTCAGTTACACACATTCAGACTACAGGAGGAGAAGATCTGTATGACAATACAGGGTGAATATGCAAACTCCATGCATAGATTCAGGGCAGAAACACTGTCCCAACCCCTTTTGCTTCAATGCTTAATTTATGTATAAAACTGCTAAAAAGCATACAGCAATGCCAGATGTCTCATTTCGGCTAACTGCCCTTTGGCTAAACGCCATCTAACGGAGCTTCCTGCTGATAAGATCTTGGGACATCGAGACTCTCAGTACTTTGCTCTCAGCGACATCTCTGAGGAAAGCATCAAACAGACTCGCTGCAAAACTGCTCCCCTTCTATACAAGTGCCCCTTCTATGAACCCATAAAGCTTCAAGCTCCCCTTATATAGTTGGGGTGACTGGGGAGTGGCAGAAGGAGTGATGGAGGGAGTGTCAGAAGGAGTGATGAGGGAGTGTCAGAAGGAGTGATGAGGGAGTATCAGAAGGAGTGATGAGACAGTGGCAGAAGGAGTGATGAAGGGAGTGTCAGAAGGAGTGATGGAGGGAGTGTCAGAAGGAGTGATGAGGCAGTGTCAGAAGGAGTGATGGAGGGAGTATCAGAAGGAGTGATGAGGCAGTGTCGGAAGGAGTGATGAGGCAGTGGCAGAAGGAGTTATGGAGGGAGTGTTAGAAGGAGTGATGGAGGGAGTATCAGAAGGAGTGATGAGGCAGTGGCAGAAGGAGTGATGGAGAGAGTGGCAGAAGGAGTGATGGAGGGAGTGTCAGAAGGAGTGATAGAGGGAGTGTCAGAAAGAGTGATAGAGGGAGTGTCAGAAGGAGTGATGAGGCAGTGGCAGAAGGAGTGATGAGGCAGTGGCAGAAGGAGTTATGGAGGGAGTGTCAGAAGGAGTGATGGAGGGAGTGTCAGAAGGAGTGATAGAGGGAGTGTCAGGAAGAGTGATGGAGGGAGTGGCAGGAGGAGTGATGAGGCAATGGCAGAAGGAGTGATGGAGGGAGTGGCAGGAGGAGTGATAGAGGGAGTGTCAGAAGGAGTGATGAGGCAGTGGCAGAAGGAGTGATGAGGGAGGGTCAGAAGGAGTGATGTGGCAGTGGCAGAAGGAGTTATGGATGGAGTGTCAGAAGGAGTGATGGAGGGAGTGTCAGAAGGAGTGATGAGGGAGTGTCAGAAGGAGTGATGGAGGGAGTGTCAGAAGGAGTGATAGAGGGAGTGTCAGAAAGAGTGATGGAGGGAGTGGCAGGAGGAGTGATGAGGCAATGTCAGAAGGAGTTATGGAGGGAGTGGCAGGAGGAGTGATAGAGAGAGTGTCAGAAGGAGTGATAGAGGGAGTGGCAGAAGGAGTGATGGAGGGAGTGTCAGAAGGAGTGATAGAGGGACTGGCAGAAGGAGTGATAGAGCAAGTGTCAGAAGGAGTGATGGAAGAAGTGATAGAGCGAGTGTCAGAAGGAGTGATGGAAAGAGTGTCAGAAGGAGTGATGAGGCAGTGTCAGAAGGAGTGATGGAGAGAGTATCAGAAGGAGTGATGAGGCAGTGGCAGAAGGAGTGACGGAGGGAGTGTCAGAAGGAGTGATGGAAGGAGTGAAAGAAGGAGTGATAGAGGGAGTGTCAGAAGGAGTGATGGAGGGAGTGTCAGAAGGAGTGATGGAGGGAGTGGCAGAAGGAGTGATATTGGGAGAGTTGAGCAACTGGCTGGCTCACAGATGGGGCAAGCCCCAACCCCTAAAAGCGACCTCCCAAAAGCAACACTGGCGTCGTTTAGTTGTGGCATGCAGAAAAACACTAAAGCCCAAATGACGTGACCACTAAGAGCCCCTAGCACACCCTTTCATGCTCTTTTCCATGCAGTTTAATGGCATTTTACGGTTGTCTTTTTATGAGATTTTCCTAATTTTTACTTGTTTACATACCATATCCTAGTTTTCAGAGCGACAGCATGGTAAACATTATGATTTTACTTTCCAAAACATTACAATCTTGGCCCCTAAATGCCTAGACCACATCATACAGTCTGGGTGGCTAATGTCTATAAGAAACCTTTCCTCAGAACTGACCTATTTAGCTGAAGCACAGGAGCCTTTCAGGTTTAAAGTGATTTGTAAAACCTGAATTAGCTCTGAATGTACTTCGGAGTAAGCCAGTGTTTCTCAGTCCTGCCCCTGGAGCCCCACTGCCAGAAAGTCCTCAATCCAGCCTGACCCTAATTAGCATCAGGTGTTTCTTAATGGCCTAATAATGAAGGTGGAAGGTTGCAAGCAGGGTGGGTTTGACTGAAAACTTTCTGGCAGGTGGGGCTCCAGATGCAGGATTGAGAAACAGTGGACTAAGCGAACCCAGCACTAGTAATGTCCATTGTGACCAATATTATGTTCATAGTTCATATCGTGCGTTCTTTTACCCTCGGGAGGTCAGAATCCGAGTCAGATTCCGAGCCTCGAGGCCGGAAGTGACGACATGCGCACTCCCGTCTCCCAAAAATGCGAGACAAAATCTCGGTGCAGCGCAGAGTACACCGAGTTTCGGATTCAAGATGGCTGCCCAGTGCAAAGACTGTAGGTGGTGCTGTGA
>JAODKN010000134.1:23004344-23018863 GCA_026774425.1 Petrocephalus zakoni | reverse complement strand
TAAAAGTTAAATATAGAAATAAAAACAAAAATTAGGGATACAGATGAAGGCATTGTATAGAGGGCAGTGTGCTGTACGGACCTAAACACTTAAGTCCATCACACTCCTCCCCTTCCATGTGGCATTGAAGAGCTGTATGGCCTAGGGACAAAGGACCTTCTGAGCCTGTCTGTTTTGCATGACAGAGACAGGAGCCTATTACTGAACACGCTCTTCTGTTTGGAGAAAGTGGTGTGCAGGGGGTGGCGGTCATTGTCCATTATTGAGAGCAATCCCCGGGTGCTCAAGTAGCTGCCCCCTGCCGTGTCACAATGTCACATGGGTTAGATGCAGAGGACACATTTCGTTGACATTTCGTTGTTGTGTGCTATGGTGTGTCAACAATGACAATTAGTCACCTTCACATGTATAACAGATTCTATATAGAAATAAGTATAAGGTGAAGATAGTAATATACAGTATATTCAATGGTATGATATTGCAGTAAAATAGATGTTGCTATAAACATGCTCCTGAAGAGAGTCAATCTTCCTACTAAGGAAGGCATTCCTAGATGGGATCTCTGGAGGAATACATTTAACCCTGCGTTACTCAAGCTTTGTGACATTTTTCACTTACTGATCAGTAGGAAATTGTGGGGTGGCACAGTGGTGCTGTGGTTAGCAGTCACCTCACACCTCGGGGACCAGGGTTCACCATGGCTCCATGTGTGTAGTTTGCATGTTCTCCCCATGTTGTCTTGGGGTTTTCTCTAAGTACTCCGGTTTCCCTCCATGGTCCAAAAGGTGAGGTGAATGCAGTTACCAAATTGCCCATAAGTGTGCTTGTGTGAGTGTCTGGTGTGTGAGTGTGCCCGGCGATGGGCACCCCATCCTTGGTCTTTCCCTGCCTTGTGCCTGTAGCTTCCAGGATATGCTCCAGTCCTGCCCCGATCCTGAATAGGATAAGCGAATGAAGAAAATAGACAGATGGATGAATGGATGGGAAATTACCTCTGTTTCTGGGAAATTATTATTTATAATTTATAAATATCTATAATTATTAATTATGGAATTTGTTTGCAGACTGGCTCTCGGTCCAACTTTGGACATGTGCATGTGCTATTCGGGCCTGCTGGTGGCCGTGAAAGGATGAGAACAAAGAAAGCACGCTTAATCACAGAAGACGTTACTTTCAAGTCCTAAAGGCTTCTTCAGCAAATATCCATCTGTAAAAATACAGGAAGCTCTGCCAAGCCAAACAAACAGAGAATGAAAGAACTGTATGAACTTGAGGAAAGTAGTGTCTCAGTGTCTGAATGCTTAAATTGTCCTTTCAGAAGATCGTCTGCTATGATGTCTTAATTTGTAGCTTGTGAAGCTGTAAGCCTGTTTGTGAAATTGAATAATTTACACACAGGTTGTGAAAACAGCCTCCCCTGTTGTTATTTTGCTAAGTTACACACTGATTATTGATCAACTATTATTATTGACCTGCTTCCAGAATGTGAAATTAGTACATAAATAGCTGGTCCTCAACTGCTGTGTTTGACAAACTGCACATCTATTGCCTAGAAAAAGTGAATATACTTACATTTATGTTGCTGCCTAGTACCAAGTATCAAAATCTGATAACTACTAGAGAGGACATCAGAAAGTAGCATGTGATGTCATTACAGTCCATAGATATCATTACAGTTTTTTTAACTAATAACATTTCCTTTTACTTTTGTACTTCTAGTAGTTTTAGTCTCTCTAGTTATTTTTTTATTCAAATTGATTTGCAGGAAACTGCATATATTTTTTTATAAACATTGAAAAATAAGATGGCATTCCATGTGTGTAATATATAGAAAGTATCACAGTGTTGTATACTGACATGACCAAAACTATTGGTACCTTTGCATGCAATTCAGATAATCCACCATTTGTCCTGAAAAGTATTACAATTAGAAGATCTTATGACAAACGCTGGGAAAATAACGTATTGCTAATTCTATAATTCTAAAATGACTTTGTATTCTTGACACCCTGATGTTATAAGAAAATAATCGTATTGTTATGATACTTCAAGCAGAGTGTGAATGTAGGTATTTGAACCCAGTGTTTGTGTCGGAGTGTTCACAGTGCACGTGTCTGCAGATCTTAACCCTGGAGAAGAAGTTCATCATCGACTAGGTCACTAAGAAGAGCTCCTATGTTTAATATTATTGTGTTCTTAATGACATCGGAACTGCTGCCATCTAGTGTCCATACAGAGCTATTTCAACCCTCACTGCAAGTAGACGTTGGTTAAGCTGATAACGAATGTTTAGGCGTCTCGCGTCGCTGCCAGGATAATAGACTGGAATATGGAAGAGTGGACAGTGTTTATACACGAACCTGTCTTTGTACGTGAATGTGTTTGTGTTTCCCCATGTGCACTCTTGCCCTGGTTGTGCAACATTCCAAGAATGAGAGCCAGAGGTTCCCAGCTTCAGGTGGATACATCAATTTTCATCTGCCACACTTTCCCCATAGACTTGTATGGGGAAATTTTGCCTCCAATCAATCTTTAACGGAGGACGTCCAATGTGCAGCTCAAAAGTATCCAGCCATCTTTCCTCCATTTCCCTCTCCTTCATCCCTTCGCTTAATCCCTCTGTTCTCCTCCTATTGACTTCAATACTGACTATTGACTATTGAATTCATTTTTTATATATATTTTACAGTTTTTTACCTGGAAACTCAATTCCATCTCTGAAATGTCCCATCCATTAAGGGGAAGTGTGCTTGTATCGCTCTCTTTCATCCCTCTTTCCAGAAAGTCAATTATTTCTCTCTCAGGAGAGTGTTACCATCTACGTAACTGCACAGATTGCGGCATGCAACGTCCGACTGATGCCGAGGGCGCAATCACATTCATGGAAATACATTACTACTTTTATCATAAATACATATAGATAAATGTGTGATATTGCCAAAAAATACAAGACTAGAAAAATAAGCAGGTCAATTTAAAATTAAGCAATACATCTGGAAACCGTCCTTGTGTCCTATGGTCTCTGAGATACAGCTCACCAACCATACCTTACCCTGGATAAATGGTTATGTAAGGCAAAGGATAGATACATCTAGTAAAAGAAAAAAAAGGCTTCCACGTTGGGGTTCCCTCGGATCAAGATTACGACGTCATGAGTCAAGGAGTTCCCCGAGTGGACGATGACGTGTGTATCACCCCCCCCTTTACATCCGGGTCCAGTCTGGGTGCGTGACGTACGCAGTGTCGTTTGACAGCTCACACGCTTCTTCCTTCTGGACCCGGAAATAGAAGAGGGGGGTTTGTTGTGGTTGAAGTTTCGGCGTAAAGAGTGTTGGAAGCTGAACGTTTTGCCGCCGTTAATTGACACTTAACACCAAAAAGAGCATCGGAGTTCTTCCAAGACGGGCTGCAGCGTTGGACTTTTAAGGTAGTCGGCTTTTTTTTAACGTGTGCTTTATGATTTGTCGCTTTAACGCACATGTTTATAACCTCCGGCTATAAATATATATATTAATAAGTTAACCTTAATAAGTGCCTCGTCTTCTTATCGGTAAAAGGAAAGATGGACTCTTCGGCGCTGGAGCTCGATGCCATCAAATTCGCTAAATGTGCTGTTATGTATGATCAAAAAGGGAAGCACAACGAGGCGGTCTTTTACTACAAGGTAGGACTTCAATCCCCTTTCATTTTGGGAACTAGCTTTTCGCATGGCCATTTCTTTTCTACGTCTTTTAACACGTCCTAAGTGTTTATGTATGTCTGTGGTATTAAAATGATTTATCGCAACTACTGGACGGTTGTCACCGACCGGTCATTAGGCACTGGTCTGGTTACCATCACCTGCCCCGGGTTTCTTATTCTGTCCCACACATTTGACACTGAGCCGGAAATATTTATTTTTCTCCTCGATGAAGTCAATCAGAAGTGGGTTGGTGACACAGGTCATATTTACACATAGTCAGACATGTCCCGTAAAAGCCTTTCTGTTTATGTATAGTATGTCACTTTTGTCACAATTGTTTTGTACACAAGCACGCTCCCTAAAAAGGCATGAAGGCGTAGTGGAGTGGAACAAGGCGATGCAAACGAGTGATGTCATGTCATGTGTAGGTCACACAGGTTATGGCAGTTGTGGTGATGTGAAATAAACATTTCATAACCATGTCAGATTTGATGTGTACCATAACTAAACTGCAGTTACTGTGTCCGTAACCACACCGGATCTCTGTTTAGGAGGCTGCCCAGGCCCTCATCTATGCAGGCATGGCTGGGTCCAAACTGGAGAACATTCAGGACAAGGTGAACGAATACCTGGACCGAGTTCAGGCTCTTCTTGCTGCAGGTTGGTTCATTGCTTTGAGTGTTGATTAAAAAAACAGTTCTCCATGGAATGAATTTGGGGCGGCACAGTGGTTAGCACTGTTCCCTCACACCTACACCTAAGTGTGTGGAATTTGCATGTTCTCCCCGTGCCATTGTGGGTTTTTTCCACCCCACCCAGTCCAAAAACACATAGTGGTTAATTGGAGTTGGTGGATTTTTCATTGATGTGAATAGTGTGTGTGGCCTGCGATAGGTTGGCATCCCATCCCGGGAAATTCAATGAATGAATGAATGAAAAAGAAAGAGGGAGAGAAGCACATCAAGCATGGAAGGAAGAATGAGGCAGGAGATTTCTGAACTGGCCAGGCACCTTGGCACACATATTGCTGTTGAATCATTTGGTGTTTTGTTGATTGTTGTGGCTCACACTCTCTCAGGAGATGCTCCAGTACCCATAAGTATCTAGAGCTGCGGTCTTCAATAGCACTCTGATTCTGTTCTCATGTTTATGGACTTTTCGTAAATCACTTGCACACTTGTGCCCTGTGAATAAGGAATTGTCACCTTGGAGGGTCCTGCTTCATTCAAGATAGAAATGCTTCAATGTCTTGGGTTAAAATATGCTCGGGGATCTAAGGGCCATATTGGTTTAAGTCGTGTTTTAAGGTTCATTGGACCTTTAAGGTTGTTCACTTTTTAAAAAATATGCTCAATAATTGGTCGACTGGATCTCGTCAATGTGACCAGCTTCGTGTGTCTTGGAATTTGTCTAGAAAATGCACCTTAGCTCAAAACGGAGTCACTAAAACCTTTCCCCCTGGCAAACTGTCACTCAACCCTGCAGGTATCACACCAGTCATCAGTTTCCTGAGGGGTGGAATTCTGTTACCTATGTTCTTTGAGCCTGTTCACTCACAGGAGTATATTTTCCATGTAGTGTAATCGCAACATTCCTCACTGTGAAGCTCGTTGAACTGTATTTGTTAAAACTGCCCTCTGAAGGGTTAGATTGATGTTTGCAGTCAGTTGATTTATAGTAACTCTGCTTTTGCCCTCATTTCGGAAACATGAACATTGCGACTGTGCTTTTCCATACTGTTGCCCCTATGTGATCATTTCCTTTCCTCAGACTTCCATGCCCTCATCACCTCAGGAGAGTGGGCTTCACTATAGGAAGTCTATAGCCACAGAGGAACAGTATGCCGCAGCATTCTGATACATCATTCATCCTTAAATGTCCTCCTTAAGGTTTTGTTAAAATGTTTTTCTCCTTATCATTATCTCCTTACCGCTGCATGTTTATAATTCATTATTTAATCTGGCTATCCAGAAGACTCGCAGCCCCTGTTCTATTTACCATTGGCTATCCAGAAGACTCGCAGCCCCTGTTCCATTTACCATTGGCTATCCAGAAGTCTCACAGTCCCTGTTCCATTTACCATTGGCTATCCAGAAAACTCACGGTCCCCGTTCCATTTACCATTGGCCATCCAGAAGGCTCACAGTCCCTGTTCCATTTACCATTGGCTATCCAGAAGGCTCACAGTCCCTGTTCCATTTACCATTGGCTATCCAGAAAACTCGTAGTCTCTGTTCCTTTTACCATTGGCTATCCAGAAGTCTCACGGTCCATGTTCCTTTTACTATGGGTTATTCAGAAGGCTCACAGTCCCTGTTCCATTTACCATTGGCTATCCACAAGACTCACAGTCCCTGTTCCATTTACCATTGGCTATCCAGAAGACTCACGGTCCCTGTTCCATTTACCAATGGCTATCCAGAAGACTCTCTATTCCTTTTACTATGAGTTGTTCAGAAGGCTCACGGTCACTGTTCCATTTACCACTGGCTATCCACAAGCCTTACAGTCCCTGTTCCATTTACCATTGGCTATCCAGAAGGCTAACAGTCCCTGTTCCATTTACCATTGGCTATCCAGAAGACTCACCGTCCCTGTTCCATTTTCCAATGGCTATCCAGAAGACTCTCTGTTCCTTTTACTATGAGTTGTTCAGAAGGCTCACGGTCACTGTTCCATTTACCATTGGTTATCCAGAAGACTCGCGGTCTCTGTTCCTTTTACTATGGGCTGTTCAGAAGGCTCACGGCCCCTGTTCTCGGGGTTCTTGTTCCTCAGTTGAGGCCCAGAGCAAGGACCCACTTAAGTCCAAGCACCAGCTGGACCTGGAGAGGGCCTACTTCCTGGTGACACAGGCCTTCGACGAGGACGAGAAGGGCAACGGTGAGGAGGCCATCGAGCTGTACACTCAAGCCGTGGAGCTCTGCATCCAAGCAGTGAGTATCATCACAAACACACATCTGCATTTTTATGACATCTTCCTGTTAACCAAAATTGTAATTTGATTGATTTCTAATTCCATTCCAACAAAACTAATAATCAGTAAATGTTTCTAGTCAAGTTGTTGTGGGGACATTATCACAGTGACTTTTATTTATTAAAAATAAAATTTTTATTTCACACTTCTATCCAAAGCCATGTACAATTCAGGGATCGGGGCCTGCTGGTCCCTGGAGTTTTTGGAGTTTCTGTTGTCATGGTGGGGGGAAACGTTTCCCCCATGCTGAAAATAAAACCTATATGAATTGACCCATGTAGTCAGGCTGTTGTAGACCTCTTAGATACTCACAGTAGTGGTATTTCTCACGCTTCATGTGTGATTACGGCCTGTCCCGCCAATCAGCTCATACCCCGCCCCCTTCTTACCCCCACAGTCCAATGAGACGTCCGAGCAGGAGCTCCAGGGGAAGCTGAAGCAGCTGGCTCACCAGGCGCTGGATAGGTAGGTGGGCCTCAGCTGGGTTCTTGTTTATTCCTGAGTACGAGATAGCAGATAATGAGGAAATCTTTGAGTGACTCGCTGTGAAGGTGAAATGGAGGCTGCAAGTAAGACAGACATAACAGTTAATTAATGTTCTCCCAAGAAGTAAAGTGCTTCCATTTTCTTACTAGGTCTTGGTTTTCCAGGCTCTGTGTCTTCCATAGTAAATCCTTCCCACTTTGAAGAATGAATAATTAATAAATTCGCTGCATTTACAACATTTTGTTACATTAATGTATGCTGAAGTGCCTGGCTCTTAACGACCTCTGACCTCTGGGGTCTTGTGTCAGGGCGGAGGGTCTGAAGGAGTCCATGTCGAAAGCCAAAGCCTCTGCCTCCACCAAAGATAAGTCTGCCACCAGCGGGGGAGTGGGCAAGGCCAGCGGGCAGGCAAGGCAGTACCTGCCCCTGGGCCCGGACTTCTCCCTCCAGGACCGGCCTCAGCCCACCAGGCCCGTCCAGAGCGGCGAGCCCCAGGGCCAGCGCTACACGGCGGAGGAGATCGAGGTGCTCAGGTGGGCTATAGACCGGGGAAAGTGGGGCCGAGATCTGGTTAAAGGGAAAGAGTGTGGGCCAATCTGCCCCAGGTATGTATCTACCCGAGTAACTCTGGGTAACATGAGCCCAGTGATTTGGCTTTTCCTTGGGAAGGTCATTATTGCATTGTTTCTAACTTAATATCAGAAATCAGGAATCATCCAGCCAAGAATATATAATTTTACGCTAATTGTTCACTATATTTACTGAAGTGCACTAAGTGCGTTGTGTGTTCGCGCACATGGGTGATCCTCTTCCACTTGCAGGACCACGTCTAAGATCAATGGCATTGAATACGTCCCCTTCATGAGCGTGGATCTTCGGGAGAGATTTGCGTTCCCGGTGCCGTTCTCGTGAGTCCTCCATCACTGTTTCTCTCTAGTGGGATCAGCTTGGGTTCGGGTCCAGTTGAAACTGAACGTGCCGCCTGTTGCTCTTGCTGTTCTCCCCTATCTAGTGGCCCGTTTCCCAGAGCACAAGCTGCTTTTGGCCAAAGCTTTGAATTCTATCATTTCCCGGAAGCCAAATCCCCTGCACCACACTGCCATAGACAGACGTTCACGGTAAACGATCGCTTACCTCCCTCTTCCACCTTCCTCAGAGACAAGTGCGGCAAGCTGGCCCTTTCCCCGAAGCAGAAGGCGATCTTCTCTCACTGGGTGCGACCCGATGAGATCTCCAACAACCCTACCATGATCTTCACCGTCTCCAGCTTCAGCATAAAGCAGGTCCGGATGCTGCCTCTGTTGCATCCCTGAGAAGTCAATGAACTAAACGAGAAACTTTTATACTCTGGAATGGTTGTGGGTGGAATCAGCCACTAGGTGGAGGGTTTAAGGTACTGCCGGGTATTTTGTTTAAAATGCACGTAATATTAAAGGTTAGTATGGGGGATATATTTTTTTATTTTATAGGGAAA
The DNA here is from genome assembly GCA_026774425.1 of Petrocephalus zakoni. Taxonomy (NCBI): domain Eukaryota; kingdom Metazoa; phylum Chordata; class Actinopteri; order Osteoglossiformes; family Mormyridae; genus Petrocephalus; species Petrocephalus zakoni. The sequence goes on along the minus strand of JAODKN010000134.1, from coordinate 23,010,244 downwards.
TATATAGCCGCATGCAGAAATCGCGATATATCGTAATTGTGCCGTCTGCTTATTTGTTCTGCAGACCGTGGTTTCAGACTGTTCCTTTGTTGCATCCTTGGCCATCAGTGCAGCATATGAGAGACGCTACAACAAGAAACTGATCACAAGGTGTGCCAGCAGTTCCGTGTCTTTTTCCACGCGTATTTTACTTTCTCCAGTCAAACCGACCCCTTTCTGAATTGCAAAGGCATTGATTTAGGGACATCGTAATGATTATGATACATCTGCTCCCAAGTGAACGACCAGAAGTATTTTCAGTGCTTCTTCCAGGAACTTTCGTTGGTTTGCGTAAGCCTATTGAACACTTCTGGTCTGCTTTAGAGTTTGCTGAGTGAGTATCATGGGCTGCGTCTAAAAGGCAGCTCTCCTCTTTATCTGCAGCATCATCTACCCTCAGAACAGGAAGGGGGAGCCAGAGTATAACCCTTGTGGGAAGTACATGGTCAAGCTGCACATCAACGGTGTTCCCAGGAAGGTACTTCTGGCTCTTTTATGGCAGAGATCCATGCCCTGGAATTTCTGTATGTGTAGATGGTCAGTTATAGGAGGTTTACAAGAAGAGAACTATGTTCTCCATAACCAGGGAAAAATACTTCTACAAACACAGAGTCTTCTATAACTCAAGAGTAGTTCTTCAGACAGTTTGTCCTCCATGACTTGGTTAGGGAAGCCCTAAGAGATGCTCTGTCTGCCATAACCATGGAGGAGAAGTAGCAGAGTTGATTCAGATCTGGCCGTGTGAGTGAGTAAAGGTGAAACGGCCTTCCCCTTCAGGTGATCATCGACGATTTGCTGCCGGTGGACCGTAACGGTGAGCTGCTCTGCTCGTACTCCAGCAATCGCAACGAGCTCTGGGTGTCGCTCATCGAGAAGGCCTACATGAAGGTCATGGGTGGCTACAACTTCCCCGGCTCGAACTCGGTGAGTTCCTCAGCCGGCGTCTGCTTTCGCTTCTGCGCCAAGCTGCATTTCACGTTAGGTGCCCGCCTAGTGGCCACCCTCTCCAGTGAATTAGTAAGACTTGAGATGTTCCTGTGTCAAGGGTACGTTCATTTCACAGAAGCATTCCTGCTGCAAGCTGTAGACCTACACCAAAGAGCTCTTAACATAGTTTTCATAAAAATAATAAAAATGTAATAAGAATGTTTTTCTTTTGCTTATTGACATGAATAATGTTGTCTGGCAGCTTTGCACGATTTCCAGTGATACTTTCATTATCTTCCAGATGTCTCTCTACCTTGGCAGGAAATTAATTATAAAGCAAGGATTAGAGAACAGAGGAGAGCAGAAGGGAGACTAATCCTGCGGGACAGCATTTTTTTTTAACTGTCTGTATTACACACAGATCAGGAAAGTAGAGAGCTATGCTGGTTATGAAATGAGTATCAATGCATTGTGTTAATGCTCTCCGTAAACACCTGCCACAAATCAGAACAGAAATGACTTCCCCTCATGATGCATATAGTACATTACATTCGGTTCGTAGGCATTGTTTGATGGGAGATTAATTTAATATCACTTTTGGGTGGAGTTCCTCCATCACGCGCTGTATGTGACTCGCCCCATTTGTACTGTTTGCGCTTTCCAGCGGTCTGGATCAGATTTCTGGCAGTGTGATCGGAGGCTTTGTCTTTCCTGGAATGCACCTGTGCTGTTGTTGAAAGCGGGACATGCATGGTGACAACTCTGTGACCCTGTCTGCGTGTGGCGTGACTGATTGGGCGGAGCTGGAAGCCAATACAAAGCCGGCGTGTTTGAGCAGGAAGTTGTCCCTGTTCCCCGTCTCCACAGAACATCGACCTGCACGCTCTCACTGGCTGGATCCCGGAGCGTATCGCCATGCACTCTGACAATCAGGCCTTCAATAAGGACGACACCTTCCGCATGCTTTACCAGAGGTAAGCGAGGACGTCTGGGGGGCGGTGTGTGTGTTTGTGGGCCCCAGAGTAAGGCCCTTACCCATCAGCTCTAGGGTGGCTAGCTGACCCTGCGCTGTGACCCCCAAGCTCGCGCCCACCTGTGTATATGTCTGTGTGTTTCATGGCGAGCCAGATGGGGCAGACAAAGTGAGAATTTTCCCACAGGATTAATAAAGTATCACTATTCTACCACAGTATCACTTTCCATTATATGTTATTTAGCAGCTGCTCTTCTCTGAAGTGACATATAACTGAGAAGGCAGGGCAAGCCAGTCCCTGGAACCCAGGGCCTTACTCAGGGGCCCGGCAGTGACATCACTTTGCCAGCCCAGGGATTCGAACCGATGGTCCCAACTTGCTGAGCCACACACTGCCCTCAGTTCTTGCGTTCTTTACAGGCTGCCTATATTTCACTCGGCCCGGGGTGCTCATCTTGTCAGCTGGGGCCTTGCTTTAGTAGCTAGGGTGGCAGTAAGGTCACGCCCACGTGAAGTCTTAATATTCTGCTCAGCCGTGTGTGGTGGCCTGCTGTAAACTATATACGGGTCTCCATGAGCCATGCTTATTCAAGGGTCTCACTTCAGTGATTGAATGTGTATAATAACATTTATAATATATGAGACTGCAGAAATGCACTTGGAGAGCAGGACGATCTATAAATCGTGTTGATTTTATATAACTTTAATTGAAACTGGCGAAAATATGGCTGCATGCAGGCTTTTACATAAAACCAACCTTAAATTACTTGGCGTGGTTTTCGGCCCCGTAGATTTCACAAGGGCCACGTCCTCATCACCACGGCGACGGGGATGATGACTGAAGAGGAGGGAGAGAGGTGGGGCTTGGTACCCACCCACGCCTATGCCGTGCTGGACATCCGGGATTACAAGGTAAGGGATGCGACGGGGGCCTGGCTGGGCGACACGGCCCGAGGAGCCCTGCTCTTCTACCCTTGGAACAGTGAATCTCTTTTGAACAGCAAATTCCATGTAATGACAGTAATACTGATTCCTGAGCAGACTGACTATCCCGTGACGATGTAACACTGGAAAAGCACCTTCCCTCCTTCCTTTTCCTGCATGCAGCTTTTTGCCACAATCTCCGTCATGATTTTAATTATTTTTTTTCTTTTCACTACCGTTTTTTTTTTTTTTTTTTTTAAATCTTTATCTCCCCCGGTTCCTTATGCCGTGTTGCAGAACATCCCTTCGCTTGACCTGTGAGTTATGGGAGGTATTTTCTGCAAAAAAGAAAATGATGATAATAATAAAATGAAAGTGCAGTCTCCATTTTGCCATTTAGTCTGAGCAGAAGTCCTGCCAAAATGAAAGTGCAATATGTAAATATATGTTATATATTGGAGTTGAAAGTGGGCGTGGCTATGGATAAGCGAGTCTCAGGCACTGCTGTGCTTTCCCAGTGCCATTGTGGACATGGTCACCCGAACTAATGGCAGTCACATGCAGCTTGAGTTAGCTACGTATTTGCAGCTTCTGATTCATTTAGCTTATTGGTAGAGTCTTACTTTGCGGCTTCAGTCAGCTTCTTATTCATAGAGACTTCAGTCAGCTTCTTATTCATAGAGACTTCAGTCAGCTTCTTATTCGTAGAGACTTCAGTCAGCTTCTTATTCGTAGAGCCTTACTTCGCGGCTTCAGTCAGCTTCTTATTCGCGGCTTCACTAGAGGGGAATGTTCGCGGTGGCACAAGCTGCACAGTTTGGATCAGAGAGTGAAGTTTCCTCTCCTGAGCTTCACTGTCCCACTCATGTTTGGATGCCCAGGGCATGCGGTTCCTCCAGCTGAAGAACCCATGGAGCCACCTGAGGTGGAAAGGTCGCTTCAGCGAGCGGGACGAGAAGAACTGGACCCCCGAGCTGCTCAAGTACCTCAACTTTGACCCAAAAACCGCCCAGAAGTTTGACAACGGTAGGCCGCTGGTGACCCTTCACCCTCGCCGTGATGCCATCGCCGCGTGCAGGTGATGGCGACATGATCAGCAGCCATTTTCCATGTGCTGCAGGAGTGTTCTGGATCACGTGGGAGGACCTCTGCCAGTATTATGACGTCATCTACCTGAGCTGGAGCCCTAGTCTCTTCAAAGAGTCTTCCTGCATCCACAGGTGCGTGCTGTCATCACACAAGTCAGATAGCATGATTTGTGTGTGCACGTGTAATCCGACACATCTGTCTTGTTCCTATTACGCACCACAGCAGCTGGGATGCGAAACAGGGTCCGGTGAAGGACGCCTACAGCCTGGCCAATAATCCCCAGTACAAGCTAGAGGTGCACTGTCCACAGGGGGGCTCTGCGGTCTGGGTGCTTCTTACCAGACACATCACTGACAAGGTAGGGTGGAAGTGATTAACTGTCATTGTTGACACACAACAACAAAATGTAACCCATATGTGACATAGCAGTGGGCAGCTAATACAGCACAGTGCTTGGAGGAGGTACCTTGCTCAGGGTACCTCAGTGGTACCATGCTGGTCATGGATTCGAACCAGCAACCTTTCAATCATGAGTGCAATTCCTTATTCATTATGCTACCACTGCCCCCCCCCCCCCGGTCAGCTGATATCTGACAGGTACAGTATTGGCTGACAGAGTACAGCACCGATCACCAGTGTAGGTGATGCCTGGCTGGACACAGTACCATATTGATTACATTACATTATTGACCACTACCAGTTCCAGAGAGGAACAGATTCTAAATGTTATCCATGCAGGGGAGTAAACCTTGTCACCATGGCAATAATGGCGATAATATTAATTACAGCTCCTTACAAACACACATACACACACACATAAGGTACAATAGTTTTCAGTGATCCCTGGGTCTCAGGCACTGACTGGATTTTGTTTCCTTCTCAAGGATGATTTTGCCCAAAACCGTGAGTTTATCACCTTGGTCGTCTACAAAACCGATGGAAGGAAAGTTTATTACCCCAGTAAGTACGGTGCATGGGCACAGGGAATGGCTCTGTTCTACATCCTTTTGGTTTTGTGCTTTCATTTAAATGCCCCCTAGAGGTGATTATAGACAGTGCACCTTTCGAGCAATGTTGCCTGGCAACTGCCAGCCAGGTGAGACAAGGGCAGCTCATCTGGGTCTGAATGGTCGCGACAAGTTTTCCACATAGAAATTTTTGTTGCCCAACATCAAAGGGAATGTGCCCGGACAGCACTGGTCACAAAAAGTTGCCCTGTGTATCATCACCCTTAGTCTCTCTCTCGCTCTCACATCCGCCCCTCAGTGGACCCCCCTCCCTACATCGACGGGATCCGAATCAACAGTCCTCACTACCTGACCAAGATGAAGCTGACAAGCGCAGGCACGCACACCTTCACGCTGGTGGTGTCCCAGTATGAGAAGCAGAACACTATCAACTACACCCTGCGGGTAAGGCCCCAGAGCGCCCCCTGCAGCCTGCGCTATATACCTCTGCTTTTCCGTCTAAGTCTGTGATGTATTTAAAGCAGAGAACACACAAAGGCTTTAAGAGGAACCTTTGTATTACACACTAACATAGTGTGTGTCACCCAGAATATGTTTGCACTTGTGAGTCTTTGCATGTATCTTTTTCCTTTTCTTTTTTGCTCAGGTGTATGGTCGGGTTTCTCCTGAGCCTGTCTGTCAGAGGCTGCATGCGACGGACCTGTGTATGCCATAGAGAGTAGTGCTGCTGGTGCAGTAATTAGCGTAGTCTGCCTCTAGTGTGCAACTGCTGTCTCTCAGACGTTGTGGGGAGGGGGAGTTTGTCACCCCCTGAAATGCCAGCAGATCCGGGGGGGGGGGGGGGGGGGGGGTTTTGGGTTATGAGGGGGGGGGGTGAGTAGGTGGGTAGCAGCCGGGGGGACGACAGCCGACAGAGTAGGGGCTGGGGGGGTCGGGGTGAGAGGTGGGTGGGGTTGTGTTTAGTGTAAAAGAATGGTAGG
>JAODKN010000134.1:22988897-23003741 GCA_026774425.1 Petrocephalus zakoni | reverse complement strand
GAGCGTTTGCACACCACGGAAGAGTGTTTGCACACCACGGAAGAGTGTCTGCACACCACGGAAGAGCGTCTGCACACCACGGAAGAGCGTCTGCACACCACAGAAAAGCGTCTGCACACCACGGAAGAGTGTCTGCACACCACGGAAGAGTGTCTGCACACCACAGAAGAGCGTCTGCACACCACGGAAGAGTGTCTGCACACCATGGAAGCTCTTTTGTGGGGGAGTGTCTGTGTCTGTCAGAGAGATAAAAGCACCATTTTTTTAATATGCTTTATACACCACTGAGCCAAAACAAGCGAGTATTGTTGACTATCGTAAAACTATGTGTGTCAAGGGCTGGGCCATATTAGATGGTAAGCTAACATTTTGTACTCACAATCGACATGTTGAGTGCACAAGAAATGGGCATGGATGATGATCTGAGTGCCTTTGATAAGGGCCAAATTGTTAAATTACGGAATGTGTGGGGAAGGAGTTTGAAACATCACTAAATAACACCTTGAAATATAAAATGACTTTTGGTCAGTTTTTTTTTTTTTGGTCTTGAGTGCACGCCCTGTTTGCTCTGTGATTGGCCAGAATCTAACCACGGTGTACCGTCAACAGGTGTATTCCGGATGCAAATTCAGCTTCTCCAAGATCCCCACCCCCTTCACCCAGTCCAAGAGGGTAAGACAGCAGTATGCTCACATAGAGCTGACTCACCCAGGCTGTTAAAGGGAGCAGCCATCCTCAGAGACCTTTCCCATCTGCACAGATGAATGGCCAGTGGAAGGGCGTCAGTGCAGGTGGCTGCGGAAACTACAGGGACTCCCACCAACACAACCCCATCTACCAGTTCAGCCTGGAGAAGTCTGGGCCCATGCTCATCGAGCTGAGAGGCTCCAGGTCAGCCACAGCGCCATACCACCTCATGCCACTAGATGGCTGGTTGTGACCTACATACAAACGGTGCTGTGGTGTTCCACTTATCCCTGGGCTATTATTTGTGTGCTTGGGGGGCGGGGGGTTTCAGAAGAATAAGGGATAGGCTCTGGGTTTATGTCTTTATGCTACATTATTTCAGTTTGTGACAGAACCCCTGAACCTCGCATTGATATTCGAACAAATGTCAGTTAACTATACTTCCCTAGCTATATAGACCAGTAACATCAAGAGATAAGAGATCTCTCGACTGATTAGGTGAAGATGACGGATTCTATACCTCCGACTATGGCTCAGTTGGAACAAAGGGGGATTTGATTGAAACTCGTAAACAGGTTTATAATCGACCCGCCTTTACACAGAATCTGGTGAACTATTTTATTCAGCATGGTGTTTCTCATTCTGAGTGGGACTTTTTAGTAGATAAATGGATGGCAGAATGGTAGTTCTATTTCCTGCCCCCTCCTGGGACTTGCTTTTCATAATCTTTTTTTAGTACACTTGAGGAGTAGCAGTACCCCTTCTGTCCTCTAGAGGGGGAATTGTCACTGTCTGGAGCTTTTATGACGTCACCTGTTTGCAGATTTAAGTGGGCCACCCTCCTGAAGGTGACATCACTCCTCATGGTTTTTCACCACCCCCTGCAGTACCCCTCATTCTCCCCCACCCCCTCCCTGCTTAAAAATATCTGCCTGCAGTTACCCCTCAGTGTTTTACTATACAATCTCTTATTGCTGTAGTACTTCAGCAGTGTCTCCTGATCAGAGGAAAACCTTAGCACTCCCAGAATTTGCGGTATTTTCTTTGTTGTGTTGAATTAAGTCGGCCTGGCCTCTGTATGAGCATGCCAGCAATCCAGACCAGTCCAGTTGTTACACATTTTTTGGAATCATCCTAACTGCACCCCTGCTTTCCAGTGACTCTTATTTTCAGTTTGTTGTCCAGCTAAAGTAAGGACCAATTACGGGAGGCTTGTCAAGCGCCTGGCTTTGGCCGACCCCAGAGCTCCTGCCTGCGTCATATTGCAAATTGGAATTAGTGTCATGTGGCCCATGATTCTGTCACTGTACTGGAGCTCTCTGATGTATAGTCCCACTAGGGTGTGTGTGTGTCAACCTGGTTACTTTGATATCCTGTCCTCAGGCAGTACAGCGTGGGGTTCGAGGTCGTGAACGTGTCAACTGTGGGTGACCCCGGTGCTGCTGGCTTCCAGAAGAGGAGCAGCGGCGATTATCGGTAATGTGGTGGGGGGGGGGCGACATGCCTTTTTCAGACACCAGTTTTGAATCCCATCAGACAAGGCTGCATCCCATACCCCTGGACAGAAGTAACTTTGTAGAGAAATTAGCCAATGCCACATGGACGTTCACAGAAAATTTATGACCATTTCCTCTTTTAGCAATATTTTTAACCTCCATTAAGTATGATGTAGTTCCATACCTGTGCAGAGTAGTCGCTGTTAGGTAGTGTGATTTGAAACCAGGCTGCACAGTCTGTAAACCCCAGTCGGGACTCGTATTCCTCTTCCTTCCAAGTCTTGGCCTGAATCTTTGTACCAGTTAGCAGCTCATGTCTGACTGTCCGAGTGTCTCTTAACCTGCTCACTGCATCCTATTAGCACCTTGATGAGGTTAACCTTCCAGGCCCATAGTCGTCCTCTGGACTGCCTGCCCATATTTTACATCCCCTCCATCAAATCCAGCTAAATATGGTTAACAAGGTGGTTAATGAGTTGGCAACACTGGCAGTGGTGGTCAGATCAGTATTTTATTATTTCTGCTTTAAGCCGAGCGCATCATCCGACGCCCTTTAGCTGAAATCTGCTGAACGCCGCTCATGTTGAGGTCAGAGGACTGACTGTGCACTGAAATGATTACTAAGCTGATCTTCGCTGTTACTGCTGAGGTAAATTACATACTTGGAATTACATTCTCTCATTTCGTGATGTGTCCAGGAACAGGCTAACTTGGCAGCTGCCAAGGGCCCGATGTTTATGTTCAGGCAGAAACATGGCCAGCCCTAGCTATAGTCAGAATAGGCAATTAGCTAGGACCCCAGCATTACTGCCATTGCTGAAGAAGTGAAATGATCGTCAGTTTTCGTAGTGGGAGGGCCTCCCAAGTAAAGCTTTTGCCTAGGGTCCCTGAAAAGGGTAGTGCCGGCCCAGGACATGCCGTTATTTTAACGTCTGCTACCCTAACCCTAACTTCCTAACCCTAACCTCCTAACCCTTATTGTGTCACATTTCCTTATCTGTGCCACTTTCCCCCCATTCCATTGAATGTGTGATAAACACTATGGATTATCTACATCTAATATGCTTCTTAACGTCGCCCGCTCAGACATGCTGACTGCACATGCATACCGCTGTTTAATAGTATCTGCTTAACTGTAATATTTTATGTTATGCAGATGTGGCTTCTGCTACCTGGAGGTGGACCATGTCCCCGCTGGCATCTACAACGTCATCCCTACCACCTTCCTGCCCAAACAGGAAGGCCCTTTCTTCCTGGACTTCAGCAGCACCTCACCAGTGAAGGTCTCCCAGCTACAGTGATGACTGACATGGCCTGGTGCCAGGGCTGCATGCCCCCGGCCCCACGCCGGCCCCACACCACAGGGGCCGACGCCGCTGCTTGGGAAATCCTGCAGCACTGCACCTCTCCTTAATCAAAGAACTGAAAATGGTGGATGTTTCATTACACCAGAAGAAATTACTGAAAAAATGCAGCTTTAGACGAGCGATACATGGGTGTGGTGTCCAGGCTTCAGCACTGTAACGGGTAATTAGCCATTAAAATAGGGTATCAGGATCCTCAGTGATATCCTTGGCTTGGACAGCTGCATTGACCTTACGGAACCCACCGGGGACGTAGCTCTACTGGAACACCACATGAACCCCCTCCCATGTGGAATAACAAACTGGTGGTGTCTTCTCAGGAGACAAAAAGAAATATAAACAGGGATATTACGCATTTTTTTTTTATGTGCCCCATTTACCCAGTTGTTAAACATATGACATCCATTTTGCATGTTGTCTTATTGCTCAAGTGATGTCGAGCCCCGGGCCAGGGATGATGATGTCATTGCCAAGTCTTAGCACAGCTTCTAGCTCAGTAAGACATGCCATGAAGACGTCACCCAGAGGCCTTTCTCAGAGCGTTACTTTCCTGTAAAGACTGTCAAGTGGGCGCCCATGCCAAAAATGATCTGCCAGACAAATCATTGCTTACCGGAACCCTTCACACCTCAACCGGGTGTGACCCCTGAACTCTGAGGACATTTGTCACAACCCAGAGCACTAGGCCATCAAACACCCCCATCAGTGGGGTATTTTTTCTCCCAGTCATCTCTCATCGTGCACAAGTTTCTGTTTTTACCCTGCAGTTCAAAGGGGCTCCATCGTCCGTCGGGGAAAGTATCTAATATCCCTGGCTGTATCTTGGTACAGCTGAGACTGGGCACTTATTACTCTCTGTCAGTAACAAAGTCCAAATCCCTGCATGGAACACTGGGGCCCGTAAACCTTAATATGTCCTCCTTAGATGTATCTTCAAATCAATCAGCAATAATTTAGACCCTTGTTCCTGTTAATGAGTTTTTGACCAGGGAGAGATGTTTCTTGACTATTGCATCATGTTCACAAGTAGGACGGTTCCCCCAGAAGCCTCTGTTTAATGCTGGTCTCTCGCCACCATGTTTGACTGGTTTGTGAATGGTAGTCTCTGTCCCGGAGGCAGTGGAAGTGCAATTGTTGGTACCAGGATTGGTGCAATGTCCAGGGCCTGCACTGTGACTGATCCCGAGGATCGTGACCTCCACTCGCGACGGCATCCGTGCTTTGATGCAGGGGGCCGCTGGTGACCTTGGCAGGTCAGGGGACACACAGACCCCCCCCCCCCAAGAGAGCGTGGCTGAGCCACCAGATCGAAATGGCAGCGCCGACTTTGGCGGGAGATGAGGAATAACATGCCTTATATATAGAAATCGAGTTTGTGTTTCGCACAGCCAGCTGAAAAGCAGAAGTGGAGCAGCAGCTTGTTTGTGAAGAGCTGGGCTCCTCGCAGCATCACTGGGGATGGCTAATTGCTCAGGTCTGTGTGTCCACCTTGACCTTGATGCCTTGCATAATTTTGGTACTGTAGAAGGGTCTAACAGGCAGCACCCTGGTCAGCTGCTCGTAGATACTGACGTCAGGATCTAAGGGACCTTGCTATTTGACGTCCCTCCGGAGCTGCCAGCCACAGCCGGTGGCCAAGCTCGGGGTAGGATGTGTCCCTCAGGCCCGCCGCTGTCCAGCCCGCACCTGCCCTCCCTCGCTCAAGCAGAAGGCCATACCCCCCCCCCCCCACCACTGCTAAGAGGAAGATCACCGACCCACCAATCAGCAGTCAGCCATTTAAATGCCCCTACCCCCATTTCTTTTACTGCTGGATTGAACCGGTTTGAATGTGTGTGATTTTAATTCTCATATTGATGCTGATTTGGTGACACAGTGTGTAGTTTACAGCTCGTTTACAGCCTCGGTGACACGTCGCAATAGCTGCTCAGGACTGACCCGGGAGGCGTTCCTGAGCAGCACCGACTCGCGGCTTCATTGTTGAGTCTTTGCACTATGAATAAACAAGCAAAGGGAGATGCACTCGATTGTCTTCTGGATTTATGTTAGCAGCGTACATAGGTGGATGGATCCATCCAACAATTTTCGCCACAAAGAAACAATAACTTTCTGACAGGGCGGAGCCTTGAATTTCGGGGAGGGAGGATCTGGGGCATCGTCCATCTTAAGGACATGGGCAATGGGATGTCAATCCTTCATGGATTGTCGTCATTCGTCTGTCATTCCTGTGAGGTCTGTGAATGTTGGCATGTTCGGTTTTCCCCGTACCTTAGCCTTCCGAATCCTTTCGTTTAAAACTACAGTTTGATGTTTTAGTCAATGTTTTGCTGTCTAATCCCAGACATGCTCGATCCATCCTCAGCAATTCAGAAAAAAAAGTCTGTATTGCAAGTCATCCCTGTACCATGCGATCTTGCCACCCTAGCTTAACCAAAATTGGGATGTTTCAGTTTAAAGGCAAATTCTAAAATCTCAGTGAGCTGTGCTCCATAAAACAGCCACCGTCCACAGCATCCACACCATGGGCACTGAAAACAAACAAGAAACAACCATTGCAGTGAATAATAGTTTTATTACACTGAAAACGGGTACACAAGATGTGGCCAAAGACCTGTGATATACCACAACAAGACACTGGAAAAATACTCATTTCTCTCTTGCGTAAACACCAGAGGAACAGCGATAGAAAGACACAAACTCTGTTATAGAGAAAGAAGCACAGAGCAGAGGGCACGAGGAGAGCACTTGCGCCACATAGATGGGCACCTAAACAGACAGGCGACGGGAAGGTCCAGTCGGGCGGGCGGCGACTACAGCTACACGCAAGCGGAACGGCACGCTTTGCGTCACTACTGGGTCTCATCTCGAGGGCCCTTGTCCCGGCTCGCCGATTCCTCATTGGTCGGTCAGTCATTCAGACCCCACCCATATCATAACAGCCACCCCTGCAACACTGCTTGGAAGGTTCTAGAAAAATCATCGCCATGAGTCCCGACAGCATCTAACCGCTACAGGAAACAGGAACAATGTACTTGACTATTGCTTTAAGGTTACTTTTTTTTTTTTTTTTAATCTTTTTCTCTTTTTTTTCATTTGACAAAGTAGAGGGTCGTTTTTCTGCAGATCCCAAGAGATGCTGGGCATTATGATGGATGGGAGGGCTGGCGTGCCGTCTCCGCGTGTCCGGGAGCTCATTAATTCAACCCGTCTTGGTGCTGAAGGCGGCTGGGGAGGTGCTGTGGCAGCACGCCACCCCCTGGCCCTTCTGTAGTTTGGCACATGCTAGCTAACGCCACTGGGTTTTGGTCACTCCGAGCCAGGAGCAGCAGTACGGCTACATGCAGGCGCATGGAAACGGCCACGGCGGCGACAGAGCTAAGCTGGCGGCCCCTCTGAAGTGCGGCCAGCCCCTGGCAGCCCAGTCGCGCTTCCAGGAGCTGGGGGGCGGGGGTGGGGGGGACGGACAGCCAGATGGTGGGGGGAAGAGAGGGGGACCAGGAGACTAAGGAAGCGACTGAGTCCCACTGGCGTCAGTCGCCGCTGGAGTGTCTTACGCCGGCACACTGGGCTTGGGGGAAAAAAATGTCACCGACACAACAGTGTCCTGTCCGAAGAAAAAAAAAACATCAGTAACGTGTTTGACTATTTGACCGCTTTGGTCAACTTTGAGTGGAGAGGGGGTTGGAGTGGTTAGTGAGGGTGCTTCTTGACGCGCACCATGTTTGTATATTTTTGTGGGGGTGGGGGGGATTGGGGGGTTCCTCAGACGCCGTTGAGCAGCAGCACAGCGGGGGCGGGCAGCTGGGCCAGGCCACAGCGGTCGCGGTCGACGGTCTTGGCGCGCTGCAGTGACAGCCGGCCGAGGCGGCTCTCCAGACCGCCGGCCCGCTTCCCGCCGCCGCCGCCGTTCTTGTTGAGGACGTTGTCCAGCTCTCCCTCGGCGCCCTCTGCGCGCTCACCTGGACACACACACACACGCGCGCGCATCTTACAGCCTCCTGCAGGTGTGTGCGCGCAGGTGCAAGCACAGCAACGCGGCAGCATGACAGATCTATGGGACACAGTTTGCCCGGCGCCGGGCACCCAGGCAAACGCGGCTCTCGACAGGAAGCGCAGGTTCCAGGGAGGATTTTACAGCTAAAGATCACAAGCACAGACGACAGATACAAACAGAAACACAGACACACACATGGACACGGATGCACGTTCAACACAGGGAGTCATGCACACACAGACACAGGGAGTCATGCACACTCAGGGAAACGCACAGGGAGTCACTCATGCACACACAGACACGCGCACACACACAGGGAGTCACGCATGCACACACAAGGGGAGATGTGCACACGCATGGGGAGATGCTCAGAAAAACACACGCGTGCACAGAGAGAGAGAGAGACGCACCTCGCTCCAAGTCGCACTCCGGGGACGACGCGCCGCTGCACTCACTCCGCGGGCCCAGTATAGGCGAGATGAGCCCGAAGTCTGAAAGTGATACGGGGCTGGGAAGGTCCAGACTGCAGGGCCGGGAGGAAGAGGAGGAAGAGGAGGAGGAGGAGACAGAAGGGGACGGGGAGGGCGAGGACGAGGAGGGCGAGGACGGCAGGAAGGAGCAGGGCAGGTCCAGCGAGCCCAGGGGCCCCGAGCTCAGGCTGCAGGTCGAGCGCGTCTCCAGGTCCTCTGACATGACGCTGCTGCCGTTCTCATCCTCGAAGGACTCCGAGGCCACTGCGAGGAGGGGGGATGTTCCTCTTAGCCACCATTCTCCCGCTACGGGACCCCAGTCCACCATATTTATAGCAGCTGCACTAACTGGTTTAAATTCAGAGCTGCTTCTCTCATACAGTCAGGTCCCAAGACACACTAGGCAGTCCAATGGGCTGGTCTTAGGCAGAAAAATTTACCATAAACAAAGACATTTAATATTCAGTCAATGCCCCAATTTCCATGTAGTCCCTCACATTCACACCCTTAGTGGCATCCTGAACTAACTAAAAGGTCTGCAGTTTCCACATGACATCCTATTCATTTAACCCATTAAACCCTCTGTTGAGCTTCTGCTCATCCAGATTTGGTGTTCAGTCCTCTACACACCCCACACCTACCCTCTACTCGAACTCCAATACTACCCAATAACACCGAGCATATAGATTTGTGTAGATACACAAATTATGTGCATAGAGGTATAGGTTATAAATCAACACTAGCAGCAGTCTTGGTAGTGATATATTACCCAAAAGCATTTATTTGTCATTGTGCAAGCGGTCTACACATGCGCTCAGAAATGTGTCAGTTCCAGCATGGCGGAGACCCTCATAAAGCACTAGGCACAGTCCAGCTCTGCTCACCGGAGACGTCATCCGAGTCCAGCTTGAGGTTAGCAGCACCGCGGCCGCCATCCTGGTGCGGGCTGCCGCCATCACCCTCGGCACCCACGCCTCGCCCCCGCGGGCCCATGGCCGCCGCACGCCGCCGCTCGTGAATCTCGTCGGAGATGCTCTCCAGGTTGCGCAGCGCTGTCTTGTATGCCCCCTTGGCCCCCGTGAGGCGGGCTTGCAGCTCGTCCACGTTCTTCTTCAGATGCTGGAGAGAGGGTCGGAAAGTGTGACTGCTCAATTCCACCGAAGAGGAAGGGAGAGGGACCTTCAGGGCACCTTCACGGCCCCACAGGGTCATACCAGTATCCATGCAGCAGATCATGGAGGTTAACATCAACAATACATGTGAACAGTGGAGACCAGACCTCCAGTTAGTCATGTCGGTGGGTGGTCTGCACACCATGTAAGCAGCCAAGGCGATATTCATGACTAAGGTTACATAATAAAGTGTATAATCATCTGTATGGGATGGGATGGATAGATGGATGGATGGATGGATAGATGGATAGATGGAGCCTGGAAAGGCAAATAATCAAAATAATTAACAGTAATAAAAATATTAGCTTCAAATTTTAGAGCTCTACATCTGTTGCTTTACATTAACTTCAGTGTAAGACTCCATTACTGCCTCTGGTTTAACCTTAATAAAAATGCCAGTAAAGTACTAAGTGGGAGACACATTAGCCTAATAGCATTACAGGAGCAGACCTACCTCGAGCTGGAGGTAGTATTTTGCCTTCAGTTCAAAATAAGGCCTGAGGAGAGAGAGAGAGACAGAAACCAGTAAACCAGTGTAAACACGCTGCTGGCACAACTTTGGCCTCTTCCAGGAATCCCGTCAGCGTGGTCTGGCTCACGCACGGCTCCAGAAGGTCACATGGTCCACACAGATCTACTCAGAATTTCCCCAAAAGTTAAACATCGGCCCCCAAGCCCCAGGCCTCCGGGGAGCTCGCCGCGACCCTACAGCTGAGCACCCTGGTGGATTCGCCTTGTTCGGCAATGATTTATTGCGGCTTCCCGCTACTCCAGCTCCAATCCATCTTGCTCGTTTTGGACGAATGTGAGAGAGGTTGTGCAGGCAAGCAGACAGAGACCCAAGTGGGGAGCCAAATCCACAGAGGGACCCCCCCCCCCCATCTCCTGAGCTAGTCAGCTGCTTAATGGCCTGGCCTCCTGTTGGGGCTGGTCAGGGAGATGGATGAGATGCAGGACAGTGAGACACATGAGTAAATTTGCCAGTATCTAGAGTCTCTAATCAGCGGGACGGTGGGTTGGGGGGTTAATGGAGGGCTGGCAGGCTGCCCCTTTATGTACCTTTCTCGATTTCCTATCCTCCACAAACCTTGCAAACCAGAGCAATTCTAGAGCAATTTAATACATTTGAGCTAAGCCTACTGGGCGCTGGGTGTCACATGACAGAATCCTGCGCTCTGATTGGCTATTCACCCCACGCCATCCTTGCTGGGTGATAGGCCACTCACTTTGATTTGTTGATGGTCCGCTTCAGCTTCTTCTCCAGCTGCTTCATGCGGCTCATGGCGGCGTTGTATTTGGCTGCCGTCTCTCTGTGCACCAGCTCGCTGCGCGTCTTCGTTTGCTCCGCCTCCATCACCTGCGCCAAAGGGAACATTCATGTCATCAAAAAAAAGTAGGAAAACACAAGTAAGGCTTTCCGCTCAGGTGCCGTGCCCCATTTACCCTCTGGGTGGCGTGATTGAGCATCTCCTGCCAGGCCGAGTCAAACTGCCGCTTGTCTTCCTCCAGAAGCCGCTGCTCCGCCAGGGCGATGGTCTCCTTGGCCGCCCGCAGGACCTCGGTGGCCCTCTGGAAATCCTGCGTGGCCCTTTGGGCCTCCAGCTGAGCCTAGGGGCACAGTAAGAGTACAAAGCCCGTGAGACGAACCTCTGAGGCTTCCGCTTCCCCTGGGATACAGTGTGGCTTTTAACAGTCATGAAATATTTAGCGGGACCCCCTCTGCTAGCTCAAAAGAAACCTGCCCCCAGTCTCACTCCCTTCATGGAGGGCTCTCGCATTCTGAGGCTACAGCAGATGGATTCCCCAGACCAGCGTCGGCTGGCACGGTCGAGATCGGCGGCGCCGACGACGCAGAGGCCTGCCGGGGCATCCTCTAGGAATCGCAATGCTCTGGCAGCCATCTGCTATACATGGCAAAGCCAAACAATGGGGAATTAGTCAAAAAGGCCCATCAACAGCGGGGGCGGGCAGGCTCCCCCACACAAACACGCGTGCCCGTCACACCACGGGCCCGTGGCATGACACGATCATGTGACCTAACGAGCCTCCACAGACGCGTTCAGGTACCCGATCAGCTGAGCGTGCCCGTCATGCCACCAGCCCTGTAGCCGCGGTATGACACGGTCATGTGACCTAACGAGCATCCACAGACGCGTTCAGGTGCCCAATCAGCTGAGCGTGCCCGTCATGCCACCAGCCCCGTAGCTGCGGCATGACACGATCATGTGACCTAACGAGGTAAAGAACGCAGAGACATTCAGCTCGCCCCAAAAGAGTCTGGCGCATATCAATATATTTACAGCAAGCTGAATCACAGCGCGAGCAGAGCAAATTTCAACTTAGGAAGCAATTCTGGGGAGGAAAAAAAAAAAACACTTTCCTACATCGGACTGCTGACTGTGGCTTAATCCTCAGACATGATTACGGGCTGTGGACGCTTCAGCCGACGTTAAGAAGCAAAGCCGCGTTTTATACGGCCTCCCCCGGGTGTCAGTGTTTAGCAGCGGGAAACCGGCCCGTCAAATCCCAACTGGATATCATTTTCAAAAGGGGAGAGCTGGGAAATTAAACAATTTTGCACGGCGCACGGCTGGACGGCTTGTCGCCAAGGCGATGTCCTGACTGAAACCTAGGAATGCAACACAGCTGAGGTTGCAAATACATTTTTTTCCCCGGCAAGAAACTAGGCCGGTTTTTAAATACCCCTGTAGAGAAGCGTAAATAGGCTTGGACCCGCCGTGAAGCGCGGAGTCGGCCGACCCGGGGGAGGGCGCACAGCCCAGGAGCCCGCGTACGAACGGGGGCCAGCATCTCACAAACTGCTACCTGCTGTCTGCTCAGTGCATCCCCTCCCGCCCCCCGCATTCTCCAGGACACCGCGACGCGGTCCGTTCTCACAATTTACGCCCTTATTCTCAGGCGACAATGACCAGTGCTTGACAGCTGCACTCCATGTAAAGCTGGCGGTCTCTCCACCCAGACCCCCCCACAAATTACAGACACTGCAAAAATAACACCGATGTACTCTGACCAAAAAGTCAGCAGTAAGTAACGTCCCGCAGACGGAGCAGTTTCTCGCCGGGGTGCATACGGAACGCCCCGATGTTCCTCCCACATCTTTGCTGATCCGTTTCCACCGGGAAGATCCAGACTGCCTCCAACACCTTGTCGCAAAGAAAGTAGCAAAACTGACCCCACAACCTCCTGGTACCACCCAGCTCTTTAAAAGAAAAATAAAATGGCTTCCAGCCCACTCCAAAAGAATTCAGCGCACAGACCCTCCATTAAACGATGTTTAAGTCCTATCACCCTGGCTAACAAAAGTCATTGCTACAAAACCGTTTGTCACAGCCCACAAAGCAGATTTTGTTGGAACATTACCCAGAATGCTTTATGCTTTAATGACTAAAACCAACAACAAGAACAGCTCTCTAAAGGCTTCTTGCATTTTTCACCCTTGCTTTAAACCTGGTAAACTGGCACAGCAAAGTTAGATATGGGTCTATACATTACAAAGGGTTCCCCGGGTCCGGCCCAGGAGAGCCGCAATCGAAGCCTCTTTGCAAATTTCCCTCTTCAAACACACCTACTATACCTGGTAAATGGCTAATTAAGATGTGTCTAAGCAGGGACATCTGCAAACTGGGATGAATGCTGATTTCCCTGCTCAAACACATCTTAAATTAGCTTAATCCTAATCAGGTGTATTTGGACAGGGAAATCTGGCCCTCTTGGAGCGGAACTGGGGAACCTTGTGGCATGGCCTGCCTCTCGTGTGAGGTGCAGAATGAGGCGTCAGGTGACCACAGATGTTGCTGTGATAGAGGGGCGGAGCATAAGGACAGAAGGCGAAGATGTAGGCGGGGCCCCACAGTCACTCCTCCGTACTGCATCATCCAGGCTGACCGCGCGGCGTTTCCATAGCGACCCGTGGCTTGCTGACCTTTTCTGCGGACTATACCGCCCAACAACAACGAGCTTTGGGGCTGAAGGAGGAAAGATAATAGCAAATGGAAGTAGCTGGTGCCCTGGCCTTCAAAACAGGGATGTGGAGAGCATACTGCTTGGCATACATACTATAGACAAATATGGAAAGGTGTGGGGGGGGGGGCACTGCATATTTAACCCTATAAAGACCAAATCTGTCTGTCATGGGGAATCTAAACATGCCAGCCATTAGCACAATGATAAGCGATGATAGCAGAATAAACTGCCTTCTCATATCACACACAGTGGTGGCTTCACAAAAGTGGGGGTCGGCTGCCGACACGCTGCCAAATACTCACCCAGCAAGTGCAGTAAGGTCGTCTCCCAGCCGCACCTGCAAGGGACAGCATCCATGCCCGCTCAGCACGCCACAAAACATGGACCCCGGGCCACAGAGCGAGACATTTCATTTTCAGAAAGTTCTAATCATAATCTGTAGCCCTTCCCAAAAATGGTGAAGGCGAGCAAAGTGGTGGATTGTTAAGTGAAAATGAGAGGCAGCTGTCCAAACGCTGAGGTGGAAAAAAGGCATGATGGGTATTTTCATAGGTCAACTAAAGTCTGCACTTAACCCTCTGTCTGGCCATCACAGCAGGAAATGAGAAACTGAGCCCGGATCAAAGCCAGCACAGGTAGACACATGACACAGGCACTTTAAAAACGAATCCCCATAGGCTCTCCCCATGGCACTGATCTCTCAAGACCGGCCCCACAGCCAGAGGAGAGACCTGTGATCTCTGGGCCAGTCGAGAGGGTGGTCCACAGAGTGGCCTTCTAAAGACACTTTCACGCACGCCATCTCTAGGGAACTGCTGCACAAGAGGAAGCCATTTATCATACTAAAATATAACCCAGGAACTATAACCTGGGACCAGGCACTTGCACATAAACAGCCAATTTCAACGTTTCAATTTCAAGCTGCCCACTCTTGGGGGCGGAAGAGGCCTGTATAACATTTATTTCAAACGTTGATAGAAGTGTATCAACTGTACTGTGACGGACACGATAAAATTTAAATATTGTATACTTAGTTTGGATGCCAACTCCAGCATCATCAAATAATTAAAAAGCAGGCACAACAGAGGAGCACCTCAGAGCCCATTAGGACCCCAGCACCAGAGACAACGGAGACAAAAGGCGTTTCTCAAAATGCACCGTATTTGTCATCTTCCATTGCTGAAGCCCAGTTCCAATTCCACAGAAGGAAGTACGAAGGAAGGTAAAAATCCCCGCATGCCGCTCTTACCCCGCCCCCAAATCTCAATGACACATCGGCTGCATCTTTGCCAAACAAGGCCAATCCCATGATACACTGCACCCCAAGTTCATTCTTGGAAGGCATGTAAGCCAGACTGGTCTGGCCAAGACCACAAGTACGATCTTTGCATTCCTGGTGCTCAGAGAGACCTTCTGAGGACCTCTCAGATGAGACAGATTGGAGTAGCATGCAGCTGCAAGCACCACTGTCAAGCACCGAAATTTTAAGTATCTATATTACAGTCGAACCTTCTGCATCACGACATTCCCCACTGTGTTAAGAAATTAAACATGAAATTTCTTTGGGAGGTTTTGAGAGTTTTGCAGAAACTCGACACAGGGCCAGCAGACGACATGCAAAATAGGTTTGTAACTCATAAACGCCTAAAATAAAATGTACAGTGCTGGTTTGTAAGA
>JAODKN010000134.1:22944064-22971806 GCA_026774425.1 Petrocephalus zakoni | reverse complement strand
AAGCTGTGTACACCGTACAGCGTTATTGTAGTCGATAGATGTGTTGCTAGGGTGAACGGCATACGCTTGGAGCCGTTTGTACTCCGAAAGAGCGAGCACAAGAGCCACTTTCTCGGAGGCTTCCATCTTGGATCCAAGTTCGGCAAATGGAATGCATCAGACTCGGTTTTCCTCGGTATTTTAGCGAATGTGACGTCACTCCGCGCTCCGACCTCCGATCTTCGAGGATAAAGGAACGCACGACAAGCCCTCAGATGGCCCTGGGCGAGGAGGCATCGTCAGATCTGCACCTTCAGATGGATGGCTAGTCAGGGGCCCAGCTAGCTGCGCCTGATCTGTGCAAAAGCAGCCATCACTCTCCCCGAAGGTTCCCGACGACGTAGAGAGCGGCTGGACAGCCGTGAGGCTGTGCCCTTCGGCGACTCCGCACGCACGTCAGCCTGGGGCCTGTGGGGGAGACGAGGAACAAGCAGAGATCAGCCCGGCATTTTTTTGGCCAGCTGAACATTATGGCTGTGCCTGTTTTATTTTTTTTCTCAGTTTCTCTTGGTAACTGACTTTGAAACGGCAACCAAAGGTTAATATCCTTCATTCATAACATCGGTTTGAGAAAAACCAAAACTGAACCCTCTGCACAATCATCCCAATCTGCTTCCTAAAATTCTGTTGTGGAGTTTCTAAGTTTGACAGGAGTCATGCTTTTCCATTGAGAAATAATACCTGTATTTTTTATGCGTCTTCTGCAACTCATGGAGGACATCAAGATTGTAAAAGACAATCAAGTCGCAGGCAATAACCTCTCTGAAATAGGTCACCACTCGTCATATTAAACCTATATTCCCAGCAGGCTGGCAAAGAACACAAACGTGTTTTACTGAGGATGAAGACAAACAGAATGCTGAGATTGTGGCATCCTTACTTGACTTTGATGCTCATATTTTGAGGAGATCAATGAAACACAACAACAAGCCCAGATAACATATATAGTTACTCACAAAGCTGTGACTCTTATTGGAATAACAGCTGATTCAAAAGATTTGCAAATATTCATTTTATAATTTTGTGTTTCCAGGAAGGGGCAGAACAATTCCTTAGCAATCCTACACTTGCACAGTGCAAACTACCTACAAAACTCTGAGTCTCTAAATTGCCTGTGATATATGACTGTGTAAATGTGCCAACACCCCATCCTGGATGCAGTTAGGGATAAGCTGTAGGCCCCCTGTCACTCTGATCATCCATCCATTTTCGGTAACCGCTTATCCTATTCAGGGCTGTGGGGGGGTCCGAAGCCTGTCGCAGGAGCAAAAACTGAGGATGTGGTGCCAGCCCACCAGGGTGCACATTCACACACCATTCAGTCACATACACTGGCAATTTGGTAACTCCAATTAGCCTCAGTATGTTTATGGACTGTGGAGGGAGACCAGGGTGCCCAGAGGAAACACCACAGCGACACGGGGAGAACATGCAAACTCCACATACAAGGAGCCATGGCAGAGACTGAAACCTTGGTCCCAGCGGCGTGAGGCAACAGTGCCAGCCATCCCTGAGTAGGCAGCTGGAATATGGAGTAATGTATGGGTGGGAGTTTCCATGCTTTGGGTGGCCCGGTGGCTCCCTAATTAGGACTGTTGAGGCACACTGACAGAGTTATGGGTTTTATCACCAGCTCTTTGAGTGTTTTCCTGTGAGTTTGCATATCACAGGTATCATCATCTTGCCATGGGCTTCCTGCTGAGTTTGAGCTTCCAGGAGCTGTATGCTTTCTGATAGACTCCCAACACGATGAAGTGGGATCTAGTGATCCATGCATGATGTCAGTCCTGGTGGCTAGATGTTCTCCTCATGCAGCCTTCATCAACTTGATGGCCCTCCAACTCTCAGACACATTTGACAAGATAGTATTTAACACTGCTTTTGTAAAAGTGGATTTATTTATGATTCTGAGCCTTTTGGACCTCCAGATAGGACAAAGGCATCCTTCTGCCTTTCAAGTCGAAGCTCCCTGGATATGTGAGCTCATCCACAAACTGCAGAGGGTCACTGTTTATGGCAGTGCTTTGGAGAAAGTGGCACCATTAATGCACATTACTTTACTATACTGGTAAATGTTTTGGAATAGCAATCTCATAAGATGTGTATTGTTTCTATAACGACTGGTGTCCATCATCAGGTTCACCTTTTGGAAGGCCATACTACAGTACGTGTAACTTACCCAAGGGAGACAGTGGTGACGCACATACTGTGAACAAAAAAGATATTCAAAACCATCATGCAATTGCTTATCCTGGTCACAGTCGCAGGAAAACATAATGAGTGTTTACAAGCACACAGAGAAGAATTTAAAAAAAAAAAAGCCTGAACTACAGATGTTTGCAAAAATGTTTGCGACATTCAGAACCCAGAATTCTTCAGCCTTGGAAAAAAGTCTCTTTGGATTTGATATGATTGTGTAAAGATATTTTGCTGTATTAAAAATGTTGCTGCTTGTTTCTAAGAGCTAGGTTTTACAGGCCCGGTTGGAAATGCCCTTGTTGACCCAACACCAGCCCCTCAGAAAACACCATAGAACCTCCCCAATTCCTCAAGAAGAGATTAGATCTTTTTGAACTGCACGTCAGGCAAGATATCACAAAAGCTATCAGGTTTGTATTGTGTCAACCTTGAGAGCTGCTTGTATTTGAAGCCCCGTGCTGTACAAAAACAAACCGTCCTGACTCCCACGTAAACATACTAAGAGATACCGACATCATATAACTAGATCACAGACACTAACTCATACATTCATACTGATAGCATGTCCCAGTTAACGTAAAACAAAAAGTAAATGGAAGCTGGCAGCCTTCATAGATTATGGGAAAGTCTATGCTGCCCTCTTATGGTAGTATATATATTCCCCACCCCAGACCTTAAGATTAGGGTTAGAATCAGAGTAAGGGGTAATGAATTGGATTGCGGCTGTAATGAGGTAGGTTTCCAGGGTAAGAGGGGGATTTTTTTGGGGGGCGGGGGGGATTACATCCATTCTGACTAATGAAGGTCTTATTTCGATGTGCACGGCAGAAGCCGTAAGGCGATAACTGGAGCGACAGACACTAGCTATGCTAACAGAGGCGGGTGATTGCCAGAGGTGGCCATCTACTGCCCATCTCCTTGTTAGTATAGTGGTGAGTTTCCCCGCCTGCAATTATAATTTAATAACTTAAGTAATGAATGCTGCTACTTTGAACCGTCCAAACAGCGCCACCAGTGGCCAAAAGAATATTACATCCGTCCTGGTAAGCACTACCATTGAAAATGAATGGGTAAAATTAAGGGAAGTTAAGCTTAACTATCCGGGGCCTCCGAGACCGGGGTTCAATTCCCCGATGGGGAGGGGTGTGCATGTTTTTCGGCATGGTGGGGTGAGTCAGTGGTGGCTGAAGCAGAACACATCCCGCATGCAGCATTTGCCTGACAAAAGGAGGCGTCTTGTCCCAACAGCCCTCACTCTCAGAGGCTGACCACTCAGCACCTGCCTGGATTGGTTCACTCCTCATGAGACGATACCCCCAGGGCTACCATATCTATGTGGACCATCCCAAGGACCTCCAATCAACACGGCCCACCACAGTACGTGGCTGGGATACTCCCAGAGTCCAGCTACCTCACTCTTTCAGCCGCGTGGATTACATACGCACGTCAGCACACCCAACAGAGAACAGTCTGAGTCTGCAGGGGCTGGTGAATTCCGTTGGTCCTAATTTAGCATATCCGCAAAAAAGTAAATAATATGATGGATAGATGGGGGGAGGCAGGTAGATCGAAAAACTCACAAGAGCCGACCTTTCCTCTACTGACGTCACACAAACACTGGGAAGCAGCCAGCTCACTAATCCAAAAGCACGTAGTCGGCAGGATTTGAACCTGCACAGGGAGACGCCAATGGATTTCTAATCCATCAACATAACCACTCGGCCACAACTACCCAAAGCTGAAATGTGCTTTTGGGTCACCGCTCCTGGATGCCTAGTTTGACTTATACCTTAGGGTTAGGATTATTGTTATTGGTTTAAGAAATACACAGTGTTGTGTTTTACGGTGCACGGGCAACATTATTATTGCTCTCTTTTGTGACCCTAAAGGTTTTACGGGGATGTTTCTATAATGAGGATTATGCTGGTGATGGTAACAGTATTGGGAGCAATGACGGCGAAGGGGCGCGATGACGGCGGCGACGACAGAGGTAACAAAAATAATGGCGCTGCATTAAAGGAAAAGATGAATACTAAAATTTTCTGGAAGAGGCATGTAGAGACCGGACAATTGGAGTTCCTCTATGAAAAAGTACGTAGGTCTGCACATAAATCCTTGTCCTTTCTTTTTGCAGGTTCCAGTGAAGAAGACCAAAGGAACCATGATGACGGTAACAACGGCAGGGATGGAAACGGTGGGGATCATACTGACCCCTCGTGACTAAGCCCCCTGGTGGTAAGTATAAGATTTTCAGTATGACGTTAAAAAGAGGTGAGTATTAGGATATACCGGCATGAAAATGGTGGGTAAGTGCAAAAAGTAATGGTTACTTTGCGATTAGGCCAGTGAAATCCAGATTGCGAACAGATGGAGTCCGCCAGTTATGTCCCCATAATATAGACACTAGATTTACCTTTACATTACATTATTACACAGAAAAATTTAAGGAGTTGGCATATTTTCAAAGGGGATAGTTTTAGTCATTTTTTTCCCCAGAGTAGGTGCTCTGCACAGAAAAATCTTAAATTGCAATGATGCGAAGTAAATTTCCAAAAAGCAGTGTTTTATTTGAAAAACCATAAAACAAAAGGTTAAAACATTTCATCAATAAAACAATTTTCAAAATCCTGAAGCATTGTACTTCTCAAAGTTTTGAATTGTAAAACAAAAGGAGAGATGTTTTGGTCCCCTTTATGGTTTGGGTGCAGCATTGGTGAGTAAACATTCATTTCGCTGTGACAGACAAACTGTGCCACATGGTGTGAGGTCGAAGGGGTGGGCCAGTGGGGCGGAGTCTCTTTGTTCCCCTCAGGTTCCAGGTGCTCGCTGGTCATCGGCTTGGCTTCCAGAACTTGCTCTGCAGGAAAACTCGGGGCACACACAGGCCCTCCTTCTTATTCACGGTCTCTCGCTGCACGTACTCATTCACAGAGGTGAGGAACCCGGCACCGGTGAACAGCTCGGCCAGCCGCTCTGCGGATCGGACAGGAGGGCATGAGGTCAAACACCCATGGACCGCAGCTGCAGTGCCTCAGCATTCTGACTGGCAGGTCGCAATCTCACACCAGACTGTACAATGCCAGGTATAAGCCCGAGAAATGAAACCTCACCTCAACAAATCAAGCTAATTAATAGCAAAGTTGAGTGTTTAAGTGTTTGTCAGGTCATAAAAATATATAAATGCTTGTTATCCATTGTGTTTTTCCAGAATAGGATGATGGTAATCCAGGAGCTTAACCCAGACAGCGGGGGGCGTGAGACATGATACACTCTGGAGTAGGGCTGCCACTAATAGTCTATAGACTATTTTACCGATTGATCAATTCCTCGAAATGATTAATTTCCCTACAGAAAATCAATTAGACCTTTTCAAGTTAATTTTATTTTGACAACAAATTGCATGTCACTGTAGGGTTTTAGATAATGGATGTCGGCTTTTCGGCACTATATGGACATCGACATTACTCACAATTTTGATATGCAGATTATTAGTACGCCTAAAATATTAATGAGGTGTATAGTGATGCCCATAAGTTAGTGTTCGGTATAAATTCGGCATATCCTTATGCGTATTAAATTCGGTTAGTGGAGCACACCACATGCAACCTTTTTGGAATGCCACGGAAGGTGCAGCGAAGAAAGAGGCAGCATAGCACCACAACACCTTTTAAAAGAGGAACGACTGGTTAAACTAGGTAAGAAGACATTAATGGTGTGGAGGTACTTTTTTTACAGATTAAAGTCTGATTTTTGGGTAAATATGTTTTTCATTTCCTATTTCAGTTCTTGAACTATTTTCTTTTATTTAGTGTCTGCAGCTTATTATGATAACACTGGACCTAACAAGTCCAACGCACAAAAACAAAAAATGGTAATTTAATTAACATAAATAGACAACACTTAAGATGGTTTTGCCTACTCTAGCGGTCCATCATCCAGAGCAGCGCCTGTGCGTTTCCTCTTCTGGTGCTCACGCATGGTGCTAGTGTCACTGTGGTATGCCTTTGAAACCTTGCACAGTGCAAAGCACATTTGTTTTGTGTTTTGAATCTGAATTACTAATACACTACAATTACGTAGTGATACTGAAGGAAAACATCTGCTATCATGAACTGATACATTTTAGAAATCAGACACAGATTATTCTTTAAAAATTAAATTATTTAAAATATTGATGTCGATAGGTTTTCAGCATTGACATCACTGACCATGTCGATTAATTGTGGCAGCCCTACTCTGGAGGTACCAGAGTGGAGCCTCATGAACCATTTGCTGTATTTTTTACCCCACTAGATGGTGCTCTTGCCTTGCTTTGGGGGCATGCTTTTAGCTTTTTTGAACAAACAGCACCATCTAGTGGGGTTATAAAATACAGTAAGTGGTTCATGAAGCTTCATTTGGCCATTACTAACCAGTCCTTGTCAGGGCTCACACTCACACATGCAATGAATTGCTATGGGCAATTCAGAGACATCAACCTTGCCTAACTATGAGTTTGTGGACCATGGAGGGAACCCAGGGTACAGAAGAGAATCCATCACAAATACAGTGAGAACTTGCAAACTTCACACATTCAGAACTAGGGACATGAATCACAACCACAATCTTGGAAATGTATGTCCTGACTTCCTCAAGATACAAACCTTTGGAGAAAAAAAAGGACCTTGTTCCATCCTGCCGAACATAGAAGTTCTCCCCCAGCTTGCTCCCTGGTTTGAACCGGAGCTTGGCATGGTCATTAAGGCCATAGTCTCTAAACAAGATGATGCCTCCTGGTCTCAGCACCTGAAGGCCATGTGTCACATGATCAAACCCGGAAATTAAATAAGACATGTAGAGCAATCCACATACATACATTTGTGGACGTAACTCCAGTGCTGCAGCTGCCTACCTTATGGTCACAAGACAGAACTGACAATAAAGCTGAAAACGCTTATAGACTCTATATTGTACTTGAACATTAAGAAAGTCAACTTTCAGGTTTACTTGAAAAACAGAGAAAACAGGGGTTCCTGTGGTTAGAAATGTGCCATAATGGACAATGTTAAATCCATAAAAATATTCCCAAGCATGCTCCCCTCTAAAGAGAGGCTGCCTTACCTTGAAGATGTTCCCCAGGGCCAAATGCATCTTCTCTGGGTGGATGGCAGACAGTACAAATATAAGCATGGCCACATCCACACTTCCCACAGGGATACTGGCAGCCAGGTCATCCTTGGTCAGGTCACATTGAAAGGCCTTGCAGCATTCCTCGTGGTAAAGAGGGTTTTTCTGAGAAAAGACAGCTGATGTATAATAAGGCCTAGCAGTAAGAAGTGTGACCTTCCTCCATGCACTGCTGTCTTAATCAAAAGCTGTCTTTAGTGCTGGTTTGGTCTGATGGAGTAAGAATTCAAATTAACTTCTTACAATGCATCTCAAATCTGAGGCATTGCTTGACCACCTGAGAGTGGAGCTGGTCAAGAAAAACCATAATAAAATGTATGATAATAAAGGACTGTGGCTATTTGGTTAGTAACAGCTTAATTAGGATTCAAAAGATGACACGGGTATAAATCCTCTTCTCAGGGGGCGCAGAGTCTGCGGGTGTTTGGTTACCTCTGTCAGCAACAGATCTGCTCTGCACTCTTTCTAAGTCTGTGTGATTGTGTGTGGCCCTCATTCTCTCCACCACCAGGCTTCCATTAACTGAATAGTTATGCTTTCCATCAACTGAAGACTGCTTAAACACATCTTAAACACCGCCCCCCACCCCGAGAATGTATTTTTACTCTGGATGGGCAAGATTTTTGGCAAGCCATGACAACCATTATTTGTAGACAGCTGGTCGCAGGACATTTTTGTAATTGCTTAAGTAAAAACAAGTGGGCTGAAATTACAAAAATTAATAATAGCTGCTTACACTCAGGTTATATGAGAAAGGACAGGCACACACTAGTCTCACTAAAACAGGATTTGAAGTTTTCATTTCAAAAGTCTGTAAAGAGTATGACATGACTTATAAGTACACAGAATTTCTACAAAACTAATGTTCCTTACTTTCACAAAGTCGACGGCTCTTGGTGAAAAATCACAGGCATACACAAAAATGTTGCGTTGCTCTTCAAGAAGTGGGAATATGCAGTTCCCCACCCCGCATCCGGCTTCCAGCAAAACCAGCTTCTGGTTCTCAGACTAGCAAGAAAAATGGTTTGGTCTTAATTTTTAATTGTTTATTTGCACGACTGAACAGCTCTGTTTGTGTCACATCTACATTTTTGATACCTTGGCCATAAAAGAGTTACCAAGCAAACCACCATTACCTCTCGGCATCCCCTTAGCTCTTCAAACTCTCTGGTGGTCCAGTGTCTGTCTTTGAAAAAATTAACTGTGTTTCTTTTGTAGAACAGGTCCCAGTTTTTCTGAGCTTCTTTTTCCAACTTCTGCTGCTTAAAATCCGACACCAAGCTGCGATCGCTTTTCAGTTTCTCCAGGTCTTCCTCAGAGAGGCTCCTCACAGTGCTTTCTACACTTTGGACGAGAGCCTCTGAGCACGACACAGTGATGGGAGAGCCGCCATCCTCCGCCAAGTCTACAGTCTCATTAACCTGTGCCATAGAGTACGTCTTGTTTATCCAGATCTAGTTAGTTCTTCAATACAAAATGACAGTCTCATAGACTGTTGCTGACAGGCGGACATTTAAAGAAATCTCCAGTAAATATGTAACTTGCCTGCATATGATTTATAAATTAATATTAGCATCACCTGAATTGATTTATAAAATGCACGTAGCTGTAATGGCTCCCAGTTACGAAGTCCACATGCAGATGATCTTATTTACTTATGTCAAGAACCGAAATACTTAACGCTCATGTGGAAACAAGCAGATCACAGCCAGTCCATCAGATAAAGTCGTCCGTCATGAAACAACGACGCGGAACCAAAGTTCCCCGTGTTGTTTTGGGAAGTAAACAAATACATAGTTTAAAACTTGCGGTTTAAATTTTGAAATATGCATTTGATAATGGCATTAAATTTCATATAATCAAATAAACCACCAATAAACGTTTTATTGTGGATTAAAGTAGTTAAAGACATCAAACGGCAACTACGCCGCGTAATGGGGTACGCGTTCGTTCCGCATGGTTCGGGGCGGCGGTTCTGCGGGGCCGCCTTGTTCTGAGTGGGTTCGCTGGTTTTCTGAGGGCCTGTGCGAGTAGCAGGGCGCCGCTTTCGGGAACGTCGCCGGCACGGTCCGCTCCGTCCGGCTGATGGAGGCGGACAGGAAGAGAGATGTCAACATGACGTCTGGGCTGTTTTGAAAGAAACACGCCGGGGTGTCCGTGCGCGTCTCCGATGGCCGCCTCCTCCACTCGCCCGTAAACATTGCCTCTCCGCGTCGCCTCCACGTCCGCGCATACGTTTTGATGTCCATACAACATCCGGAGCTATGAACGGGAGTTCCAACCCTCTGCTGGATAAGGAGGAACACGTTTTGAAGCTTGGGGAGAGCTTTGAAAAGCGGCCGAAATCGTCTTTTCACACCATCAGATGTAAGACGACGGCGACTGACCGGGCGCCTTGTCCGGCAGAAGCCAACGCCGCCGCGGGCTTTTGCGTTTATAGTCATAATTTCCATGGTTATATATCTCTGTGGTTAATGGAGCGCTCCTTTAAAACGTTAAAACGCGTCTCCTGTGTGTTGTTAAGTGTGTCAGCGCCATAGATGGGAATAAGTATTCTTCGTAGTATACGAGTATTTTAAAGCAACCGCTCCTGTTTACCGAGGCGCCAACTCATACACTTATCACTTTCATCCAGTACAGCAGTACCTGTATGTTTTCAACTCCCGACTGCTCTTTTCCGTCACGGCCACTGTCAGCACATTCTCTCCACTTTCAGATTCACCCTATCTTTATTCCCTCTGCTGTCACACATACACACTCCCTGCATTCTGTACTCTGTAACATTCACCCATTTTCCCCACTTCATTCTGCCGAAATTGCATCTGCTGCCATCCTTCCCACTTTCACTCTCTTGCACTCTGTTCTCTCCTTCCTGCAGATGACTTCAAACCGGCGTCCATCGACACCACATGCGAGGGTGAACTGCAGGTGGGGAAAGGAGACGAGGTCACCATCACATTGCCTCATATTCCCGTAAGTCACGCCGTCCTTCCGCCATTTACTTTCTACAGCTACTGTCGTCGTTACGGCACTATTGCGAAACTCCCATGTTGAGCGCTCCGCTGCTGCGTCTGCTTTCTGAAGGGCTCGACGCCACCCATGACCGTATTCAAAGGGAACAAGAGGCCTTACCAGAAAGACTGTGTCCTCATCATTAACCATGACACCGGGGAGTTTATGCTGGAGAAGCTTCGCAGCAGCATACAGGTGAAAAAGACCAGGTGAGGGACCACTGGATGGAAGCCAGAATGCCAAAGTACATCCTTACTGTGGGTGACAAGGCCGCATTTGCTTTGTGCCATCGGGAATGTCTCAAATCACTATTTCTATATTCATTCTGATGCCAGGTTTTGTAATAGTTTCCTTTCCCGTCCCGCAATGGCCAATGTCTTTCAGAGCTGAAGGCAGCAGTAAAATCCAGGCTCGCATAGAACAGCAGTCAGTGAGGGTGCCTCAGCCCCCATCCCAGTTCAGAGCCCCCACCAAACCAGGGGCTGGTGCCAAGACCTCCCCCACCAAGGACAATCCCTCGCCGGAGCCCCAGCTGGATGATATCAAGAGAGGTGGGCTGTTGTTCTGCTACCTCCTGGCCACCAGGGGGCATTCACCCATATAAGTAGCACTGTGGCCACTTGGTCCCCTTCTGCACATCACATTTCTATTGAGATCTATGAATACTGCATGTGAGAGAGCTGGTCTTCCTACTGAATCCTATGACTTACCATGCCTCCATTCACAGAGGCCTTAGACGTTATAGTTTGAGCTGTTCAAAATAATGCGAGAATATAGGGGTGACACAGAATAATGAAGCAGGACAGAAGTAACTATTCACCACGCGATCGTTAAATGGGACGAATACTTCCGCACCTTCCCAGCTGTGGACAGAAGAAAGATGTAGGATTTAGACTTAATCTCACAAGCTTAACCAAAGCACAGAGCGCGGGCGGGCGGGCGGGCACAGGAACCGGGGACTTTTGCCTCACAATACTTTATTTGGCTTCATTCCTCCCCCACAATAAATAGACCTTTACATTAATACCATTAAGCTGCCCCCTCCCCCAGTATCACGCCCTTTCCTCCGCCACTGCGTACAGAGCTGAGAGCCGAGGTGGAGATCATCGAGCAGATGAGCAGCAGCAGCAGCGGGAGCGGCTCCTCGGACTCCGGCAGCTCCTCGGGGAGTGGAGACGACAGCTCCAGCAGCGAGGAGGAGCAGGAGGCGCCGCACGCGCACCCGTCTCCCAACCGCAACCCCGTCGCCAACGGCACCGCCAGGCCTCCGGGCAGCAACCAGCTGATGAGCACGCTGCGTAAGTCCCACCCACGCCTGCGTCTGGGGCCGGCTCTGCCATGGGGCTCTGCCTAGGCTGCGGGCCGCACAGTGGGAGTGATCAGGGTAACAAGAGGGTGAGGCAAATACAGCCGGAGTGCTAAGCGTAGCAGAGTTAGTCTTGCTGTACCAGTCGGGGATTAGGGAAAAGGCTGGGCTTAGCAAAAACTGGCAGAAGTCACGTGGTTGGCAGGCAACTCGTAGAATCTGGCAGTTTCACTCAAAACTCCTCTGCCAATACCACGCCGAGACTGAGAGCTGTGCCTTCAGCTGTGCCTGCCAATGCTGAGCGGCCAGTTCGTGTGAACTGCAGTGTCGCCGACTCTCACACACCTGGTGTGACTCTCATGCTCTCGGACTCTCACGCACCTGGTGTGACTCTCATGCTCTCGGACTCTCACGCACCTGGTGTGACTCTCATGCTCTCGGACTTTCACGCACCTGGTGTGAGTCTCACACTTTTGGACTCTCAAGCACCTGGTGTGACTCTCACTATTTTGGACACTCAAGCACCTGACATAACTCTCACACTTTCAGACTCTCACGCACCTGACGTGACTCTCACACTTTCGCACTCTCACGCACCTGTCGTGACTCTCACGCTTTCTGACACTCACACACTTGATGTGAGACTCACGCATTCTGACTCTCATGCTTGCACAAGAAATCTTACAGCGAATCTATATCATTCCAGTATAAACCTAAAATTTGCTACATCAGTAGCACTGGGGTAGTATGTAAACCCTACAAACTATTTATAAGGTAATAAAATTCTTACATACATGTAAATGCGTGCGCAAACTTGTCTCAAATTAAATCTCACTCCATCCAGCTGACTGAAGTTGCCAATAAAGTTATTGATACCTTTAATTTTAGTTGTCCTCTTACAGAAGCAGGATGTTTTCTATTACTATTTACTCTATCGTGGAGAGAACTTTTTCTATCAGACTCACTTTTGTCAAAAAAACAATGAGATAGTGTTCTAATTTTAATGAATAACCCTCAATGTTTTGTTAAATAGTGTGTCTGTTCTATACCCTAGTCTTGGCCCATAGTTTGATTCATTTTTTTTATTTAATTTTTTATTTTAAGTAGAGCTTTGGAAATTGGCCTACGACACAGTGCCCTCCTGTGCTAGGAAATAATGCAAATAAGTGACAGATGCTAATGCATGGTAAGGATTTTAACCTTAGAATATGCCAAATACTCTGCAAGTTATATTAATGCAGTTTATTAATGGAACTTTGACAATGGGAAGCCTTCCTGGCCTTCATGTAGCTTTGTTAAGGGTGGCTCTTTAATGTTAACAGCGAGGAATGTGGCATGCGGATGGTGACACCAAGATTAGTTTGTCACCATCTGTCCTGTTTGCGGAAAGCTGGCCTGCGGAAGTGTTGCATGCTGCATAGACAGTTGGTAAGGCTAGTTGCACAGGCAGTGGGCAGAGATAATTAATTGCTTGTTTTATCACACTGAATTTATTCCACCTACAGGTGGGAGGAGCTGATCGCTCATTGCGTCACACCAAATTCATTCCAAATATATGTTGGCCACAGCTATTGCCAGCATACAGATAAGCTGTCCAGGAAGAGGCGTGATTGGTCCTCAGTAACGTCTTGACTCCTCCTCCTCAGGGAATGACCTCCAGCTGAGCGAATCAGGAAGCGACAGCGATGACGACTGAGTGACCCCCAGCCGGCCCGAACGGCAGCCCGCAGCCCCCCAGATAGCAGCCTAGCTCTCCCAGATTTTTAATATGCCAATGGCTGCTTTTGAAGTGTTTTAGAGTGTATTTTCTTAGCTGGCCATTTTGTTTTATATATCTGAGTTCAGATCCTTTAACATATGAGTATGCGGGGGACATATATTAGAAAATATATTCAAAAATGTTTTATTTAGTACAACATATTGTATCAGCTTCTCTTATTTTTGTTACCATTATTGCTACTGTCTCTAATACTATATTTTCATTAACATTGTTTATTATAAGAAATCTGTCATGCAGTTCCAGTGAAACCAGTTATTCCTTTTCCCCTTTCCATAATTTTTAATCCGATTTATTCTTTTTACGGATGTTTGACTTACTGGTCAGTCTGGTGATATCATATGTATTTTAAAAGTCAAATCTACTTTTTTTTGTTGCATTTTACCCTAAATGCTTCTCCCTATGCGATCCTGCCTGGAAAGTGTTTGGGATGTGAAAAGTTCCAGGTGCTTCATCTGGGCTCTGCCACTGGTCTGCTGTGTTGGCTTGTCCACTGTTGCCACGGAAACTCTTGCACAAACACACACACACACACTCTCCATCCCTCAAATTATCTAGCGTATTCATTCTGCCAGTCAAACACTGGCATCAAGCTATAGGACCAAGTTAGTAAAGTCAAGTGCTTCAGTTCAACTGCTTTAAGTATCATTTAAATTACATTTCATGCAACTTAAATATAATCTGGAAGCACTGTCACTGTGACCCCCCCCCACCCTGAAGTGTGTATCTATCCTGTCATTTGTATATCAGCATAGCACTGTTACCAGTATATTTGCTCTGTATAACAGAAGCAGTATATTTATTTGACGAGGTATTGAAGTCATCAGACTGACGAGTTCTATGGTGTTTTAGTATGTGATGAATACCACAGTCCTGTCCTCCCAGTGTATATATCTACAAAACTGATCTAAATATGTCAAAATGTTATTGTGGTACAGGGCATTATAAGCGACACAGCTGACTTATTGGGCTAATTCACTTTCTTCCCCTGTAATTCACAGTGTAGCATATCTGAAGCCTATAATCCCTGGACCACAAAACCTGCGTCACCATATGTACTGGAGTCTGTTGCTTCCTCGGGGGGCTTATTTTGGGTGTCTTTGTGTTTCGTGTGTTTGAAGCGGATTAAAGCAACGCTAAGTCCATGAGACTGCTTGCTCATTGCACCCGTCGCAGAACAAACCCTGCCCTCAGTCCATCTTCCGTATTCGGTACAGAGTCCTGGTGAGTCTTAGTGGGGGAGCTCGGGGTGCGAGGCGGGGAACACCTGGACAGGATCCCACACTTAGTTACACACACTAAGCTAATTAGGGACCCTGGTTAACCTAACATAGGGGCATGGGGGGAGCATAGGGCCAGCATGTGTGGGACTCAAAATCCCAACCCTGCAGGTGTGTGTTGTGATGTCTCGCTGAATAATAATATCTGTAAATCCTTATTGTTCCACAGATTGCTTTATGTATGTAGATGACAGATGACAGTTATGAATGTAATGTTACTGATTTCGCTCATGTGTCCTGACCTGTGCCAGGTTAACCCCTTTTCCACTGGCACACTGAATTTTGCACTGGGTTTTCCTGGTATGTAGTGTTGTCCACATGCCTCAGATCTTCTGACAAAGTGCTAAATGTTTTAGAAATGGACAGTCCGGTGGATAGGAAATCTAGTGTTAATTATAAAATTGTAATATACATTGCTTGACTTGGAGCTGTGGTGATACTCGTCATTGTTAAGAGTAGGATTTCTACTGTGTCAGAGACCCACATACTGTTATCTGTGGCAACATACTTGGTGAGTGGTACTTGTCACAGCGAGCTCTTAATCCAGGACATTTACCTGAATTAAAATGCTGCATATTGCGTGTCTCTCTTCAAGGTCCCTAGTGTTAAGCTACAACGCACACAATATCGCATGCAGGTGTGTGCAGTTCAACCGTACATTGTCTCTTACTCGAATACTCTTGGACTTAAGCCTAGCTCGACGGGACACGCTTTTTCATAATGTTATCTCTTGCCTCCAGAACTGCTTGGAGGGTTGGCGTGCTGCCTGCTTACAGACACCTTTCTGCACACCACTGCTGTACTCAGCTTGTGCTGGTGTCCTTCCTGTCAGCTTTAACGAGTCTGCCCGGTCTTCCCTGACCGCTCTCATTAACACACTGTGCACAGCCACAGAAATTGCATTGTCGAGATACGTTCTGTTCATCGCACTTAAGGAGCCTTAGGTGCTGCAATGCTTATCCAAACAGTGAAACCCTCACGATCCCACCTGCATGCTGAACTCATTCAGTCAGTGTTTGTGGGAGCAGGCTGTCTGAATTAGCATTCACATGTGTCTAAACAAACTAACCGGTGAGTGTGTGTGCGAATTAACGTTGCTCTCG
Source organism: Petrocephalus zakoni (assembly GCA_026774425.1). Classification (NCBI taxonomy): domain Eukaryota; kingdom Metazoa; phylum Chordata; class Actinopteri; order Osteoglossiformes; family Mormyridae; genus Petrocephalus; species Petrocephalus zakoni. The sequence continues at coordinate 22,955,924 of JAODKN010000134.1, read as the reverse complement.
GTTTTTACCTTTCTTTGCTCGATAAGCAGTATTACTCACGCCTGGCTGCAGATAACAGCCAGTTTCTGTAAGGGTATAGTAAATCAGTGTGCAGTACTATAATCTCACTCGTCCCTGGCTTGGGCCCCCTGGCCCCTCTCGTCAGTGTACAGAACTTGCATGCTCTCCATTGCTCCTGCAGCCCAAAGACATGCAAACAGGCTAATCAGCATCTCCCAGTTTCCCATGGAGCATGCTTGTGTGTGTGTGTTCTTGTATTGATCACCTTTGAGTAACAAGATGTCTCCAAAGTGCGGTAAAACCTGAAATTTCCCTACTTTTGGGGATATCTTTTCAGGTCCCCATTTGGAAAACCTCAATTTTATAAAAATCTGTGAATGGAATCAAAAAAGTAAAAATGCCAAAAGTCTTGTATTTGGGTTGGTTACTTATGGTTAAGGTTAGGGCTGGGTTGGGGTTAAGGGTGTCGTGATTGGGATTAGGGTTTTTCCCATAGGAATGAATGGAAGGTCCCCATTTAGATAGGTACGCCGAGGCTGTGTGTGTGTGTGTGTGTCTGTGCCCTGTGATAATCAGGCATTCCATGCAGGGTGTACTCCAACCTTCTGTCCTGTGCTGCATCCGTCATGATGACCATGATAAGCCAGTAATGTATGGAACCAGTATGGTATTCATTTTAAAATTCCCCTCAGGCAAGTCTATTTTGGATATGGCTGCGCCTCTTTTGTCCTCTGCAGTGCTTTAAAGTGACAAACCTAGGGTACACACAGGTGTGGGGTAGCTGAAGGTCTGGCGTTTCTGTGTGAGTGACCTTAAACTGTCTTCCCAATGTAGTTCAAAAATAACCAGAATTTATCTCCTCCTTTGGTTTGGTTTATTAATTTTATTTAATCCTTCTTTGTTTACTGGTGCCATATTCTATGAGATTGTTATCACAGTTTTGGCATCAAAGTGCCAAAAACGATAATGGGTTGGCGGGGCAGAGCTAGCTGGAGTCCCCGTCGGCCAGGGGCGTCACAGATCCATGGAGGGTGTGACGCCAAAGATCATTTTGCGTGAGACGCACAGGATATCAGGTAAGCAGGAGTGCATGTATGCGCAGGCAGAGCTGGTGTACGGCCAGCATCTGTTAATGCGCGCTGCCGACGCGCCGCTGGACCCACAGAAGACGCTGATCAGAGGAGGCGGAGCGCCTCGGAAGCCACTCGGCGCCCCCACTACGGTTTATCTCTCAGGTGTCCGGAACGACCGGCGGAGGATGGACTTCGAGCAGCTGATCGACGTAGCGGAGGAGTGGTGCTCCGGGAACCCCTTCGAGCTCATAGCCGCCGAGTGCAGCGACGAGAGGCGCCTGGATTTCTACGCCGAGCCGCGCTTCTCCTTTTACGTCCTGTGCCCGGACGTCACATGTGACACTGATAGTTTTGTAAGTATTATAAAAAACCTGCATGTGTTAGTCTGCATGTGTCCCATGGGAAGGTGTTGGGGCGCGGGTTGGGGGGGTGAAAAACAGAACACTAAAGCCGCGGGTTCGACCGCTCAGTTGTGCCCTAAATCATATAGGCGGCCGCCTAGGGCGCCACCTTCTGGAGGGGCGCAGACTTGCCAGCCAATCTCACTTTGCCAGGGACGGGGGGCGCCGGCGGTGATGCTCGCCTAGGGCTCCACATCGGCAAGGGCCGGTACTGTCTGTGCTGTCTTCGCGCATGTAATATTTATCTTATATATCTCTTATATATGATATGTATATATATCGCTCTATTAACTATGCGCACTGTGAACGCTCACTCAGGGGAGCGAGATCAGAGGGTTTAAAAAACATCTCACGGAAATCATCTTTCATAACTAGTCACGAAACGCGCGTTTTATATAATTATACAAACGGATGATTCACGGCAATCCGCTGTGAAGGAGACGATCATAGCGGGGAACCTGAATCTGACAACTTCCTGAGCAAGTGCGAGATCTCACTGTGGTTTGTCCTGACCTTTAAGCCTCAATGCCTTACTGTCCTCCATGGCAGGGGGAGACATGTGAATTATATCTGGGCCACTCACTTTCTAAATGTGCCTGCAACAGTGGTGTTTGCATTAATGGGTCAGGAGTGGTGTATTACAGAAGCCCTCAGCTGGCTAGACCAACACTGCTCTCATTACCTTCCCTGTTTTATGTGAAGGTCTATATCATTTCCAGTCTGAACTTTGCAGGTAACCAGTGCTCATGGTGGATTCTGACATTTGTGGCGTCTGGGTGTCCTGTCCTTATTAACTTGAGGAGTTAATGGATACATATCTTTGAAAACTGAGCACTCTCCGCCCCCACAGAGACAGCTCCTGTACTGTGACAATTCAGATTCTGTCACTTCCCCGGCTCCTAGACACCGGAGGCTTGCCCGAGGACCCGACCGAGGGGCATAGAGTTGCCTGTAGTTTCCCTGGCCATGTCCCAGGGCCATGCCGACATCTGTGACAGATTAGAGTGTCAGCAGTTTGGAGGTGTCAGGGGGAGTTTGTGTGAAGTCCTGCCCTCTCAGAAAAATGGGTATCAATTTCTACCCTTGCTTGTCACTGGGACTGTAACCTCATGAGTCTGCCAATTGTACCCTTAGCTACAGTTAATCGTACCTTTACAATGGTAAAAATGTTCCTCATAGTCCATTTCTGTACCTTAAAAGCTACAATTACCCATATTCCTAAGCCTACACCCCCCTTCCCCCAGGCAGGGTATCTACAGTCACCATTAAATGCATTGTTTTGCCTCATGATGCCTCGTTAAATGAAGACATAGAAATGCTATTTCTTTTATACCACAGAACTTTACCTCTGTTTAGAAAACGCCATGGCAGTATCTTGATCAAAGATCCCAGTGTGAGCGACAGGTAGGAGTCGCCTGGCGTGCCGTGCACATTAAAGGCAGTCTTTATTCTACCCTGTCCCCTCCAGCAGAGGATTTTATCATTGTCAGAATTAGAATCCTTTTATTCGCCATGTACAAAAAGTACAAGGAATGGCGGCAGGAGAATAAGAAGTGAAACATACTGTCAAGACTAAAATACATAAAACAATAAATGGCTAGAGATAAAAATAGAGAATAAGAAGATACCCGAATTAATAAATGAACAAATAAACATGTAGGCGTATAAATAAGAGTGAGACGATGCGGGGCACACACAGTTTGGGCTGTGTGCTAATAAGCTTGGAGTAGAGTATAAAGTACAGTGGGTGACTAAGTGAGGAAAGGTCCCGCTGGGGCCTGAGTGTTTCTCCATGCTCAGGAGGCAGTGGCCTGGGGGAAGATGCCCCCCGAGGAAACACAAGGTTACAAGGTTATCCCTAAGTGTGGTGACCTGGTTTGTGATAGGTCATGACTTATACTGGTGCCTGCTGACTGACTGGTCCCCCCCGTAGCACGTCTGGAGTGAGAGTGAGGACTGCCTGCCCTTCCTGCAGCTTGCCCAGAACTACATCTCGGCCTGTGGCAGGAAGACCCTTGTGGAGGTCCTGGACAAGGTCTTCTCTTCCTTCAGGCCAGTGAGTGAATCATGAGAGCTAGCGGCTTGCCCCAGATTGCAGCTGTTATCCATCACAAACCACTGGTTATATCCGCCTGTGTTCATGCTGCGTTTTATTTTTTTCGTTGAGTAATTTGAGACGTGTGATCGCTGCTTATAACAACGTCATTGTCACTCCTGGCCCACAGCTCCTGGACGTCCCTGACACAGATGACACGGACACATTGGAGCAGTACCACACCAGTGTGGAGGAGGAGCCAGAGACTGATCACCAACAGCTGGCTGTCTTCCAGCAGTAACCCCACCCACACTGACCATGCTCACCCAGCCACTAAGGACCGTCTCCCACTGTCATCCCAGTGTTTGGGTCTCAGACATCAAAATACACACACTGCAGATATTTATTGTGGACTTGAAATCAAGAGCGTGGTAGGCAACACAATATGCATATTTCAAATAAAAGAATAGAGTAAAATAGATTGATCACAGCTTAGTGTCATAAATGCAAATATTAAAAGGCGTGTAGGGCAAATGGTAATTGCTTTCCTATTCTCTGTCTTCTCAGTTAAAAGCAGGTCATTAGTTTGTTTGTTAATGTTCAAATAATTGTTTTCTTAGAAAAAAAAAACATAAAGCATGGCTCTGCTTAGTTTTCGTGACTAATTATTAATTAGTATTTTAATTAGTCTCCCAGAGAGACACACAGAGGGTGCTTGTGAGCGCCTGCATTGTCTGTTATTGGAACTGAACAGCACCGATATAAGGAGTTTGCTATAGAGAGCTTGGTAAGACCTTAGAGTGACATTAGAGCCTGTCACTCAGTGTGGAGGGGTTGGACTGTCCCACTTCAACAGGTATAGGAGGGGTAGGTCTGTCCCACTTCAACAGGTATAGGAGGGGTAGGACTGTCCCACTTTAATGGGTGTATGAGATCGAGGCTTGTTTCACTTTAATAGGTATAGAAGGTGCAGGCCTGTCTCACTTTAATGGGTATAGAAGGTGGAGGCCTGTGTCACTTTAATGGGTGTAAGAGGGGTAGGCCTGTCCCACTTCAACAGGTATAGGAGGGGTAGGCCTGTTTCACTTTAATCGGTGTAAGAGGTGTAGGCATGTGTCACTATAATGGGTGTATGAGGTAGAGACTTGTTTCACTTTAATAGATGAATGAGGTGCAGGCCTGTCTCACTTTATTGGTTTATTGACGATGGAGGCCTGTCTCATTTTAATGGGCGTAGAAGGTAGAGGCCTGTCTCACTTTATTGGGTATTGACGATGGAGGCCTGTCTCACTTTAATGGGTGTAGAAGATGGAGGCATGTCTTACTTTAATGGGTTTAGAAGGTGGAGGCCTGTCTCACTTTAATAGATGAATGAGGTGGAGGCCTGTCTCACTTTAATGAGTGTAAGAGGGGTAGGCCTGTCTCACCTTAATGGGTGTAAGAGGGGTAGGCCTGTCTCACTATAATGGGTGTATGAGGTAGAGGCCTGTCTCACTTGGGTATTGATGGTGGAGGACTGTCTCACTTTAATGGGTGTACAAGGTGGAGGCCTGTCTCACTTTATTGGATATTGAAGATGGAGGCCTGTCTCACTTTAATGGGTATAGACTGTGGAGGACTGTCTCACTTTAATGGGTGTAGAAGGTGGAGGCCTGTCTCACTTTGATGGGTGTAGAAGGTGGAGGCATGTCTCACTTTACCAGATGAATGAGGTGGAGGCCTGTCTCACTTTGATGGGTGTAGAAGGTGGAGGCCTGTCTCACTTTAACAGATGAATGAGGTGGAGGCCTGTTTCACTTTATTGGGTACTGAAGATGGAGGCCTGTCTCACTTTAATAGATGAATGAGGTGGAGGCCAGTCTCACTTTAATAGATAAATTAGGTGGAGGCCAGTCTCATTTTAATGGGTGTAGGAGGTGGAGTCCTGTCTCATTTTAATGAGTGTAGGAGGTATAGGTCTGTCTCACTTTAACTGGTGTAGGAGGTGGAGGCATTACACAGTGTGAAGGAGGTGTGAGCCATTCCCAGTATAACGGTGCAGGAGGTGTAGACTCTTCTGATGGTGCACGTGACAGTTGTGTGACATTGTGTGTCATTTAATTCTATGGGATGGATGGTCCGACAGAATCTTAGCTCATGTTTCGCGACATGAGCTTGGTTTGTTTCTATATGTATGGACCAGATCAGTCCCAGTCAACCCACTGGACAGCACTGGCAGGCAGCTTTGACAGACACTGGACCGGGTGTGAGTGTACCGAGTACAGGGGGGTTCTGTCAGATTTAGGAGAAGGGAGCTAAGTAAGGGCTGCCAAAAAGCCATGCCCCATTCTCACGTCACAGACTGATGTTTTCCGAAGACACCCCATTTTCTCAAGTCTTATCATCACTGTAAGGTTCTGTGTAATTTATTTTTAGACAAAATATACCCATATGCTTTATGCCCTGTTAGGTGTTCCATGGTATTTTGTATTTCTTTCTAAGATTACATCAAACTTGTGCAGCTAATAGTGATATGAATCTTGATTCCGGACAATTTGTTTCTGTCTTACATTTTATGTTCTATCAGTACAAATGAGTTGGGTTTCAGAATATATATTTGAATCTGTTTGTCTATTATTATATATAGTTAAATATAGTCAACAGCCTAAAATATGACTTTCCTGTAACTGCCTTTTCAACACAACCAGTGATTGTTTATGCATATGATCCCCGCCTCATGTTGTAATGTCATGTCCGCCTGACCCTCCTGCCTCCTCGCTAATGTGGCCCTGATGAGCCACACCTGTTGCTTATTGCCCCTCGTTAGTCTTTGTGTTTAAGTACCTGTCTCTCATTATCCTCAGTCCAGTCATTGATGTCAGTCCACTTGTTGCCTGAGCTCTTCCCGATCCCTGTCTTCCCGTTTTGACCCTTCGGGGTCCTGTTTATTTCCCCGCTCTGTTCAATAAAACCCTCGTTTGCTCTCCTAAACGCCTGCCCACGAGTTCTTCGTCCCGCAAATCATGACACAAGTTTAGTTCCTTAACTAATATACCACCAGCTCCACACTGGGCCAACAGCCTCAAAACTAATTACTAAACACTCTTAAGAAAACATTTCCAGCACATTTTCAGATTACATTCACACAATGAACAGTATACTGATATGATGATTGCACAAGGTGCTGAGTTTGTCGAGAGGTTATATGTAATATCTAATAGTGTCTTCACGCTGGCTCAGTCACTTTTGAAGCACAATATGATGTTTAAATAATTGTATGAATTTGAAGCTGTAATGCTTATTTTGAACAGCAGAGGACAGTATAGTTATTACATTTACATGCATAAGGTGACCAAATACCTCCCGCATGAAACTCTTCATAAACCTGATAATACATCTGTCTTCACACATTCTGGCATGTCAGAGCTGAGTGTGAGCTGAAATAAATAAGTGATAATGGCTTATTATACACCTATGAGGAATGCGTAACGTGAAAATGTTCTGAATTTGAATGTATATATGCAGTTTTGTATGAAGAAATTCTAGTCAAGGTTCAATCGCAGTCTCTGAAAGAGAATAGACATCCAAACGGGTCCACAAGCATAATCCGTGCACATAATTTTCATAGACTAGCTCATGGTTAAGCTGTGATGTCTGTACGGTGCTCAGAGCTGCCCTGAGCACGATTTGCACACTTATTCCTGAACATGGCCCAGTCGCTGAAGCAGCCGGCATCGGCTCCCTGTGAGTCCACTGCACTAGCTCAGGCATGCAAAGGGAAGAGCCGCACATTTCGCTTTAATGACTAGTGATGTTCAGTTCCTACAGCCACTCTGGTATGATGCAAGCAGGGGTGTGTTCAGGCAATGCCAAATGTATTACAACCGTGCTGATGTTCCCTAATCATGGCCAGCTGGCACACTTCAGTTTGGGCCTGTTATAAACGAGCCGTGGTCCCCCCCCCCCCCCACCTTGGAAATTCCCCTGTTATTCCAACACTTATTTCCAAAGAATTTTACACATCCTTGTGTTTGCTCCGGTAATGGAAACTCTCAGAAGCGATCTGATATTTGACCAAAGAGCTGACACAAGCCTGGGAAAAAACAAGGTTTAATATTTTAAAAGACTGACACCTGTTCCCAACAAATAAGTAAAGCATGAATAATTCTCTCTGAAGTCCTCTCTCATTACAAGCAACATGGAGGTCCTGCTAGGTTTGTGTAGCTATGTTCTCATTCTGGACAGAAAAAAAAAATAAAAAGTAATTACACTGGGGAAATCAATAGAAATCAAAATGAACACATTTCCTAATGTTGTTTACTGTGTAATAGATATTTTATGCTGGACTACAAAATAAAACTTTTGTAAGATGTGGGACCAACCTGCGGTTACAAGTACAAGAACAATGCAGAGAAGCCTGTCCTCGGTACAGCTTCCATACCGCAAGACTTCCGGCTTCCTGCACGCCACCCCTGTACAATAATTACTGCACCTCCATTGTGCCACCCCCAGCATTTCCAAACAAAGAACTCAGCGGGTGCACGTCAAAGCTCAGCCATTGGCAGAGGCAGGGAGATCAGGGGAAGAAAATGTAATATGGTGCACGAAATAATTCACTGTGACTTGCTGCGATCACCTTCACCCAACCCCCCCCCCAGGTCCTCTAGCTGGCTACACTGCTGAGCTCTGTTCTTCTGGGAAGGACGCATCTTGCACCCGACTAGCGGAGTCCTGTCCTGCCACGTGTGGAATTTTCCTCACCGTAAGCCTGAGGAATGTGCAGCTGGCAAGCCGCTGGGGGGCTGGGTTTATGGCATGCCCCTTTATAAATGCTGTCCCAGTCGGCTGATTAACAAACCCAGCCTGGCCAGTGTTTTGTTTTGCTCCACATATGGAAGCTTTCTGGAAAACTGGGCTGTCGTTGCTTTTCCGAGTTTTCCATGACCCCCAAGTATGATTCTGATATTGGCTTTTCGCCACTCAAACGCCTGCTGAGGTTCACTGTGGGATTCAAACCCAAAGCGGTCCGTCCTCCACGCCCAGTGTTCTGATCCCATTACCACCCAAAGAAGGACTCTTTTAGGGATGGCGGCCTCGCCCAGGAATCCTCGGCATCTGGCGGCCAGACAGACCGTCACGGGCGGCCGACCCGCAGGCAGGCGGGGACACGACCCAAGCATGACACGCTCGCATGCGCGCGCTGCGGCAAAGTGCTGCAAACGTGTTCGCGCTTCCACTCCACTGCAACCATGCTGCGCATTTCAGGCGATGGAATTCGGAAGGGCGGCGCATGAGGGAGAGAGGGAAACTTCAGTGCCTGTTCCACCTTCATTAATGGCTCGTGTTTAAATTTCATCTGGCACTTGGCTGCGTACTCTGCAGTAACGCAGTGTTCCATCGCCCCAGGACACATGAATCAAAACACAACACGATACTGCGAGGAGCCGCAGTGTCATTTTACATTAAGTTTAGCGCAATAAGACGCAGGTGTTTGCAACGTCAGCTCTGTGTCCATCAACGCTCAAATGCATGCTTCCTACAGGAATAAAGTAAATATACTGTGTGTGTGTGTATATATATATATATATATATATATTATAATATCCATTGTATTGTTTTAGATATACAGATGGAGAAAAAAATCAGTAACTTATATATATATGTGTGTGTGTATATATATATATATATATATATGTGTGTGTAGTAATACTGTGGGTCAGATGGCCATGAACAGTTAATATAGGCGCCTCTTGGAACAATATTAGCGGTTTGTTTTTTTTTTCTCCAAACAAAACAATTGCTCTTGTCTTTCGCCTAGCATCCCCACAGTATGTGTGAATGGATGCTGATAATGGCATTCGCCGAATGAAACACTCTGTTAGCTGCCCCTGCTGGCGGTAAACAAGGCCACGCTGTTTAAAGCCCTGGTGACAAAGCGTAGAGGGCATCTCACTCCTCGAAAAAGAAAGACTTCTCCCCAGTGTCACGGTCTGCATTGTGGAATAAGACAGTGTTGTATGCATGTGTGTGTCTTTGTGTAGTCTGCCATGTGAACACCACCTGGACTGTTTCTGTGTCGCGTGAAGCAATCACAATAGGAAATACACACACGCAAACTCTATTGATTAAAGTAAGAAAAGCAGTAACTTCTGGGGGTGGGGAATTATCCTTTACTATTGTATTGTGTGAAACCCAACTGTGCAGCTTTAGGTTCTCTTAGAGCGAGGAAACGCCCGGCCGTGATCAGCACAGTCTCCACGAGGATTACGCGGCAGATGGGCGCTGCCCTGATGCCAGGACTTTGACAAGATTCATGCCTTCTCCAGCACACACTGGAGTACTGATTCTGGGCAGGAATTTATCGCGATCTTTGAGAAACACTCAGCACGTTTACATGCACAATTCAATTTTTTCAAAGGCCATGGAAACGTGCCGAGTGTGTGGCAAGAACTGTCCGGCAATTGCTGACGCCCTTGGTGCAACCCCAAAATCCTTCCCAAGTAAAACTTTCAGTCAAGAGAGGCTTTGGTTCCCCCAAAATGTGTGCACATCCTTAAGTTTATCTGTATGTCCCTTATGTGGCATTTATTGTCTCTCCAGCACCCAAAAAGCATTGTTCTGGCACGAATTATCATACACTAAATGGATTTAAACTCTTATTTTGTTCACCTTTTATTTATCAAGCAAAGTGAGGGCAAGCATCTTACTTGAGAGAATTAACAGTGGGTCTTCTGTGAATAAAGCTGCACCAGCTGGTACCTTCACTATACTGCCAACTATTGCCTAGAATGTGTGGTCTTTATTCACAAAGTCGTATAGTACATACTACAGTACATTTTACAGGAGGCGGGTAAAAATGCTAACCTATCATTTCTCCTGTTTCTGTACATAATTGTATCGATATGCTGGAAAGTGGACATTATTCAGTTCATATTAAAATTTATTTTATGTTTTTTAATTCTAAAACTAATATGTACGTACGATGCACGTAAAGGTTCCCTAATCGTTATTCTCTAATTACCTAAACTGGGTGTTATATTAAAATCCATAATTCCTGATTACATAGCCTATGAACGCCTGGTGAGCTCCAAGTTCATAGTTATGGTTTATGTTGGAATGCGGGCTTCCTGCGCAGAGAGGCTCCGCAAGAAACGCCGCGCTTCCTTAAATAACTTCCCCGCTCACCGGGCGAAGATGGACGGCCGGATAGATGGGTGTTCAATAAAGCAGAGTGAATTCTGCACTTTAGCAAAGAGATGCATGACCTTGACCGCCCCCCACACACCCCACCCTTTATTCCGTCCGCGTGCTGATTGGCCGATGGGGCTTAAACTGCCATTTGCCGGTGCGGTGTAACGGCCGGCTATGGATGAACAAAAAAAAGATATTTATAAATATTTAATCTCAGAATACCCCACGTATCAGATAAACGGACGTGCATAAAGTTTTAACGTGCTACGATATTGCTAGCACTTTTTTTGTTTTTCTGGAAATGTATAACATTCTACAACATTAATTTATTATACGACAGGTACATAATAAAACACCAAGAAAAGCCCATTCTTATTCCCGGCTCCTTGGGACACTTATACCTGCGTATTCCCAGCACGCCGGCTGCGTATTGATCATTATGTGTATGAGGGCCCGGCTGTCCGCGGTTCACCTTGAAACGTGCACGGCGGTGCCCCCCCCGGGCCAGCGCACGTGTGGCCGCGTCGGCGGCGCGCACACCGGCCTCCCGGCCGCGCGCCGCACCTGCACACCGGTGCTCGAGGGTCCGCCGGGTCACCGTCATAGCCGGTATTTGCGGGCTTTGTGACGTCACGCCAAAAATGAACCGGTCGGGGGGGGGTCTCGCGGACTCCGATCCCGCGGCGGCCGGCGCTCCGCTCTGCACCCCCCCCCCCCGGTCCCTCCCCCCTCACTCCCCTCTTTCCTCATTTGTAACAGTTTATGTGTCAGTAGCGCGCGCGCGCGCGAGGGGGGCCCAAAGGGAGAAAGCGGAAGGCGGCGCGTCTCACTCTCGCTATGGCGGCGGTAGGGCTGCGCGCACCGCGGCCGGAGCACAGCGAGCCGGAGCGGCCGAGCCAGGGCGCAGCCCCGCACCTCCGGGGCGCCGTCTGACCGCCTCCTTCTCCTTCCCTCGGCCGGAGCGCCGCTTCCTCCGGCGCGCACTTCGGTGCCGCCGCTCTTTCTTTTTGTTTCGGTTTGTTTCGGCTTGTTTTCCCTCCCCCGCCGCTCCATGCCGGGCTTCTGAGGCGCCCGGAGTCTCTCGCCGCCCGGCTGCCGGAGGCCCACCGCCCCCGTCCCCCCCTCGGCCGTCCCCGCGCCGAGCCCCCCGGGCCCGGGGGGCGGCGGGGGCGGGGGCCGGG
>JAODKN010000134.1:22891627-22902285 GCA_026774425.1 Petrocephalus zakoni | reverse complement strand
TTATGTAAAATGATGTAGCTAAGCTACATCATTTTGTGTAGCTAAGACAGTAAATTAAGCAAAATAAGTTAAGTCAATTAATTGGTTATATATACTGTATTATGTAAAATGATGTAGCTAAGCTACATCATTTTGTGTAGCTAAGACAGTAAATTAAGCAAAATAAGTTAAGTCAAAGTAATGACAAAGACAGGCGAGGCAGCTCTGAGAGGCTTATTGGCACTTATCTATGGCCATCCTGCATTACTGGGTTAGTCTGTCATGCCTGACATTGAAGTCCTCTTCTTTCCGCCGCCACACCTCCCCATCCTCTTCTTGCCACCGCCACACCTCCCCACCCTCTTCTTGTCGCCCCCACACCTCCCAATCCTGTACATTTCCCCATCCTCTTCTTGCTACCACACCTCATCCGTCAGCTTCTGGGGCTTCTGCTTTGTGTCTCCCAGCCTGGGGGGGGGGGGTGGGTTTCCTTGTTTCCTCCTGGGGCACTTGTGTGTGATCTGTCTATCTCACTCACACACTCACACACACACACACACAGTCCCACATTCACTTTATCAAGAGAAGCGCAGTCTGGTTTCTGCCGCAAACTGCTTCTCTTCCTCCTCTGTAATGAGGTTTCCTTTCACACTGGGGGGAGTGGGGGGGAGAGAGAGACAACAAAAGTGATTTTGCACTGCTGCAACTTCTGGGTCTACCCGAGACCAGAGCTCAGGATAAATGAAGTTTTACCATCTTATCTTATCTTATGCCATAAAGGAGAGGACATTCACGACCCCGACCCCCACAACTGGTTACAAACGCGTCTGGAGTGTGCGATCAGTGCCCCTTTCAGCCGAATACGGAAGTGCCTCTCACCAGATCTCCTTCAGGGTTGTGTTGTGAGTCAGAGCCTCGGCCAACTCCTTGGCACCCCTCACCGTTAGCTTGTTGTTCATTAGCCTGCGGGTGAGACGTGGGAGGTGGAGAGACTGTCCAGTCAGGCCTGTCCACATTCCATTTTAATGAAACTGCTTTATACAGCGGAGATCAAATCCCCCCAACCTTAAAATAACAATCCTCAAGTACCAAACCCTGCTATTTTGCCTTCATCTTGGAAAGAAAATATGTAAATGCAAATACAACCTGGGACTTAAATTTATCAATGATATTATCACTTTTATATTTTAAAGGCCGGACATTCATGCCAAATTCAATTTGGCAGTAGACATTTCTAAAATGAACTCCTGATGATTTCTAAGTTGTGCAACTGACTAATACCAGGAACAGTTACTCAGCTGTTACAGCTTTAAAAAAAAAAAAAAAACGGATGACTCATTCCCAGGTTGACCAGTCGGCTCCATTCCATCAGGCTTTCAGCGTTTTCTTGCCCCTCAGGTCATAACACCAGCTATCCCAACATAACTGCTCAGTGCCCCTTCAGCTGCCTCACATGAGATGGGTTAATCCCACGTTAACCCGGATCGCTCCAGCCAGGGCGGTCGCTGCCTCATCTGAGAGCTCGTTCTGGAGCATCCTAGGGAAGTGAGGCACACGTGCAGACACTGTGAGGGCAGACAACCCTGACATGTTCACACTGATCATAACACCCTGGTTTATGTACTGAAATAACCACAGGTTTATAAAAATTAACGCTAAATGCAGGACAGGACAAATGAACCACCTATAATCTGGTGTGCCTCTGTTTACTCAGTGTAAACAAGCAACAACATTCATTAACGTAAGTAACCTTAACACCTGTACCCCACTGTTTGTTTAACAAGTCTCTTTTCCAATCAATAGTTTTTACATGCGTGTATAAAACAGCAGGTGCGAACAAATAGTAGAGTTTGTAAGTTCGTGCAATAATAGTGAACCTACTTAGGCAATGCTCACCAGAAAATGTGAACAGAGGTGTTATCCTTGAGAGCGTTGGCCAGGCTCCGCCCCCCTTCTGAGGTGATGCCATTGGCTGAGAGGCTGAGGGGGGTGTGGCAATTCAAGAATCAAGACACCCTGGAAATACTGGTTAGGCAACAATTCAGTTGCTTGTATGACATGCCAAAGGAGGTGTGGAAGGACCCACAGTGACAGATGGTGACAGTGACTGCTACAGCATTGAAAATATAGTATGTGCAAGCAGTTAAACAGAATGAGTAATAATGATTATTATTTTAAAATAAAAGGGCAGCAGAGTGGCTTACTGGATAGCCCTGTTGCCTCACATTTGCAGAGTTTGAATCCCACCTCCTTCTGTACATGCAGAGTAGGCATTTTCTGCCCATGTCATGAGGCTAAGTGGCTACATGTAGGCCTAGCCAGCGTCTCTTAATTGCTCATAGAGTATAATTCGGATCACCCTTTAATGACCTGACATCTCATCCAGGGTGTTCCCCAGTCTTGTGCCCCTTGCAGATTGGGACAGCCTCTGGGGTGCCCCCATGTCCCTGATCGGGATCAACGGTTTGAAGACTGATTAATTTTAAAATGACTCAATATAACCATCATGCAATTATAATAGTTCAATAGTGAAATCTAATTTATCAGGACAATGTTTCTCTGAAGAAAGTTGCCTGTCCAATAAAGCTTTTAAGACTATTTAAAGGGCTAGTAAGTGCAAATTTGCCCAGGAAAAAAAATTAAAATTAGGACATAGAGAAATGAAGAGTAAAAAGTTACTTATATATTGCTGGATAGCTATAAGAACACCACTTTGGTTCCCAAACCTCTCCTCATGGGGCACCATTAAATTTCACAACCAGCTCATTTAAATAAATTAACATAATTAGTTAAATAAAATAAGGTACTGATTAGCCAAAAATAGTGTGCTAGTTAATGAGTGTAGAAAAATAAATGGGTGTATTGGATGGTTGCTGCAAATACTGACGTGGCAGACATATCACAGTTTTACACCACTATGAAGAAGATTTATGCTTAATTTTTTTGGACTACCTAATACTTTACCAAAACACTTTAAAATTTTTTTAATCATTTGCTAAATTTTTTTGTGTCAGGTACCTTTTGGGGTGGATTTGGGACAGGGGGATGGGGGGAGGGGCTGTAGCTCACCTCAGGTTGGTTAAGCTGGGGTGCTTCCTTAGTGCCTCTGCGAAGGCAGCAGCCCCCTCGTCTCCGATGGGATTACCCCACATCCTGCATATGGGAATGCACCATGAAACACGCCCCGGAGAACAGCAGCAGAGGCAGTGTTTTTTCTTTTTTTTTCCTAACATTACCCAATTTCAAAGATGGTTTTGCTCTTCTGAACCGCGCTGGCCAAGCACTTCCCACCTACACTGGTGATTTGGTTACATCCAAGTCTAAAGAGGAAGTTTGTCAGAATGCATTGTCAGAACACAGAGTGAGCGCCATTTTTTTTTTTAAGTCATCATCTTGCCTTGAAATATGCAAACCACCAAGGGCTTTGTTGTTACACAACATCTACTGTTCCTCTTTCTGGCTGGTAAGTATAATAAGCCAGATGTATTTTCACATTAGACTGAGCGGTGTGTCAGTATGCAATTCCTGTTATCTGCAGCTTGGCAGATACAACGGACATTTGCCAAAAACACCAAAGATTTATAGAAGTATGTGAATTGTAAAATTTGACATGCAACATATAATACAGGCGACCAATATCGATACTAAAATTATATTTGAAATTCAGCTTGTTTTATTCTTTTGTAATTCTAAAATATGCATTTTTTTCAGCTATTCATTATTATTAACCATATACAGAAATAGCAAAACACAAGGTGGAAGTATAAAAAAATGGAACATACTTGACAATTCTCAAACTCGGGCATTGCTCAATGATCTGTGCAATCAGTGTGGCTCCAACATCTGTGATGTGATTCTTGTAAAGTCTGTTTAAGGAAAACATTTGATTAAAATATGCCGGCACGTCCTGACAACCAAGGGGGTTCTTTGTAAGCTGGGTGCAAAATTAACTTTTTGACAAAAATGCCTTTTGTGCCCATTTATACATTTGGTTTTGTTTTAAAGGTTTGCTTACAACTTGTAATTATCGCCACATCACTTATATTTAACCAGACGGTAACTAGCAGCAGACTGGCAGTGAGTGATAGAACCACCGCCTCTGGCTCTGCTGTTCATTATTTTGTTATGGTTATTGTCAGATGGGTGGTTAGACAAAAGCTTAGACAAAAATAGCAGCTTGAGAGAGGCAATTAGAGGTAAAGCAGGGCCGGGTATTCACAGAATATGTATGCGTGTGTATGATATACATCACATTATGTGAGCCAAATGCCATCACAAATGTGATAAAAATCAATTACTTTGATGCTGTGAGAACCATTTTTTCAGTCCCCACAAGGAGAAACTCAATTTTATAGAAGAAAAAAAAATCGGTGACTACAATTTTGTTTGATTACTTATGGTTAAGGTTAGGGCTGGGTAGGGTTTAAGGGTGTCATAGTTGGGATTAGGGTTTTTCCACATGTGAACAAATGACTGGACGGTCCTCACAAAGATATGAATACAAAGGTGTGCGGGTATGAGTCAAACTCTGACACAAAACAGAAGCCGAGTGGCAGTAGAAACTCTCAGAGGATAGCGTTTTATCATGTGACTTTTAGTACAAATGTTTTTCCACTAGTGAGGCAGAAGGTCTTCGGGTATTTCCTTGTCTAATGGAAAATCTACCCACATTTGGCACCTGGCAGGTGTTCATTTCGGACCCTGTTTATAAGTTATTTATGGAGGTGATGTCACCTCCAGGCTGGTATCTGTATTGACCTACCCCAGAACTGTGACCACTTTGTACTTCACCAACTCCTCTGCAAGTACCTCTATGCTGCTGTCTGTTACTTGATTGACACACAACCTGAAAATGCAAAAAGAGAGTCTCTCAGTGCTGCATGCTTCCACACAGGCAGGAAATCGGCATACTCTAATGGGTCACTGTGTCAACAGCAACCCCTGCTCTTGCTTCCTTTTCTTTTTAAGTGTCCTTTCCTTGCCTGGGAAGTTACGGCATGGACTCACCTCACCACGGTCATCTTGCTGAAGGATGGCCGGAGTTGTTTGACGCCATAGTCACCAATATTGTTGTTGTCCATGTCCACGCCTAGATGTTTGTGGTGGTGGTGCAGCACAAAGTTGAGGGCACTGCAGTCGGAGGAGAACATGTTGCAGAAGGCAAACTTTATGTAGTCCGCTGAAATGCCCCTGGCAGCCAGCCGAGCGACGTCCTCGCTGGCCGTCTCGAATATGCAGCGCAGCACCCACAGGAAGTTGGCCATCACGTGTACCTTCCGTTCCCCAGTGTCGCTCTTGCAGCGTGGCAGGCCCTGCAGATGTGTCTTTACAGTTTTGGACAAGTAAGATTTGAGGACTCTCCGCTTTCTGCGCAAAGTGGACGGGGGAAGAAGGTGCTCCAGTAAGGTGCCATTAGGCTTGGAGAGCAACCCGCATAGGAAGAGGTTGGTGAACTGGAGATGCTCATTGGCTTGGAATGGGTCTCTCTGACGGGGCTTGGAACCTCCAAGGCACAGGCCACAGGAGAAACGAGATGTTTTCCGGTACTCGCACTCGGCAAAAAACTCCAGGATCATCACAGAGTTAATTTCCTCCTCCAGTATGAGGCCAAAGGCAGCTAGGAAAGACTGCAGGGTTACGTGCAGGAACTCAAAGCTGGCAGGCTGCTCACAGCCATCATAGTGGTCGACCGGCCTCAGGAAGCCTACCTGCAGGTCATCCTCACTGATGGCACACGCGGCGATGTCATTATAATCAAACACAAAGCCACCCTTCCGAATCCCGAGGAGTGCCAGCTTCGCCATAGCTGCTAAAACCCGAACTCCAGCTTTGAAAGTGTCACTGGTACAGCGAGTGCTCCTCTTTAGCAGGCTGGGGCTGGACGAGCGGCTGAGGAAGACCTCGGACAGCAGCAGGAAAACTTTGGTTATAGTCACACAGCTTACGGGAAGCTCAAAGTCATCATACATGTCACGGAAGTGCTTGAAGCTCTTAAAGATGATCCAACAGAACAAGGGGATGGAGCACAGGCTGCATAGGTGGGGGTTTGCCTCCAACTGCACAGTCACCAGGTCCCTGTACTCCCTCTCTGGGAAATGCAGGGTGGTGTACCGCTTGAGGTGCTCTGGGGAGAACCCCTTTAGAAGCACTTTCTTTCGCAGCACCCGACTTTCGACCTCAGTTCCCGTTCGAGCAGTCAGAATTTTCAGGGATCCCTTGAGCAACTTTCCACTGAGAAGGTTCATGAGTAGTAGGAGTGGCTGGGTCTTATCTTCTGGGGAAACCACATCAGGCATGTTACCCAAGTCGTAGTCAGGGTTTATCTCATCGTAGCCGTCAAATGTGAAGAGCACCGTGTCAGGGAACCTCTGAATGTAACTGAAGATCTCCCCATCTGGATCATTGTCTGGGTAGCAACTGTGCTTGAATAGGAGGTCCTTCAAGGAGATCTCATCTGTCTCTTTGAAATAACTGAACATCCTGCATCGGAATTTGAAGAAAAACTTGGCCCCAGTCATCAGCTCCCTTTTGGACCACAGGTTCTGTAACTTCTGGAGTAGGATAGACTTGCCAATGCCTGCATCGCCAGTTATTAAGATGGTCTCGGCCTGCTGGTTGAAGGCCCCAGTATCATCCAGGAGCTGCTCCATGCTATCGACGTAGGCGTAGCTCTCGTTGCGTTCGGTGAGCAGCTCCATCAGGGTGTCTGTGTACATGTCCTCCAGAGGGGTCTCCTCCTTCTGGGAGTAGGACACGATGAACTGGGTGTCACGTCCAAGCTCATGTCGCAGCTTTGCAGTATATCTGCTGACTGCAAGACAGCTTTGACTCAGTATTGCACAATTAAATCTTCAGAGAGATTTGAAAGAAATTCAGCTCATCCCATAGGATACTCATTGAGGCTAGTTCCTGTAAAGCAGAGCTAGATAAGATTTTAAAATCTCTGACATATTAGTTGAGTTCTCCCCCAACAAGCCTGATGGGTCGAATGGCCTCCTCTCATTTGTAAATTTCTTTAAAGTTTATTTTTTTGACATACAAGCGAAGTGAAGATGATTAATTGTCATTGTTGACGCACCACAGCACGCAACAACAAAATGTGTCCTCTGCATTTAACCCACGTGACATTGTGACAGCAGAAGGCAGCTACATGAACGCCCAGGAAGCAGTGCTTGGGGACAGTACCTTGCTCAGGGTACCTCAGCGGTACTTGCAGGTCAGGGACTCAAACCAGCAATTTTTCGACTACATAGTTGTATCCCTAACCACTACACCACCTGCCTGCCCCATGCTCCTTGATTTCTGATGGATGGACATTCCGATGAACCAAAGTCAAAAATATCATGTCGAATATGAATATTACATGACATAACATAATAGGCAGACATAATGGACTTGGGGAAATTTGGTTAAAAAGAGGGAAAAACTGTATGGTACATTAAGTACTGAGATGTCAACAATTGTGACCGCCACAGAGACTAGAACTGTGGCTGGGTGCTGGGATGGATTCTGCCATCGCTCAGCATCAGTAGAAAGTATTATATGGTGTATCACTAGCCCAGGAACAGATCAAAATTGTGTGATGACTAAATGGGCATTACTATCATATAGTCACAATATCATATACCATTAAGCTACTTATTATTACATAAGGTATACAGATGTGTCAAGTGATCATTTCCATCCATCTTCTGAAATCACTTACCCTATTCAGGATTGCAGGGGGTCTGGAGACTGTCCCAGGAGCTACGGGCGCAAGGCGAGGAAGAACCCAGGATGGGAGCTACGGGCACAAGGCGAGGAAGAACCCAGGATGGGAGCTACGGGGGCAAAGCAAGGAAGAACCCAGGATGGGAGCTACGGGCACAAGGCGAGGAAGAACCCAGGATGGGAGCTACGGGCGCAAGCCAAGGAAGAACCCAGGATGGGAGCTACGGGCGCAAGGCAAGGAAGAACCCAGGATGGGGGGCCAGCCCATTGCAGGGCAAACTCACACAATTTGGTCACTAATTAGCCTCAACATGTTTTGACTGTGGGGGGGGTATGTGTGTAGTGAGGAAATCCCATGACAACACCGGGAGAACATGTAAACTCCACACACAGGGAACCCAGGCAGAGACTTGTCTGGTCTCAGAGGTGTGAGGCAACAGTGCTAACCACTGCACCACAATGCCACCCAAGTGACTGCTTTTTCTGCTATAATTTAAGTACACAATTGACTAATCTGCTACAAAATAATCAGCTGTAGGAGGACAGTCATGACCCTGGTGCTTAAGGGTGTGAAGCTAGATGACAGACTTACTTGGGTCAGTGTTAACCACTGGTATTTCCTGGATGAAGCTGGAGGGCTCATACTGGACATCCTTAAGCCAGGGCTGTAGGTCAATAAAGGCGTCGCAGATCTTGTGGAGAATATACAGGAAGTATTCCGAGGTTTCTTCCCCTTTGCTTTGGACCAGCTCCAGGATTTTACGCACCTGGATAATATCAATTTCAAGCTGGTGACAGAATACCATGGTGGTGAAAAGGCACTTTTCTGTGCCGTTTGCCCGAGTGTGCGCAGGAATGTGGGTGTGGCCTACCTGGTCAGGCCTAGTGGAGGTACGCAGTATGATCTCCACGTCCTCCAAGCAGAAGTAGCCGCTGCGCTGGAAGTTATCCAGAATGCACTGGACGTTCTTTACTTGATGCACAAGCAGTTCCCTGTGCACTGTGAGTAACCGGCAGATGGACACTGGGCACCTGGAGGTCACTTCCATGACTGGGCCACACCACATGGCCTCAGCCGGCCCACCTTCACCACCCACATGCATGGCATGGGTCTACTGCCATCCCACAGCAGGCGAAAGCTGGTGGGAAATGAGAAATTAAGCTAACAGATACTTCTTCTTTGTTAACGGTTAAATGACATGTGACACCACAAAAATGCAGCAATAGAGTACAGTACAAAAGTAATATGCATATTACCGGGTACACAGAGCTAGTTAGTGTGTTCTCTGGTGTTCTGGCACATGGTCTGCTTTAAACTGTTTAATTGTACAGTACTGTACTGTTTGCAGTATCACAAAATCTCTCACAGGATTAAAAAAGTGTGACTAAGCAGACTTTTAAATGACCAAAATCAAAATGTGGTAAGATTGGCCTGTTTATGATCTACACTGCAAACGCATTCTGAATAAGTCGTTGCCAGACCCATCAAACAATTAGAACCCACCATAGTCAAACCCGTGCCCGGCTCCACGCGGGGATGGGGGGGGCTGTCCCCTCCAGAGCATAAAGCAACACACTGTAGGCAACAGGGCTGGCCCGAGCATTTATGGGGCCCTAAGCATAATTTGATTTGCCCCCCCCCCCCCACCTAAATCAAGATATCTTGACATTTCAAGCGGCTGCTTAGTTCGCTTATGCCTAGGGCCGGCTCTGGTAGGCAACATTATTTGCCAAAACTGCTGCACTGAAAGAACCTGCAGTACCCAGAGAAAACCACAGGAAGAACACAAACTCCACATACAGGGCACAGTGGTCCTCAGTCAATGTTTTAATAAATGACTGAAACAAAAGCTCACAAAAAAAACGTATACATCATATGATTTTATTTCATAATATCCACCCAATCATCCTGGCCCACCCTGTTACCAAGAGCTGGAGTCGGGCCTGGTCAAACCCTTGGACAGAATGAACATCCTGACATTGTTTAGAGACGAGAAAAATTCCAAAGGGCGGAAACATATTTCTGCACCCCTTTTTTCCCTCTGGGATAAATAATATTCATCGTGTCTTTTCTTAAAGCACCTTCGGAAATCAGTTGACGCAAATCGTAGGTTTTTACATGGTGACGCGACACCACGCATTCATTCAAGGGGACAGCGCGTGTCCTGACAGGATAAGTACGCACCTACCTCTCCATGGACGCGTTTTAACGGAAAACAAACGGGTGTGACCAATGCCCAGTCTCACACTTATAATGCTATTAAGTTAACGGCCTTACTCTTATGTAACGTCTCTTGCTGAACTAATTAGATATCAAAAAATACTTACCAGACAGCACAGCGACATGTTTCCCCAAGTAACCATCTGCCCCAAAATACTCGTGCGCAAGCCACGCCCCTTAGCGCCGACGAACTCTCAAGAGCGATGCCATTGGCCGCCGGCGGGAGCGCGCGGAGGAAATGAAACCGAAAGTGGCACGCGTGCGCTCTGCGTAAGCACTACGAAAAAATCTGATCAAAATGAGACGCGGAGTCACCTAAAGTTTGACAGATGTCGATTAAAATACATGTCCCTAAGCCAAATACGGACGACACGTTTCAATTTTTTAAATAAACTGCAGTTACCGTTGTTTAAACGGTGTTACTATGTTCTATACTTTGGATTCATCAGTTATCTCACAAGATTGTAAGCCTAAAAGGTGTACCCAGCTTACCCAGCTTGTAAGGAGCTATTTATGTGTGAGCCATCCACACGCGGGACTATTCAAAGACCGTGACGCACTGTTCGTAGCAGAACGGACGTTTACGCGTAAACCTTGGGTCAGTGGGTGACAGGGTTTACCATCTAATTCTTGTAAGAACGGACGGTTTAAACTACTGCAGGTTTTACCAACCACCTTAAACCGAAAGGTTCCTGTGCTTTGGCTAAATAGTCAAGTTCTTCTTGCGCTTTGACTGGTTTGTTTTCTT
>JAODKN010000134.1:22869059-22879441 GCA_026774425.1 Petrocephalus zakoni | reverse complement strand
TAAGTTCTCCCCAAGCAAGCTTGATGGGCCGAATGGCCTCCTCTCGTTTGTATAGTTCTTATGTTCTTATGTTCTAAAACAAACAGGACCCTGTTGACATCAGAAACCTAATTTTGAACAGGTTTTGACCAAAAGCAAAGTACTTTAAACTATAAAGCATATAAATTGCACAAATAACTATCTTGTCTTTCTAACTAACAAACTTAAATTGTCGATCTATGTGACCTAGCAATGGTCTACAAAATACAATTTAAGCCTATGTGCAACCCCCATAACTACAAAGACTTTAGGTTGTTAATTACAGCTCTACTGACTTAGATGTGTGTGTGATCTCCACTGACCCACTTGTCTAACCTTCGGCTTGCATATCATCCTTCACTATTACATCTCTTAGAAGCACTCTCAGTGAAGAGCAGCAAGTAAAAGCAAAATATAACAATATCTCCCACAGTGGTGAGTATCTTATAAAGAAATGTCAGTGGTGTCAGGTGGGGGCACGACCATCACCAGTGGCTATGTGAAGTTGGTGTGTCTATAAAGGTTCCTCACACTCCCTCCATCTATTCCCTCTTCAGGGGCAGCAATGTCCTCCCACTGCTCCTCTGCCGTTAGTGTGGGCAGGCTCTACTGGCGTATATTTGCAATGTTGTGCAGGACTGCACAGGCAGCCACAATGTTGCATGCACAGTCTGGCCTTACTCTGAGGCCTTTCAGGCACCTAAATCTACAGGGAGAAATATGTTAGCCTGAAAAGTTGGTCTACAAGAAATGTGGTGTGTATGAATTTCAAACCTGAATTTTAGTTGGCCAAAGGTCATCTCAATTTGTGCCCTTGTTCTACTGTGGGCATTATTACATGCCTTCTCTGCCTCAGTTTGAGGTTCTGGATAAGGGGTTAAAAGGTATGGCAGGCAGGCATAACCCCTGTCCCCAAGCAGGACTCCAATAAACTCCCCTGTAGAAGAAAGTATTGCTGTGTATGACATCCCAGCAGTTCAAAAGGCACCCCCCCAACATGAAAGCAATGTGCACCAAATAGCTTTAAAAACTGTTTGGATGTTTTGGCAATTCCCATCTCAGATCATCTAAACATAGAGTGGATTCAGTGATACAGCACACTTTGCCTGGCAGAGCAGTCATTGTTCTGTATAAAATGTTACATCCTATTCAGTGCTGAATCCCTCCACCTTACAATGTATAGCGTCTCTCCAAACCGAGATACCTGTATATTGAGGCTGTGGAAAGATTCCCTTTTCACATAGTCTGCCTCCAGCTGGGCCCTGGATCTGTACATGGGTGCAAGCTATAGCACCCAGTACATTTGGGAAACCTGAGGGTGAGATTTAACTTAACAGACATAACCATACTCAGTACAGCCTGGAGGCGGCTTTACATTCAAGTGTATTTTATCTGTCACATACCTGCTATTGTATAGAAATCCTCTTTGATCCTCTGTGTTGGCTGATGGCCAAGAAAGATGTTCAGAAATTGCCTCAGAGCAAGGTACCCTTCTTTTTCCATGGCATACCGTTGCTTTACCCAGATGCTCAGCATCAGGGTCGGCCTGAGCCTTTATGGGACCCTAAGCAGAATTTGATTTGGGCACCCCCCCACCACCTAAATCAAGATATCTTGACATTTCAAGCACTCATGGAGGGCGTATGACTGACGACATGACTGACGCGAACGTTAGCCCTTAGCAGGCATTCCGTTGGTGATGCTGGCTCTGCTCAGCATCACCAACACTGCAGAGGAATGTCCGACTGGCAAAGAACCATAGTGCAATACAGAGAGACTGCACTGTGGTCAGGGCTTGGCCTCGTCGTGTGGATTTGCTGAGGTGTGGTTCAAGCAGGACACATAGGTACACTATGCTGGGTCTGCTGAACTGATCTCTCCCACAGATAGTCATCTGAGAAGACACAAGGGTTTATTCTGTCCATAAAATCAGGAGACAGCATCAGACAAGGGAGGTGTAATGTTAGGTTTGTATCTTTTTGCCGTTTTCTTTGTGCCAGTGCAAGCTAGGCAGCGCAAAGTCTCACAGCTTTCCTGAAAACTGTCGCTAAAGATGTAAATAACATACATGTTGCTATCATTTAAATCAGGGGTGCCCAATCTTACCGGCAAAGGCCCGGTGTGTATGCAGGTTTTTGGGATAACCTTTAGATCAGCTGTTCGAACCCAGGTGTGAGGACTCTTCAGCCAGTCAGTCCTCTAATTAGTGATCTAATTAGGGAGTTGCAGCGAAAACTCGCATACACACCGGCCCTTTGCGGATAAGATTGGGCACCCCTGATTTAAATTACCATATTTTATTATATCCGTAAATGTAACTTTGGGAAATTCTGTCTTCATGGGGCCCCTAGTGGTCGGGGGCCCCAGACGGCTGCTTACCCTTACCTTATGGTAAGTCAGTCCCTGCTTCCCAGTTCTGTTGATCTGACATGGCCTTTATGTAGACATAAGCTGAAACACGTTCTTCTGTAAAGTGTTCATTTCCAAGGCAAGCCGAACCCAGCCAGAGAGTGAGGGGAAAAGACATGAGAAACAACATAATGTTAGAGTGTAACCTATCTGCAATTGTCTGTGTTTACCGCCATTTGGACAGTCTTCGATACTGAATTAATCACATTTCACTGAGCTCCGGCTTCTTTTAAGGGTGTAGTATTAAATTACACCACCAGATGGTAATATGCGACCTGAGTTTACTTATTACGGCAAAGGACAGCATGCTCATCAGGACAGGAACAAAATACGTCTGCAAGGTTTCTATGAAAATGAATGTAAAGTAGTTAATAGCAAACCGAATCTTTTTAATGATTCGATTCATTTCGTTCAGTTCACTGATATTTAAAGTTTATCAATATTCAAAGTTAACAGCGCTAGCAATAAAGACACAATTATAAACAGAAACAATTGAGATGATTGCAGTAGAGGACAAGGGATTCCCTCTGCTCATTCACCACTCAAAGGGATTTCGAAGTACCCCGCGACGTAATTTTGGAAGTCAGTGGAACTGTACAGTCAGAGGGAGGTGCTTGGTGATCTTAAGCGTGACAGTTTTCGGCTGGATGTCTCACGGATGCGTTTCTCATCCTGATTAGTGATAGACTGCCTTCCAAATTGCCGACATGACTGACGCGAACGTTAGCCCTTAGCAGGCATTCCGCGCATGCGTATATAGTGATTCGAATTCTTTTACGCCAGCGAATCGGTTCGTTCATTTCACTGAAAAGATCCAGTTCTTTGAATCATTGATTCGTTCAGTAATAATACTTCACGTATTACTGTCACGCTATACGGCGGAGCGGGGAAACAGGAGCAGGACTCGGAGTTTCCAAAGTGAACACGGAGGTTTATTCACAGAGACAGACGGCACGGCACAGCACAGCGAAGGACGTTAATGACTGGCCTGGGGAACAGCCGGTAACACGCTAGGATTCACACAAGGTTAACGAGGGGGCGTGGCACCCAGGAGGATCGGACGGGCAGGGCGTGACAATTACGTACTAGGTTAGAAGTGAATTGCTGTAAACAATACTGTTTTATGTGTTATTTTAATAATAATATTAATAATTAATAATAATTTTATTTTTTAATTTTGTTACTATAGGCTACAAATAGATATACAGAACACAGCCAAACACATGCATAATAATGAAAAGTTTAATTAGTCAATATTTTGCAGTACAAACCGGAACTCGTGGCAAAACTTATTCTGGCCAATAGATGTCACTGCACTACATAGTCAGTGTAGAGCCCATAGAATCAGCAAACCACCGAAACAATGAACCTATGAACCATGTGAACCACAGGAACTGGTGAACCAAAGAACCATGTGAACCAAAGGAACTGGTGAATCAAAAAACCACTGAACGAACGAGTGAATGTAATTACCTGGTGAACAAGAAAACCTAATGAATTGGTGAACGACTGGATCCAATGACCATATGAATACATCCAGCATACATATGAATACATATAAACCAAGCTGTACACCAATTTGTATGTACTGTCCATATTCCTTAACATATACACTTGCTATTGTTTGATTAAGACTGCATTATTTTATATTATTTTTTATTTTTTTGCCGTGTTATTCATTTTCAGCTGAAAAAAAAATAGATGTTTCTTGATAAAACGTGAATCACATTTTTTTTCACTCCGTGTAGATTGTGACTTTCTCTCTTGAACCTTAAGTAATACATTTCTCTCTTTATGAAACTTGAACAAATACATAGAGATGCATAGTGTTAGGGAAGTTAGTCACAAACGTAATCCATTATAGACAAGTTCTGGTCCAGAAACTACAAATCCAGAACAAGGTTTTATTTCAGCCAACCAGTTGAGTACTCTGTGACTGTGACTCTTTTTCCTCAACTGCTTAGCATACCGGCATTGCCAGCTGATATTTAAAGTATATCAATATTCAAAGCGCTAGCAATAAAGACACAATTATGAACAGAAACAATGGAGATGACTGCAGTAGAGGACAAGGGATTCTGCCTGCTCATTCACCACTCAAAGGGATTTCAAAGCACCGGCCCGCGACGTCATTGTGATTCATTATTACATCTGGTCTGTAGACTGATCGTTAGTTTTCTACAGAGTAAAAAACGATGTAGGCCTAATGTCAATCCACTAATCTAATCTCAGCAGGTTTCTAAAGCAGCTTCCTCTAATGAACATTTACCATGACATGAAAACTGACAGTGAGAAAACCCTACAATAATTTGATGCAACTGGGCGGTATTGAATCAATTTAAAATATGCAAGAATGCAATTCAACAATAGTCGGGTTGGTGCGTGTACTTGTTTGAGGGCAGCAGTGCCTACTCTGACATAAAATCCTGCGGGCGCCTGTGTACAAAAGATTTCACTTTTGAGTAAGAAAGAATGTTCTAATGTACCAAGTTCTGCTCTAAATTTCATCAATGATTTGCTTCTAAAATATGCGATGTGTGTTTATCTCTAACTTTGGATCAACACACTGAACCACAGTTTAAATGTTTGTATTGTAAGAGCAATTTTGTCGCAAATAGTCACACTATTTCTACCGGTAAAATATTCATAGTTGATTTCTATAAGTGTGTCCCTAACTGTTCCTAAGATACTTATGTGTCTAAGCTGCAATTCCTTAAAAACTTGAACAGAAAATACTACAACTACACATTTGCTCCATAAATATAGCACCACACAGTCTTCACAACATTTTATTGTTTATTGTTGGTAGAAACATTCGATGTTGGCTATGAGATATTTATTTCCTATTGTATTGATGGGAACATGGACAAAACACGGTGAAGTTCACCCACCCTCCTCCCGCACCCTCAGCCCTGTGAAGCCACGGTGAAGTTCATCGTCTTGCTGGTTCTTTCCAGATCTTCACAGACATGACATGTTTTTCACTGAGAAACAAAGCAGTCCAACCTACAAGAGTCCCGCAGACAATGGAGGTCAACCAGAGAGTAGACTTTTTCAAATCCACATCAGTCAACAAACATCCCCCTCCTGTAGACCGAGCTCGCCATCCACCCCCACATGCTCTGACCCCTCCTGGAGGGGACTCACCCACTGCTCACAGCTGCCCAGTGGGACGCACATGACACAGCTGGGGCCAGTTGTCCGGCGAGCATCATGGAAAATAAACATGAGATTCCACTGCCCAGCAGAATTCTGGGAGGCTGCAGCCCGATCCACTGACCTGCCTGTGGGCTGGAGCATGAAGAAAGTGCTTTCCCAGTTACTCAGCTGTGTTTATCACTGGGGTTCCTGCTCCTTGCTAGGACAGCACCAGCACCCTGAGTGCCCAGTGATCCAGGATAACCCTGCAACACCTGCGCTGGAGCTTTCTGTGAAGACAAGAAGGTCTAATATCTTACTGGTCCATCCTGAGCCAAAACTTGCATCTGTCGCCAAACATCCTGCTTTCAAACATGCTCCCCCCCTCTGTCCTGTCACCCTAGCAAAACAGCCCACCCTAGAGGAGGAATTCAATCACCCAGCATGCAACACCCGAAAACGACTCACCTTTGCATTTAATCAAAATATGAAAGCTGATTAGTTTTGAGATTACACCATAGTGTGGGAAAATGGTTTTGAACCAGACTAATGAAAGAAGACAACTTCTTGTTACCTCTTGCAAGAAATGATTGTAGATTTGACATATGTATAGTCAAAATGCATTTTATAAATAATGCAAGCAGTAAAAGAACAGAACCTCCAAACAGATGATGGTCCCTACGTCAGTGATTTAATTCAGTAAACAAACACCTGACAAAACCATAGAAGCAGCAGGTGGTTTTCAACGAAATCGACATGGAGAACATTTTGGAATTGTCTCAACACAACTTACTGAGATATATTTTGCATTCCATTAATATTACACAGTTTTAGGCTTGAAGTATTGTCGTTTTTACTCTAACTGTATCTATTAGTACATTTTTATTATATATAAAATATTTCCCATGGGTAAAGGTCTCCACAAAGATTTATTTATAATACCTGAACACTGTATGTGTTTTCAAAACTTAGAATTTACTTTCAAAAGATTCTGAATAAAGTAAGAAATTCGGCTTTTAAGATAAAGGATAAACAAATAATCATACAAAACCTGAGTAGCACTTCATTATATCAATGGTTTGATAACTTAATATCATCGTCATCCGGTGTCCGACACGCAGCAATATTTCGAACAGATTCGGTGTGTAAAGTGCATTCAAATTATCACAAACAATGCGCACATATGATGCACAAATGTCCAAAAAGGTGGCTTAAAACACTGTTAGAGGAAAGGCTTTATCAGTTGGATGTGGATGATAAAAAGAAAAAGCCGCCAATTAAACATTCACCTGAGTTGTGTAAGTTGTGCCGGTTTAAAAGGACAGCCCTCCCCCGACACTTTACTAGAAAGAGCGCTCCTTGAAAGAGTTCAGGAAAGCGCCGGCAAAGACGCGCAATCGGTTTACTATTAAACCTTGAAGTGACTTCTTTGACAAATGTTTCCGATATTTGTTCGTTGAGCAGAGATCTGAGGGGGTTTCTGTTGATTCACTCTTCTGGATGCAGTGATGGAGAAGGGGGACACAAGACCGTCGTGGGACAATCCCATGCAGTTCGTCCTGGCCTGCGTGTCCTATGCGGTGGGGCTGGGGAACGTCTGGCGCTTTCCGTATCTCTGTCAAATGCACGGAGGAGGTAGGAATCGGATTTTCCCAGCTAGTCCTTATGTTTATTTTAACCCGCAGTTTGATCATTTCAGACGGGGCACCCCTGGCTTTAGTGAATGGTTACACGGTGCGTGTTTATTTTGTTCTGTCCCGATTATTGTTCAATGGAAAACTGAAATAAACCAATAACAGCGTACACTCCAACACCACCTATTCAGAGCATTTCCCTTACCTTGGCCGTCACTGTAAGGTCACCGCGACGCTATGCATCCTAGAATACCGTCGCACAGGACATGCTGCTTTTTGGCTTTTTTCCCCACACATTACACCTTTGAGACAAAGTGGATCATTACGACGTGGGGAAAGTTGCCAATCAATTAACAACTTAAAGAAAACCTGAATTGTCGAAAGCAGAAATATAATTCTAATTAAAAAAACAGCAACATTAAAATTTATATATATGTGCTAATATTGTAACATTAATACAGATATACAAATTTTAAAAATAGCATATTTATACAGATAATGCTAACATATAGGCCTATCATAAACTGGAATCAAAATATATTGCATTGCATATTCTTGACAACAGAGTTATACCCACTTAATGTTTAAAATGTAAAACATTATATGGTAAAAATGTAATTAATAGAGATGCTTTAAATGTATAGAGATAATCAGCATTTTGTCAAATAGGACAATGACACATGCGCACACACGCACACACTGACAGATTATGGATTATTTATGCATTATATGCATTATACACTCTAAAAATAAAGAATATAAAAATTAAAAGTTTCCAGTTTTCAGCCCATGACCCCCAAAATACAAAGTGACAGCGCCTTGAGTCTCCTTCATTACATTTACTAAGATCAACCAGTTGGGGTTAGGGCTGCAAATTCTTATAAACATACTCCAGAAACCATCCCGAGTGTGCTGCCAAACAAGAATCAGTTGATGATGTCAGACAGAGAGGCATGCCGTGGGGTGTCAGTATTTAAAACCCACGACTACTGTCTCACAGCAAATTAATTGCTGAGAGACAGCTTACCCCGCTGGCAGCTGGCCCTGGCGCCTCTCTCCTAACTGGATTAATGCATAGGAACATTTTCCACTGCAAAAATGTAATGTCAAGCAGGAACATGCCCTTTACTAAAGTCAACTGTATAGAAACATAACTTTATCGTGAACCGCACACCTCCTTAGTAGAATTTCAGTTGCATTTTGCAGATTCACTGGTTCCACATAAAGTCAGATACGCAGATCATATCTACTGCCAAAACTGGATATATTGACAATAAGTTGCGTTTTTTTTTCCAGAAAGAGGAATTGGGAATTGTGTATTTCAGCGGGCAGCAGTGTGCCCTCGCGCCTCTGCTGCGTGTGTGGAGTCTGCTTGCCCATATTGTGTTGCACAGGTTTCCTCCAGGTTCTCCTGCTTTCCAATCATGAACTTGCATGGTGCAATATTGTGCGTACGTGTCCCGCAGTGAACCAGCACCTCATCCAGGGCATCCACTCCCCCACCTCCCGCCATCCAATCCGCAAGAATAAATAGGTTTCAATGGTGCTCTGAATGATATGTGATGTTTATTTACATTGGAACGCCAACCCCACGTATTTTTTTTGGCTGTTTGGTTAAAACATGGACAATGAGAAGTGACATTTACCAGGGTTAGTATTCCAGTGTTGACAATCACCTGACACCCTGCTCCCAGGTGGATTCCTGATACCCTACCTGATCATGCTGGTCCTGGAGGGGCTTCCTCTCTTCTGCATGGAGTTAGCCATTGGCCAGAGAATGCGTCTAGGTAGTATTGGAGCTTGGAGCGCCATTAGCCCCTATCTGGGGGGTGTGGGTGAGTGAGATGATTCAAGGCCTACATTTCCCAGAATCCTACAGGTGCCATTTTCTTTAACCCAGGGAAGTCTTTGATTATATATTAGCTATCTGTGCAGGTGACAGTTAAACCAAGATGGCACCAATCTTGGCCTTCGACCTCGTCAGCCTTTTTGGATTTGTGAACCATTTTTGAAGGCTGCTGAGACCCTTCATGTTTGTCACTATAGCCCCGGCAACCCTGAAGACAACGGCAGTACTTGTAGCTGATTAGAATTGTATAGGCATGCAAGGAGGTTTAACACCAACTTTACTGCTGTCCAGGCATTGCAAGTGTGGTCACCTCAATGTACCTGTGCTTGTACTACAATGTGATCAACGCGTGGTCCTTCTGGTACCTCTTTCATTCATTTCAGGTGAGTTCGACCACTTCCGTTTGGCTCGATATTCACTTCTAAGGAAATAATGGCCGTTGGTTTCCCTTCTGCCAATCATGGGGACATTTGAGGCAAACTCAGCACAGCAGTATCACAGCAAGTAGCCTCTCGATTCTGGATTCCAGCATCTGCTCTGGGAAGTTGGACAGACGCTTAACCTGAATTGTTTTCAATTGTTTTCAAGAACCAGCACAACAAGTCTAACTATTAAAAAACTACGGAAAGTATAGGCTAAACAAACTGGCTTCAGGGTGACAGAGGAATTGATGGGTGGACGTAGGTGAAAACACCAAGACCTGGGTGTTGGTCGTGACTGAATGGGATCATTTGATGCCAGACATTGTGTGATTGTATTTGGTCGCCCCTTGCAGGCTGTACTTCCCTGGGCCCAATGCCCAATAAACGCCAACCTGACAGGCTACCTGGAGGAATGCGAAGTGGCCACACCCACCCAGTACTTCTTCTACAGAGAGACCCTGAACATCAGCCCCACCATTAACGATGTCGGCGGCATGCACATGGGCCAGGCACTCTGCCTCCTACTGGCCTGGATGTTTGTCTACCTCTGCATTGTGCGTGGTGTGGCATCTACAGGAAAGGTAGCCCTGATCCACCTAGTCCTTTGTCAAGGAGAAGAGTTCACCTTGAGTGTGACACTTGTCCCAGACATACATCAGTTAGGGATGGTCATGTACATTGTCACAAGGTTTTGGGAATTGGACCTAGGCTATATAACATGCCCGGGGACGTTAGAGGGGCAGGGATCCCTGGTAGATTCAGGGGTCATAGCATGCTATATAAGCCCCAAAATCTACCTTAAATTATGTAAACATAGCTCTCGGGGGTCACGAATAAACACCACAGATGTGGAATAAATGTACTATCAGGAGAGTCAGGGGTCTGATTGTGTCAGAATATTCCAAAAAGGCA
>JAODKN010000134.1:22840481-22852584 GCA_026774425.1 Petrocephalus zakoni | reverse complement strand
TCTAGAACTCATTTTTAAACCCAGGGAAAGCATGTGGTTGGCCAGAAATTGGCATGCACAATGAAGGAATCTTTACAGCCAAAGAAACTGCGGTGTCAGGAACAGCCGCAGGCCACTGAGAATCATGGGATGGAAGAGCCCAAACCTGACCATCCCATTGGCCACACTGGAAGCCATCTTGGCAAAGGCCTGTTCCAGCGGTTTCTCCGACCCTTTCTGGTTCACCTGCGGAAACAGACACCCATCACCAATGCTGAAAAGGCCGAGTGCAGCCTCTGCAAGGGCTGATTTATACTCAACGCTCGCAATGTGTACATAGTTTTCGTCAGTCTAAATATTGCAATATTTATTATTTAATATTTATTGCTCTTGCAATAGTAGCGGCGGTAAATTTTAAACTAATTCTTAAACATATACAGTCATCCCCCGCCACGTCACGCTTCGACTTTTGCGGTCTTCACTCTATCACGGTTTTTTCCAAATATATTCATTAAAAAGTTGATGGACACAGTGAAAATGATACAGCATGCGCTTGGTTGTCTGAGTCAGTTATATCCTCTTCCTATCCTGGCCACTGACATGCAATGACAGAATGACATGCAATTTAGTTTCTCTCATATATACTTCTACATCGCTACGCATCGGAAGCATCTTTGCTCTTGTAAGTGTTTGCGATTTCTGAGAACTTTTATCTAAGCCCCACGACGGCTCCTAAACGTGCTGCTTCTTCTAAGCCTTCTGACGATGAAACTAAGCGCCGGAGGAAGATACTTACCATCCAGGAGAAGGATACAATAATAATAATATGATATTTGTAACATATAATATGTCTTATTTTCTCTTATTTTGTCTAATATATTGGGTAATACGAGTGTAATGGTGACTAAAGGGCGTTGTTTCATGTTTAGAGGGCTCTAATAATGTTAAAAACCGTATTTAGAAGGTCACAAACAGGTCTTCTATGCTCTAACTACGAAAATATTTTATTTATAAATAAAGAATTCCTACGGAAATTCACTTATCGCGGTACAGTCTGGAACTGTTTAAACGCGATAAACGAGGGCCAACTGTGCTACGTAATCTTGAAAAGGAACCATCATTAGAATAGAGAAGCTTGCTAAGTTCTATTTCCTATGACAGAATACAAATCTCAGCGAGGTTTAAATACCGGAACTGTACTGAAAAATAATATTGCTTATGAAAATACCCTATACGGCTACTGTCCTTGTGATGTGAGAATTGCATGTGCATAACTTACAATCTCAGTATTAATATAGCACACTGCCCAGTTCTGCCTAGTATTTCTTGTATTGTAACACTGCATTGTCATGTTAATTGTCTGTAGTCTGTGGAGAAGGTATTCAAGTAGGAATTTGACTGCACTTCGTACAAATGACACTGCTTTCTTTGCTGATATTGAATTCGGTAGGAGAGGAAACTTAAACTGCAATTTTGAAGTCTGCTTACAGAGGCACAATATAGTTTTGGGAATATTTTTCTCTTTCCTCTGAAAATATCCAGTGTTAAGTATCTTCTAGCCACTCATTCTTTAAAAAAAATCATTACTTTAATACTAACTGTACTGTATATAAACACATAGTCATGCAATAAAAGTTGACCGTACTGTCCCCAAGAGTTAATGTGGTACTGCATCTCACATACACGTCAGTGTAATTCCACACGCAGCTGCACAAACATGTGGAATGAATGCAGGATACACGTGGTGGCTATAATGCGTAAGTGGAGGTGATGCAAGTATAAATGTGCTGTAAGATAGCAACAGAAGGCAAAACGGGATAACGGGACCGTACCAGGTTCAAAATCACTTGTTTGCCATAGATGATGACTTGGGAGTCGAAATGCCTCTGGAACCCATCCAACTGTTAACCGAAAGGAGAAACACCATAGGCTGGGAGAGATATCAGACCAGGACATTTCACAACCATGTAAGGGGCGTTTAAAAAACGGGGCTCACATGGCTGGTGGTTTTGCTGATCTGCGGTTTGGGCTTGTACTTGAGGTTTGGCCTCTGAGACCAAAAGAAAGGAATAGAGCCTCGGGTCTGTGAAGAGATGCACAGCAAAGAGCATCAACATGCCGAGTCCCACGTGGAGACTGAGCCTGGGAATGCAGAGAATTCTGGGGAAGCTTCAGTATTACAGACTGGCTAGGTTAAGGACAAGGGCCCCATTTCACAAACACAGGGATTAAGGAGAAGCTCTTATAGACTTCAGTGACGATTAACATCACTGCAACAGAACACAGTGAAAGAGTGTTTTACAAAAGGTTCATCGGTGCCCGGTGTTTCTGCAAAACAAAAAAACACGGTAGTCAATGCCTAAAACTGGCTGACATTTCTTCATCTCCCCAGACTCACTTGCACGAATGAGGTTTTTCCTCCATTGTACTGGACAATTTGTTCTGTCTCTATAAAGTTGGCAGCGTGACCCTCTGAGTCAATTCCTGCAGGGTGTGCAGAAAAAAAACACACTGGGGTCAGTCTGAGAAACACCTTCACACTGCAGGGATAATGACACCAGGACCGGCAGGGCACAGGGACCCGAACCAACAACCAACCGGGGTCTGACCTCGCACATAGTAGCGGACTCCAGCCCGGAAGCAGCTCCTGCGGGAAATGAGGACCCAGTCGAACACCTTCCCGTTGATGCAGCCGGACTTCAGGGTGATGACTGACACCTGGTGGTTAAGGCCGCCTTCCAAACCACTGCACGTAGGTTTTGAGTCTTTGAACTAACTTTTCCTATTGCACATTTTTAAAGAACTACATTGCTGACAGCAGTCTGATTCGAGTTCCAGAATGCACAAAAAATTATGTCCTGCATAGATTCATCATAAATCCATGTAACACTTCAAAGCTAACGTTAACATATAGCGATAACAACATACACTGCATTAGTTATTTAATAAATGATTAAACAAGATAGTGACTGATTGTGTAACATGGAGCTGAACCCTGGACTTGACCCAGGCACTTTATCTTTATATCTCTATCTGTACCTCACATCCTTATTCACCACGCCCCTCTCTCCCTGTTCTTGCTATCTTGGCTGGTATAATCATTTCCCTCAGGGAATCTATAGAGAACCATCTTATCTTTCATCTAACACAATATTCTACCTAGATTAAACCAGAAAAAATGTGGCTTGGTCTTTTGACCTCTACTGCCACCTTGTGGTTATTACTCAAATCATCCCCAACCAGGTCAGCGATGCCTGAATCCATTTCCTGATCATTTTTTGATGCCTACCAGGTACATTACATAAACACAGACATTAGTTGTCATATTGCATGTTGCAATTATCCATATTACATCAGGAAAGATGAAAGGATACATCCGTGAAGGACGGGGTACGCAAACTTGTGCAGCTGTTGTGCAACAGAAAACATGTAGTGAAGAAAAAAAAAAAAAAGAACACATGAACCATGCAAGTCAGAACAGCACAGGATGCCAATTAAATCTGGACTGAGTCTGAACCTCTGTAACCATCCAATTCATATTGTATTCATGCAAGCTATATTGTGTATGAACACAAACATTTGCGATGTAATTTTGACTCTGGCTCTTACCTCAGGTTGTGCAATAAATTCTCTCAGCAGGTGTCCGTTCCATACAAACCTCTGATCGGCCTGCAAATCAAGGAAACACCGGCAGTCTCAATATGACGAGAGCAGGCGGACCCTCCTGGGCGACTTTATAAGACTGGCCACAAGGGGGAGTGGGGATGTTAACAGAAGCACTAAGGAAAAGGGCTGGAGAAATGAAGGCGTCACAAAGGGAAGCAGCTTAGGCAACCCTAATGATGGCTGATGGCCGGGGCCAGGCTCTGCAGGCCTGGGATGGACTGCTTATGGATGCATACAGGGTCAGCTGGCTGGAAGAGTGGATACTGCTGGGGAAGCTGGAGGACCGGGCCTTTCTAATGCATGCAAGGCTGTCACTCTTATTTTGCCTGGAATTCAGGATACTTCATGATGAGCTTAGGCAGTCCATGGCCATATTTTACACAGCAGTTTCTTGTTAGTTACACCCTGCAGTCCTGTGCTTCTACCCCGTTATTGTAGTAGGTGTAGTGGGGTAGTGTCCCTTTTCTCTATTCCTTTTCTCTGATGTCCAACTACTGCTCTCCCACATACAAAGGAGGAAACGTTCTGGACCCGGTTTTCAGCCACCCCTCCTCAGCTACTGACATCACT
This sequence comes from Petrocephalus zakoni, assembly GCA_026774425.1. Lineage (NCBI taxonomy): Eukaryota > Metazoa > Chordata > Actinopteri > Osteoglossiformes > Mormyridae > Petrocephalus > Petrocephalus zakoni. The sequence goes on along the minus strand of JAODKN010000134.1, from coordinate 22,848,369 downwards.
ACTACCCCTCTTCACATCTCTGATCATCACTTGGTAGCCTTTACCATTACCCTACCCGTCTTGCTGAATTCCAGCTTCCAACATTTCTCTCCCACTAGACAAAACCTCCACTCTGTCTCCCCTTCATCTGTTGCTTCCTGCACCCCGTCATACCTTCCTGGCCCTGACTCCTTCTCCTCCCTTGCACTGGAGTCTGCAGCTGACACACTCATCTACTCACTTTCCGCATCCATGGATCATCTCTGCCCACTGTCTTTTAAACACCGGAAGACAACTCGCCCTACTCCTTGGCTTCCGGCTGCATTACGCATCAACTGAAGAGAACTGCAGAGTAGCAGAGAGGACATGGAAGAAATTTAAACTCCATGCAGATCTTGAAGAAACACACTCTAAGTCCCTCAGACATTTGCAACTACCGGCCAGTATCTCTTCTTTCTTTCCTTTCAAAAATCCTCGAACGCACAGTCTACAATCAGCTCTCTCTTTATCTCTCTCAGAACAACCTCCAGGATCCTAATCAGTCTGGCCTCAAAGCAGCTCATTCCATAGAGACTGCCCTCTTAGCGATCACTGAGAAGCTACATGCTGCCAGGTCAGCCAAACTGTCCTCATCCTTCTTGACCTTTCAGCAGCATTTGACATGGTCAACCACAAGACTCTCCTGTCCATCCTCAGGAATCTTGGTATTGGTGGCTTTGGGTGATGATGGCTTGCATCCTACCAAGTGACATGGAAGGGATCCACATCTACCACACGTAGTCTCATCACCGGTGTCCCTCAGGGCTCGGTTCTTGGCCCTCTCTTGTTCTCCCTCTATACTAAATCTCTTGGTGAGGTCATATCCTCACATGGCTTCTCATACCCCTGCTATGCAGACAACACTCAACTCATCCTCTCAACTCAACTCATGATTCAGAATTCAGCTGCTCGTTTTCAACCTTCCCAAGTTTCCTCACACCACTCCTTTGTTACGCTCCCTCCACTGGCTTTTTGTGACTGCCTGCATTAGTTTAAAAACACTGGTGCTCGCATACAAAGCCAAAAATGGTCCAGAACCATCCAACCTAAAAGATCACACCCTATACTGCACCACAATCTCTCTGATCCTCCAGCACTGCTCAACTGGTCCCACCACCCTTCAAGGCACAAGGAAGACACACATCTTGGCTCTTCTCTGTTCTGGCATCTAGTTGGTGGAACGAACTCCCCCCTAGATGTCCGATGAGCTGAGTCATTGAATGTCTTCAAACAACGACTTAAAACGTATCTCTTTCAGAAATACCTGGATTAGCACTTCTGGTTTTATACTCTGAACTCTTCTTTAAAAATATATATATATATTTTCCCAACAGAGTATTAGATAGATGGTATTCATAGCCTGGGTTTTATTGGGCTAGTATCAGAAAAATTCATCACGGAGTCTTAAAGCACTTATGTAAATCACTCTGGCTAAAGGCATCTGCCAAATGCTATAAACGTAAATGTAAATGTAGTGGGGTCAGCGCATTAGAAATGCAAATGTTTTTCAACTGTTTAGCCAAATTTCAACCTCGCTATTCTTACAGAAGCCTTCAAAAATCCCCAGTTAACTGTACCAAAATAAAGCTCATCCCCTTCCTCATCCTCTTCCTCGTCCCCTCCCTTTTCCTCTTCCTCATCCTCTTCCTCATCCCCTCCCTCGTCCTCTTTCTCATCCTCTTCCTCAGCCCCTCCCTCGTCCTCTTTCTCATCCTCTTCCTCAGCCCCTCCCTCGTCCTCTTTCTCATCCTCTTCCTTGTCCCCTCCCTCGTCCTCTCTCCTCCAGTACACTCCCCGCAACACCCCAGCCCCCATCTCCTGCAACTCCTACCCTCTCCAGCAGGCTCATGTCCTGGAACTCAGGGCTGGTATTGGCCAGCCTCTGCAAGCTGTGGGTCAGGTCATAATCGGTGCTGAAGTAGAAGCCGTCCATGGTCAGCATGTTGTTCAGCATGGACAGGAAGGTCTTGTTGTCTTGCATCTGAGGATGGAGGGAAAGGGAGAGGCAGAGGTTAACCACAGACGTCTCCATAGATACAAGGATGGTCACTACTGCTCTGCAGAGACTAGAGGGCTCTGAAATCCCACGGGAGGTGAATATAGTCTACATAGTCACCCAAGCATTTCCACTCAAACACACAAGCACAGGAGAGTTTGTCTCTTCCATGGGACAGTAGTGGAGATGTATTTGGGTCAGACACACCAGCATATCTAACAGATTACATCCAGCAGGGGGCACTGCCTCATCACCTGGCCGTCTGTCAGGTGCAGCACTGTCTTCTTGTAGGAGATGATATCGAAGTCTGTGGCCTTCCAAACCGTGTGTCCAAACAGGTCACCCACCTTCTTCTTCTTGGTGATGACGAGGAGGTACATTCCTGAGGGGCACAGCTATCTCTCAGATACCCCACGGGAGTCTTTCGTGTTGCCTACACCCGGTGGAGATTGCGCAACTCCAAAATAACAGCAGTGATGCCCGACTGGATGTTCGCATCTGTAATGGCAGCGTCTTCATGTGCATCCCAAATGATGCCTTTAATGAAAATCACTGTAGAATGAATACAGTAAGAATACTGTACTGTATTTTATCTAATTATTTTCACTGTGTAAGATGTTTATTTATACCTTGTACACTAGCAGCCAAAATTGTGGAAACACTTCCAGTTTTTAGAGATTGCAGAACTTTATTCAAATGTTGTTCCAGTTACTTAATAGTCCAATGTATGATATTTGTAACATTCTTTGATTGTTTATAAACATTACCGCCAAAATTTGTGTACAAATTTTTCAACAATTTTGGCCACTACTGTAGATCTTATAACCTGTAAAAATAGGAAGTATAATCCTATAACCTCACACCAAAACCATCCAGATCAATGACTGGCAGCCCTGAACATAGTCACAGTGACAGAATGGAAGTTCTGCCAAGACATTCTCCTGTAAGTAAGAGGGCGAAATGTGGTGCTGAAAAGTGAGATCACCAATCTGTCAATAAAGAATGACGCACAGGGCCCTCACCAAGGAGATGACTGTAGTGATCACAGGCACTCGTAGGTCAATGGGGGAAACTCAGTGGAGTTTTATTTTAGCTAGGGGCGAGTCATGTGACCCTCACCTTAAGCACTCACCTGCCACCAGACGGATGGTTCCCATGACTCCAACAATGGGACGCGTGACAGCAGAGGGGGGGACATCTTTCTTCACTGAAGGAGGATCACAAGCACATGGGTAACAACCATAACCATTCCCGGCATCTCAACACCATCAATATCTCCATAATACCATTGCAATCATCAGCATTTCCTACTGAACATGCATTATTCACAATAAGGGAATCCAAAAAAAGCCATTTGACAGGAAGTAACACAATGATCGGAGCCAAAAGCTCATATTTTGCTAGTGCCACCAGTGAAATAAACCTAAAAGGTCAATGACCCCATGAAGCAGCCAATTCACACTCCATCTGTACCTGTGAGGGTCATCTCAGTGGACACCCTATCGATGACCAGCACGTCACTGGTTCCTTCATCGCAGGCCTCAACGAAGAACTTCTCAGGGGTCACGTGGCTGTCAGGATAGAGAGGCCATACTAACGTCTACGCAGGCTTGCTATGGCAGAAATGATTACCGTTAATGTATATGGGAAATGACCCAAAACATAACCTACCAAATCATACCGCGTAGCACATAAATCCTAAAATAATATTAACATATACAAAAAGCAGGAATGATATGATAAATACACAGCCTATATAAAGTAGACATAAGGTATATACACTGTAGTTTCACTACTCCAAATTTTTGTGGAAAGCCTTCCCAGAAGTGTGACAGCTGTTATAGCTGCAAAGGGGGGGCTAACTCTATGTCTATGTCATACCATTTGTAAATGGTATGTTATAAAATTTCTTGTAAGTGCAATGGCCAGGTTCCCAAAACTTTTGTGCATATAGTGTAATGAGGTGGGAAATTTTCAAGTTCTGAGTTATCAGGAATGTACTGGTACATCGCAATACTATGCAATACTGATGATAATAATTAATACATATATATAAAAAAACACCATTTTGTCCTTCAGATAATCCACACGCAGAACCCCAGTATCTCACGTGATGCAACCAGTGACGCAACCAACTCCGGTTAGTCACCCTTTCAGCCCAGTTAGTAAGCAGGACCATGTCTGCATGGGTATGACTCAGGAACAGCTTGCATACTTTACGATGGAAAACCGGCTAAGGCTCGGTTCTTGGTGGCCATTAGAGAAGGAACATAATTCGGTACATCATTTTCGTTTCAGTATGCACAATGAACAAATTCATTTCTTGACACAGGCAGAACCTAAATTCACAAGTAGATATTCCACACAGAAAACTTTGTGCTAACTGTTGCCATGAGTCGGTTATGGTTAATGCTGGTTACAGCCAGTTATAAAGGTTTCCCAATAAATTATACCAGCACCAAAGAGTGAGGGGTTGATAAGACCAAGACCGAGCTCCGTTATACCAAACTCGAATATGTTTCTTGAAACACATCCAACATGCAACAAGCAGCGTTCTTTGAGGATCTTCATCCTAGAGCGTTTCTAATGGGTTTTGAATTCAGAAATAGAAATAATAAAAACGCTAACTTCTACATCTGAATTCAAAATTGAAGCTGAGCATTAAACATAACAAATGGACTAACAAAAGCTTTCAAAACGCACAATTATCATCAGTGGCCTGTATTGTGCACTTTGCCTCCTGAGAAAAGATGATAGAAGATAGTGGATGCCAATAATCAGAACGTAAATTAAATGGAAATGGTCAAATATTATTCCAATGCAAGTGAAAACTGTTCTGATTCTTACTTGAGTTAAATTATTGGAGTACTTCATTTAAAAACACTTAAGTATTCAAAAATAAATCTTCTCTTTAATGTATTGTTGCCACAATGCATTTATAGAACCTAGTACCTCGGAAAGAACCTACTGAATGAACTGACTTGCTTGTAGAACCCGTAGAATAAAAAGCATGTGGAATATGATAGAATCACTATAGAAACACAACTGAATCAAGAAAAGGACATCCATTGTCGTTTTCATATTTTTTATTTAGTACCCTCTCCACCCCACTCCCACAAAGCAGCGTATATTCTGACACAGCTCTGGAAGAGTGTGTGTGTGTGTGTGTGTGTTCCCTTTGTAACTGCCCAACAGCAACAGCAATGCAGTGGGGTTAAAATTATAATACTTGTCTTTCAAAAGTAGTGGAATAAAAGTAAAAAAATTAAATTAAATTAAAAACTGATACTCAGGTAAAGTGCACATGCCCGAAAAATGTACCTGAGTACTGTACTCAAGTTAATGTACTTTGTCACTGTCCACCCTTGGCAAAGATAAACAAAGCCAGTGTTTAAACACCCCGGGTGCTTCCTGGCCCGCCCTTCTTCCCTGTAATATCTGTAATATATATATTTGTTAGTTGTTGTGAATATGGTGCGTCACTCGAAACTGAATGATTTTTCTCTCAAGGCCGGTGAGAAATGCTCCCCGATCATGACTCAGTACTGGACTAAGACGTGCTGAGGCACCAGCTCTGTCCATGCACTGGCGGATCCCCACGCCCATCTGGCCACAAGCCTCCTGCCAAAGTACTACCCGCAGCCGGGGAGCCAGCCCGTCCCTTTCCCACCGATTACTCCTCTAACTTAATGGTGTGCAGTTTTTCAGCCTATCATTTCGCTTATATCAGCAACATGTATGGACTCCCGTGCGGAATATTTAGCTCTCAGTGTAACAGCTGTCGCACTATTCGATCCCGCATCTGCCCAGTGCACCTCATATGCGGTGATGGCAGTGACAGCACATCTGTCCGATTCGCCCGGCAAACCGAGCCGCCCTCGCCTGGCTGCGGATCTCCGACCTGTGGAAGCTGACATCGCCTGCCGTCCCCGATCTGCCCCGCGATAAAAAGCCAAAAGGTGGAAGTCTCATTGAGGTGTCATTACTCACAGATTGAAGCTGGTGTAGGCCGCCGCCATCTTTACCGTGGTAACCGCCCGCCCTCAACGTCGCGACGTCTTACGTCACTAATAGGAACATGAGGAGGAGGCGGGGTCTAAGGAACAAGATAATTAGCATGATAAACAACTCACTAACTATCATACAACCGGGCGTCGCAATATATATATATTATTTTCCCCGTTCCAATTAAAGTGATTAATCCTTTATTTACGCAAGTACATTGGGATTCTTCTCTTCATCTACCCCAGGGGTGCCCAACTCCAGTCCTGGAGGGTCAGAATCCAACACAGTTTGCAGGTTTCCCTACTCCAGCATGCTCATTAAACTTGGTAATTAGCTGACTAAGATGTGTTTGAGCAGGGAAACATGCAAACTGTGTTGGATTCTGGCCCTGCAGGACTGGAGGTGGGCACCCCTGATCTACCCCGTCTTGTTCTTCATAGTTTGGGAGGGTCACAGCACACAGTCAGTCGTGTGGAGGTCCTGGAGCTGGGGGGGGGTTAAGGGTCTTGCTCAAGGGCACACAGACATGTGACCTTTCTATGGAGGCCAGGACTCAAACCAGCAACCTTCTGATTATGGGTAGAGAGATTTTGCCTACTGAGCCAGTTGCACCTAAGAGTACTAAACCAAAGAACTACTGAACTGTTTCCTTTAAGGCACCAATAGTGACCTAATTAAAATATGACAGCCAAAGCCTCATCAAACAATGAGTTGGAATAAATGTCCAGTAACAGCGAGGATTGGTAAGTTCTCCATAAAGTGATCTATCACTTAACTGTAATTGCATTACAGCACCCTTAAACAAATGCATGTATTTTGAAGGTACATCAAAATAGTTTCTTCAATTTACAACAGAATCACTTTTAGGTCTATTTCAACATAGTTAATATAATTATGTCATATGATATCCAAGGTGTATGTACCTTGGCCTTGTGCCCTAAGCTGCATGGGATGGATGGATGATATAAAGTTCAAAGAATTACATTTAAATTACTTCACAGATCGCTGTTATATAGGAACAAAATGAGACTTGAGACTTCAACCAGCAACTTTATGTTATGTATAAACAGTCAGAACCATTATGCTACCTAGTAGATTAGGTTTCAAAAATGACTTAAAATGAACATTACACACACTCTACTAGCTGTGTAAATGTTTTTTTTTCCTCATAAAGAATATTCTTACACGATGCACATTGACAGCCAATTTGCTAGCATTTATCCAGTTTCTTTAACTCAATGGTGTCATTAAGCTTCTCCCATGAAAGGTAAAGTCTGTATAAACAACACACACTTCTTTCATAAGACAATATCTATTGTATCATAGCTGGCATCCAGAGACCTCTACAGAACAACCGCTGCTCAGTGAGGGTACTGTGGTTCCACTAACGCTACTTCCACCGATTAACAGGTAAAATAAGACGATAATATGTTAAAATAAACTACATATAGATATAAACTTTACATTTCGGAGAAAAATAGAAATTATGCTTTCTTCTACAATTATCCTTTAGATCATTAAATTACGTTTTTAGAATAATTTATAGTGACGCAAATTATAAGTACAACGTCACTAGCTATTCCTAAGTATGACCAGCAGATGGCATTAACTTCACATGCGTTTATTCTTATTTTTTTAATATCCATTAAGCAACATGTTTTGTTATTCAGGTGATTGTCATTGTTGACACACCACGGCATAAAAACAAGGTGTGTTCTTTGCATTCAACCCATATTTGACATAGCAGTGGGCGGCTAATTCAGTGCCCGGGGGGGCACTTTGGAGGGGGGGGGGGGGTCACTTTGCTCAGGATATCTCAGTGGTACTTGTGGGCCGCGGACGCGAACACACAACCTTTCGATTACACAG
>JAODKN010000134.1:22789956-22806251 GCA_026774425.1 Petrocephalus zakoni | reverse complement strand
GAAGCGTCTAAACAGCGCCAAAAATCCACCAGTGGCCAAAAGAATATTACATCCGTACTGTTAAGCACTACCATTGAGAATGAATGGGAAAAGTTAAGGGAAGTTAAGCTTAACTATCCGCGGCCGCCGCGCGGGAAGGGTCCCCGGTTCGAAACCGGGCGGAAACATTTTGGCAGTGGTGCCGCATGGCTACGGAAGCGCGCCTATGATCAAAAGGGTGTTGGTTCGATTCCCCGACAGGCTACAACTGAAGTACCCTGAGCAAGTTACCGCCCCCAAGCACCGATCCCCGTTTGCTGAAATAGCTGTCCACTGCTGTGTTACAATATTACATATGGGTTAAATGCAAAGGACGCATTTCGTTGTTGTGTGCTGTATTGTGTCAGCAATGACACTTAATCACCTTCACGTAGCCACAGTTGTTTTCTCTAGATCACAAGTTATTTTCTTGAGACTACAAAATAAAAGTTATCTTAGGAAAACCAAATCTGTAATTAGACATGCAAGCAGTGTAAACTGTCAAGAGAAACGAGGGGGCGGACTCCGCTACAAAGCTGTCTACTGATACTGAATCTCCGCCTCTTTTAAAATTGCATGCGCACCTAAAATCTACAATCCCCCTCTTTAATTTCGCTGACTTACATTTAGCCCAGACTAACTTAAATTCCGAGGTCTTAGTCGAAAATTTCAATCTTCAACTATATCAACATTCAAATTTCAACTATTCTAAGATAAAGGCCAGTTAAACTTAAGTACCTTAAATCCGACAAGTTATCTGGCTAAGCAATAAATCTAGCTTTTTGAAAATGTCCCCGGTATTATTAAATGGCTTTCTAACTTGCCGTACTGGGACGCGGTTAACTCGGATGTGACATCATTCCCAGCTCCCCCGAGGTAAACGGAACGAAGCATTACTATAGATAGTAACAGCAGCAGTAGAACTGTCTTTCACAATATTGTGGTTATACTTTGCAATTAATGCATGGTTCACATGCGTGCCGAACCATAGGGGGGTCCATACACACCATCTGAATGGATATTTATGCATGCAAAATTGTAATCATAATTCGCCATTGATCTTAATGGTGTACGTGGCTAATTGATGAATAAAATCTTTAGATGCAGCATGCAAATCTCAGAAAATACTTCCCCATTTGCGATTTCCTGTCCTGTTCAACATAGAATGGGGGAGAGACCAGTTCAGGGCTGGAATTCTTCCTTCCTCAGTGACATATGGCATGGTCACTGTCAGGGCCTCTTTCACGCTTCTGTGGTGACATTTAAACTTTCTGACTCTCACGCAAGAAATCTTTCAGCAAATCTGTATTACTTCATTATAAACCTACAATTAGGTACATCAATAGCATAAGGGGTAGTTTGCAAAACTTATAGAATATAAGGTAATAAAACTGTTACACACATGTAAATGCATGTGCAGACTTGAATTGAAAATGTGACGCCAGCTGACGTTCTTTGTCCAGCAATTTGTTCCCTGGCTTCACTGGATTGTGCCGCTGCATTTGGGCAGTATTTTGCTCCATACTGTGCGACAGAGCTGTAATCGGGCCTTAGAAGTTAAGCACGACAAGGCCCGAGCCCGACAGAATTTGGCCCGAGCCCGTGTAAAATGACAGAAATTAAGCCCGAACGCGACCGAACCCGCGACTGCGATTTTTTAAAAACTCAGTATTCACTATATGTGTATGAAAAACTAATTGAGCACAACCGTACATTGAAATCTGGACTGCGCTATACATTAATCCATAGATAAGACTGGAAATATATTAACTGAATCAAAAATGTATTTATTCCTAACAAAAATGATATATAACATACACCTAATAAACCACAGAGCAATTCTCTAGCGACCCGAACATGGTAAAGTGATTGAATTTTTACCTGCACATTTTAAGTGCTGCGTTTACAAACAGCGCACGACCGCTTTCTTACCCTTAGTAACGTGCTTCCCATGTACACACGGGTCAAATTAGCGGAGAACAATGACGCATAAAACTACTATCACAAAGGCCGCGACTGTGTTAAGTTAAATAAAGTATTGAAAATATGATAATTCTGGTAATAAAAACATTAGGGATCTTGCAGATAACGCTGCTTGGACCCTTATAAAAGGACCTTTCTGTGGACAATCGCTGACCATTACATAGGTAGGTAATTCGCTTACGGCTTGGCAGCGGAACCGATATTTTTCCGCACTGCGAATGTGATGTTTTCCTTGGGTTTCTGTGTTTGTGGGCGTATACGCAGTCACTTTGGACCATCTCTAATTGGTGAGCATGACTGGTACGCGAGGAGCACGGCACTTCTGATTGGTGAGACTGACTGTCACACAAGGAGGATGGAATGCATTTGTAGAACTATCCTCACGGCAGTTGTAAACCCTGGGTCAGATGTGCTATATTATGCATAATGTGAAATCGATAAATCGCTCAGCCCTAGCGCTCATTTACTGCGCAAGCCCGAGCCCGTGTAAAATGACAGAAATTAAGCTCAAACCCGACTGAACCCGTCGGGTCGGGTCAGGTCCCGTTGGTTTCGGGCAAATATCTTCAGCTCTACTGTGCGGATGCCGTGGAATACACAAGGCTAGTAGAAAATGTGATCCAAGCACACAGCCATGTAAAAATTCACTAATTTTATTAATCAGGGCCCAAATAACAATTGTGTCCTCCTCACCAACTTCTATAAACAAACAATTCTAACCGTGGGTGACAAAGAAAAACACAACAGATTTCAAATAGTAAGCCAACACTGAGAAAGCATGCATAGTTTCTTTCTCCCATTACAGTAAATATATGCAGGTCTCAGTTATCCGTGTCATCAGAGGTGTCACTATATAGGCTGGGGTGCTCAGTGCTGAGGCCCCAAATGAATCCGAACGAGCCCAGATGATTGGTTTAGCTCAGATGTCTCGACACCCATGCTCTCACTTTGAGAACTGGGGCTTATGTCCCTTAAGATTTAAGATCCTAGCTACACTCCTGCATGTCACTCTGCTACCTGCCATGCAGAAAAACAAATGCAACCCATCGGGGAAATGCCAGACGTCCATTCATGTCCACTGGATGCATTCTCAAAGGTTAACCCATTAAAATATTACATGTCCCATGCACACCAATCACTTCATAAATGAGTACAGCTACAACCTCATCCACCTACGTATGGTGAGAAATAGCCCAAATGAGGGCTAAGCATCTCCAAGCACTGAAAAGTGGCCAACGGTGAAGCATTGTTACCTCCCTATAACCACCGGGTACATTGTAGATATTGCAATCAAATTTGAAAGTACCAGTGACACAGTCCTTAACACCCTTTTTTGTAGCAGATCCTAAAACATACTTCTTCTGTACTTGCCTTCAAATAACCCATTGTGTCGATGGAGTCTTTAGCTCATAATCCTCAGTAGTAAAAATAGCGAATTACTTAATACTCTTAGTCACATTGAGCTCGATTCCGAAATAAATCATATATATCACTGAACTGCAAGGCTGTTAGTATGTTAGTTGTTTTGCGATTGTCTCTCTTAAAACATGAAATGTATTGATCTGGCTTGCGTAGCTGCTTACCCAGCTCAGGGTGAAGTGGAGCCTGGAGTCTGTTACAGGGCACCCAGCCCTTTATAGGCTTAAGAGTGCTGTCTCAATGGTGTTGCAAGCAGAATTGCAGAAACAAGACACACGCACACACACGCACACACATATGCATATACTCCGAGCGGATGACTCGTTTCAATAATGAGACCTGGATCATTAGTCATTTGCAGAGTTCTGGGGATAGCTGCCTGGTAGCTCACTGGATTGACACACCTCATGGTGAGAAATAGCCCAAATGAGGGCTAAGCTTCCGAGACTCAGTTCACAAAGATAGACTTTTGGTGAAAAGGCACACTCTTTGGCAGTCACCTCTGTTCCTCAGTGCCCTCTGGCAGTCTCCTCTGCTCCCCAGTGCCTGCTGGCAGTCTCCTCTGCTCCCCGGTGCCCTCGGGCAGTCTCTTATGCTCCTTGGTGCCTTCTGGCAGTCATTTCTGCTCCTTGGTGCCCACTGGCAGTCTCTTATGCTCCTTGGTGCCCACTGGCAGTCTCTTAAGCTCCTTGGTGCCCTCTGGCAGTCACCTCTACTCCTTGGTGCCCATTGGCAGTCTCCTCTGCTTTCTGGTGCCCACTGGCAGTCTCCTCTGCTCCCCGGTGCCCACTGGCAGTCTCCTCTGTTCTCCGGCGCCCTCGGGCAGTCTCTTATGCTCCTTGGTGCCCTCTGGCAGTCACCTCTGCTCCTTGGTGCCCACTGGTAGTCTCTTATGCTCCTTGGTGCCCACTGGTAGTCTCTTATGCTCCTTGGTGCCCACTGGCAGTCTCTTATGCTCCTTGGTGCCCACTGGCAGTCTCTTATGCTCCTTGGTGCCCTCTGGCAGTCTCCTTTGTTCCCCGGTGCCCTCTGGCAGTCAGCTCTGTTCCCCGGTGCCCTCTGGCAGTCTCCTCTGTTCTCTTCCGCTGATCTGTCAAGGGTGCACTCTCATGGTAATTTAGAGATACTAAACCACATGTCTTTGGACCACAGGAGAGAAAACATGCAAGCATAAGGAGATCATGTACACCCCACATACTCAAAGTGCATGTGAGGTCATAGTGCTACAGGAGGGAGCCCCAGCCCTGTGTGTGTGAGGTCATAGTGCTACAGGAGGGAGCCTCAGCCCTTTTTTTAATGTTAATGTACATATGACTGATAATTATATAAGTAGTCCGATCCATATGAATATGTTAATTATCATGGTTAATGACATGATTTCTGGGCTAGAAAGCATTTTTTATAATGTCCGGCCAAAGGTTAATGACAAACCCTGAAGGGTGTAGGAGAAACTTAAAACTTAATTATTTTTTTTTGGGGGGGGGGGGGGGGGGGGGGCTCATAACTTGAACGAAGCCAGATGGCGAATGCCCAAAGGTTTATTACTGAGAGATAAAAGCATCATAGTGGACTTTATGCTGACGATTAATGTTTGTCAGTTTTGGCCACTAGTCAAAGCGATTAATAGTTCCGTGATCTACCGTGGTCTACCACAACTTAATATTGATCTATAGAAACGTGATACAAATGTACAACAGCTGTATGTTGTTCTTAAATCTGAAAGACGGGGCTTTCAGTAATAATGTTCATTTTTTGCAATAGCTTTATTTTTTTTCTATATCGTAAATTGGTAAATTGTTAGTTGATGTAATCTGTTGACTCTCTGACATGCAGGGTCAGTGTATGAAGTGTCTGGCAGTGAAGTCTGCCTGTCCACGGGGGACATGGTCAAAATCATTGGTGCCAAACTTCTGTCTGCCACCACAGAGGATATTACCACCAAGGACAAATGTGAGCTTCCACTTGATTACAAAGGTGGGTGCCACCGCAGAGTGATCTCTGCCCATAATGGGGCTCTTCCATAGTTTATATTCGTAAATTCTTAAAAATAAACATTCTTTCTGCAGCTGACCATCGTCTATTGACCTGGCTAATATCCTCCTCGTTTAAGTAATGTTGAAGCTTTGTTATTTTTAATTGATTGCAGGCCTTGAAATTTTCCTAGGGTCAGCAGAGTGGTTTCACTGTTAGGCCCTTGAGGAAGGCACTTAAACCCCCAATTGCTCCAGGGACTTGCTTTATGTAAACAGAACACTTGCCTGCTGTGCTTCATGTATACGGAACACACATTTGCTGTTTCATGTAAACTGAATACTCTTCTGCTGTGCTTCATGTAAACAGAACACTTGCCTGCTGTGCTTCATGTAAACGGAACACACATCTGCTGTTTCATGTACACAATACTCTTCTGCTGTGCTTCATGTAAACAGAACACACATTCATTATTATTAAAAACATGATACCTATTCACTGTTACAAGCTGCCTTGGTCACACAGAGCTTTTATTTTACAAATTCTCATGTCTCTAGTGACTTTTTCTTTGGCTCCTGTGGTTCCTGGCAGGTTTGTTCACGATGGTTCTGGAGGACATGCCCTACTCCTCGGTGGAGGAGATGGTGGGGCTGCTTCCAGTAGACCTGGAATCCTACAGTCCTGTCAGCTATGTCAGCCGTCACCGTCTGGAGGTGAAAGGCCGCGTGGTGGAGGCCGGCCAGGTGCTCACGCTCATGTCACTGGTGGATGGAAAGCTGAATGTTCGCTGTCGGCTGGAGGGCCATCAGTCTGAAGTTGTGCTCCCGCTCTCTTGCCGTGGGCAATTCTACGAGCACGACAATGGGCAGACCTACACCCTGAAACAGATCCTGAGCTCGTCCCGCCTCCGCACTCGGTACTTTCGCCACATCAAGACCACAATGTGCGGGGGTCCCCTGCAAGTTACCCCCGTATACCAAGTTCAGGCCATCATGAGCAGTGAGTGTTGTATTTTTTTTGTGATTAAATATACATGAAAAACAAACATTAGTTGGTGTGCATTTTGGAAAAGAACTTTTAGTAATGGAGTTTAACAGCTTTAACGGTTTGGAGCGTCTAAATCAGGGCTTTGTTTATTGGCTGCTGGCCCCAGGAGGATGCCCCCCCCCCTTTGAGTCGGATTCTTGCCAAGGTTTATTCCTTCTAGGGAGTTTTTCCTCACTGGAGGCATTAGACAGGGATAATGTAAAGCACTTTGGAACAATGTAATGTGAAAAATGAAAATTAGATTTCAGTGTTATACTGCTTGGTTTTGGGTTGATGAGTCAGGTTGTACTAAAAAATAGTAATACTACAGACACGTGCCTTCAGCTATCTTTTTTCATCACTTGCACCCTTTTTTGCCACAGTTACCAATAATCATTATTTATTGCTGACATTTATTTATTCGCTTCTAAATACCACTTCCATCACTGCCCATCCCAAGCATTCCATCACTGTTTACATTTACATTGGGTGTCCATGTCATTAACGTGTGTTCGCTCTATCTATGAGTTTTATGTTTTTAAATAGCACCGCAGTCTTGGGGAATGTTTTTCCGCATCACTATGTGCAGTATATTGTATGTGGTTGGTGTGACTATAAAGCCGCACTTGACTTGACATGTCTCCCGCAGTGAGGAAGGACATAGTCACCTTTCCCTCCAGTCTGGAGGTGGATGTTGTGGACGTGACGGAGCAGTCGCAGAGTGTCAAGTTCGTGACCCCGTTGTCACTGGAAGAGGTGATGGCCAAGCCACCGCAGACTTTCCCCGCCGTGGCTGAGGTCGTGGAGGGTCCCAAAGTACCATTACCTTTCAAAAGCCCATGGGTGGAGAACCTGCAGAAGGGCCAGCGGCTGGTGCTGCACAGCTGCCGTGACTCGCCCATGGTGCTTGCCTCCACCCCAAAGAGCAAGAAGGCCCAGCAGCACTTCCTGGTCTCGCAGAGCTATGGCGGTCGCCTGCGCCGGCGACCCTGCGAATTTGGCGCCGTCTACGAGCTGTGTGGTGCCCTGCAGCGGGCGCCGGGTTTGACCGTGACTGCATCCCGGCACTGTGAGGCACTGGAGGAGGGCCTGGACTCCCTGAGTGCCGGCGACCAACTTGACGTCCTGCGGAATCGGATGGTGGAGGTGCAAGGGAGTGACGGCAAGAAGCAGATGGTAGAGGTGCTGGTCTGCCGAAGACTGTCTGAGGCGGACGGGGAGGACGAGGACGATGAGGACAATGATGAGGATAATGATGAGGATGAGGGGAGCCGTGAGCTGCTCCTGCCCATGTATCTTGAAGGCCACTTTGTTGAGAGAATTAAAGACAAGAAGAAGTACAGCTTGGACAACCTGGTCAAGAAATTTCCACTACCGCTAGACGTCAAAGTGGCAACCAGGGACACGGCGGTCAGCTGTGACCCCCTTACAGACCACCCAGCCTTGCAACTAAAGGAGAGCGTTGTAGAGCCTGTGGTTCTGGTTAGCCTCAGCAGCAAGCTAGACGAGTGCTTCGAGCTGCCCAGCCGCTGGCTCAGCCTGGCGCTGTATCTCACCGGGGACCCCCTACCCTGGCGTGAGGGCCAGGCCCCCGAGCTGCGGTGTGAGACGGTGACAGAGCTCACGGAGGCCTTCTACCACAAATTTCTCAGCCAGGTGGGAAGGGCCGATATGCTGCCACCTCCGCTGCCGCCCAAGCGCGTGGCAGAAAGCAAGACGAGTCGCCAGGACAAGTCCCGCAGGGAAAGGAGCGAGTCGCTCCCCGGCCAGCTGATGCACCTCAACGTCAGCGATGAGAAGAAGCAGAGGAGGTCACCTCCACCACCCCCTGTGGTAACCAGCTGCATTCACATGCCATCTATATATGCAGCGGGAATTTCAGTTATTATTACTACACACACTCACACTATTTCGTTGGCACCAGTGCTCTACATATTTCTCTCCATGAAATAATGTTACATTCTGGAGGCTTTTGCAATTTATTTGGCATGACTTCTGTCATTGACAACCACAAGTATTTCCAACTCATTTATACACAGAGCATACACACCTCATATAACCACAGTGATACCATACACTACGCTTTCGGTTTCCAAAAGGTACGCACCTAGGTCCTCCTCAAACTGAAAGTATGTTCAGCTAAACCAAAAGTCAGCAAGGAGGAAGCTGACATAGCAAGAAACCTATAAAATTTGCCTGCCATTTCACAGAAGGCTAATGGCGTTCTAAACCAATGAAATGACGATTTTGTCAAAAATGCTGAACAGAAGAGGTAATGGATAGAAGGAATTTGACCAGCACAGATTCATACATAGTTTCAGAAGTAATGTGATTCGTAATAAGAAGTAACATGCATGTCACCTGCTTTAGGGCAGATATATATTAGTCTGATTGTAAACTAGGCCAGAGTAGCACAATCAGACTAATTAAAAGCTACAAGTCTTTCTATCCACTGCTACAAAGAATTTGAGCAGAACAGACTTATTTTTCATTTTCCCTCAGATTTCTGAAGACTCCCCTCCAGTGTTAGAAAGGAAGCCCATCTCAGCAGCCAGCAACACCGAGCCCAACATGTATGTGCGGACCCCCAAGAGGCCTTCAAAGAAGAAGACCAAGAGAGGTTAGTTCCTCTTCCTAGCAGGAAGCACACCTAAAATGATGTGACTTCTTACTGAAGTAGTTCCACTGATTCTCCATCTTCTCCCCCCCAGCAAGTGACTCTGACCATGACTACGAGTCACCGAACGAGTTCATGATAAATGCTGCAGAGAGCGTCATGTTCTACTGAGCCAAAGTGCAATAGTGACCCTTGGATTCATTGAGGAGTATGTCAAGCCTTCCCTTATCTGCCATAAAGGTTTAATAGTTGATTTTTTAAGCATGGCAACAGGTCACAAACCTGTCAGGGCTTTTGTATATTGGATTGTCTGTCACAGGAATACTCACTTAACCACAGACTGTCATTTCAGGTTCTGAAACATTATTTTTGCAGTTCCTCTTGAAGTACAGCTCTTACTCAAAGTCAGCAAACGACAGCTGCGTTCACAAGCAAGGGAGTGGGGTGGAACTAACACTGGCCAAGACAGGAAAGGCCATGCTATCAACTGTGTGAATAGAGGCTGACTTTATACCAGAATCACATGTACACAGACTTAGAGGCTCATTTGTTCTGATTTCTCTCACACACATACAAAAGAAAAACCTAGTGACAGCATCAGAATACTAGAGACAAGGGTAAATTTCATAGATGCAAAAATATAACAAATTAAACCTTTTGGTAACCCTGACCCCCATGTCACCAGTTAAAATGGTTTAACTGGGACTGATTGTAAGATACCTCTATCCTACCAAGGTATTTCACTGATAAGGGCCTACCACCTTGATGATGGTTGCATGGTCCTTATTTGATGTTAGAAATACTCCATTCTGCTGCATCCTGACCAGAAAGGAAATGCCCCAGGAGGCCCCAAAGGAAGATCCTGACATCATCTTACAAAGACATTTATATGTTTTAATGTGAAACAAAAACGAAACATTTCAGCAGAGAGAGAAACCGGTACCATGTTTAGTTTGACCATTTTTAAAACGGACATTCCACTAAGACCGCTGTGGAAATGTCCACTGCATGGCCGTCTGCACACAAACCAACAGACCTTAAAACTAAACTTTACAGAGAACCTCTTCATCCCAAGGACTCATTCATAGGTCCCGTTTCATTCAGGGACATCAAACAATGAAATACAACAATCTCATGGCTTCCTTCAATCTGCTCTACTGGCTCCAGTCAGACAGGTTCTGGTCAAAAGGGAGGTTCTGGGAATTGCAGTTTAAGCAGCAAAGCCGGTACTGGGGCTGGAGGAATACAAGTGCTCTAGTCATCATTATCGGTTGATCTGAAGTGGTCTTCATCAATGGTGGAGAAGATGTGACCTTCGTTACTCAGGAAGTCCACAGCCTGCCTGCAGCAGGAACAGGGTGAAAGAAGTCTCACTGGAGAACTTAATGCTGATTATTGTTAATGCTGGCATTTTGGATGTTAATTCAGCCTGCTTGCTCCATGTTATAAACAAAAGGGGAAACCTTGTTTTGCAGATATATAACCATTGCAACTACTTCCCCAAACCCAGACTGTGAGAACCTTGCCGACACTTAGGCTGACCACAGCCTTCACCACAACATTACAATATTGTCAGCTGGCTCATCAGCCAATCAGACGCCACCTGTAATAGACCCTCCGGAAGGGGGAAGGGCTTACTTGATAACCGCAATGCTCATGCCACTCAGCCTCATTTTCAGGTCCTGGATGCTGATGCCTTGGGGGTCGGGGCAGCTCTTGATCAAGCTCAGAACCTTCCAGAACACAAACATGGAATATTAGGTCTTCGGCTTTAGACACAACCTGACAGTCTGTTTCAGGGTTTTTCAAATCACAGTCCCCAAGGGCCGAACCCTTTTGGTTTTCCAGCCTTCCTTTACCTGCAAGTCAGGTGTAAAGCATCCAGCCAATCAGAATCAGGAAGTATTAAACTAAGAAACAAATGGCCCCAAGGAGCTGCAAACATTGGTGGTTCCTGTAAAGCAACTCACCTGGTTCTGGCTAGGACTTAGCCCGTTGTTGACAAGGTCACTGGCCCCAGAGTAGCCTCCGCCCATGCTGCCCATACCACCCAAAGTGACAGGACCTGCAGGCTTGCTCACCAGCCCGGCTCCGCCCGCCTGGGAAACCACCGGAACAAGACAAGGCAGCCATAAGTGGGATGGAGTGCCATACAGACTAACCCAACTGACTTCCGACTCCTCCATTGTAAGCAATGTCTGTGCTGCACATTACCCCGATATCAGCATATCTGATACTGCGTGCTACATGATGCTGGGCTGAGAGGCGGGCCTAGCGAGGTAGCAAGCTCACCTGTGGTTTGCTGAGCAGCATATGTGCCTGGACCACCTCCAGCATGTGGGACGTCATCTCATTAATGTCCTCTAGGGGGCGCACGTTGAACGCCACCACTGTCTTGTGGTTCTGTAACAGGAAGCAATACCATTCTTCAGGCTACATGGCTTACCTCCGTTCTTCACCCTTTAACCACCGTGCTTATATGATGCCACATTAAACCTCCAATTATGTTTTGGGTCAAGCTGACTTCACTGAGAGTCACACCATGCAAATTATGAATAATAATAAAAAAATTTACTTTCATTTCTTCTGCTTGCAATTTTTAATATAAAAATAAATATAAAAGCTTGTGGTATTACATTTGTTGTGCACATGACGTGTAAGTGCGGTTAATGCACCATGACACTGTCCCTAGTAAACATGTAAATAAAATAAACACTTGCTAAAACTTCAAAATGGAACTTTTTTTTATTTGGGGGGGGGGGGGTGCACAATGGTTTACCTGGAAGGAGCGAAGGTTTCCTGAGACTTTAACGTAAGTGCCAGGGGGAATGACTGTGCTCTCAACGCTCGGGTCCTGGAGAGCAAGACGTGGATCAGCCAAGCCAGTGGAACCACAAAGAAATGGCCCATATCTAGGTCAGGTCTCAAATCAGGCTGACAATACGGTCCATCCAAGGTGTTAATACTATTCCATGCAACCGCCCCCTAAGCAAAGGGTTCCCCAACTCTGGTTCTGGAGGGCCAGAACCCAGCAGAGTCTGCAGATTATAATAATCTGTATAAATTTGAGGTATCCTTATGTTTATTGAATTCAGTTAGCGGAGTACGCCACATGCTACCGTTTCAGTAAATCATGGAAATAATAGGCACCGACTTGGCAATGAAGAAAGGGTTAGGTCAGCGGCCACATCACCTTTTAAAAGAAGAGACATTGTGGATAAACAAGGTGATGTGGCAGTACTGTTTACAATTTAAAGTCCAACATTTATTTAACAGAATACACCAAATTTATACAGATTATAACTTAATTTTAAGCATACTACTACTAGTATGCTTATCAAATTGTGGTCGTAAGTAAACGTCCACATAGTACCGGAAAGCCAGCATCTAGACACATTTTATGCCTATCATCTAGAGCCTTGTAATCGCGTTACATTTGTTGGCACTGGTTTGTGTCTGCTGACAACTCTCTGCAACACCACCAAATTATCTGACACACTCTTCTGGTAGATGAGCTCTGTCTGGCTATAGTTAATTTCAGACACATTTCCATCTCCTTTTTTGTCTTATACGTAACACAATATTACGTATCAGATATTTCAAATAATCGCGAAGTGATATCGTGCAGCCCTAGATTCATCTATTGAGCTCTTAGGGAGCATCTATTGACAATCTATTTTTTTCTCTGTACCAGGAGTAACAGGAGACAGTCCCTAGTGCACTTAGCATTAGTGGCACTCGGCACTCCTTAAGCTAGTTCATATTATGTTAAATAATGTTGGGTACAAGCCCTTTGTTATATAGCCCCTATATTTTACTAGCTGCAGCACAGTCTTGCTCACCTCAGTGTCAACCCACTGCTTCACATCCATAGGAGGCCCAGTCATATCATCCACTTTGTACTGGATGTTGGTCATGGACTTATCCATGTTTCTTATTACGCCCACCAAAGTGACCTGTGGGGGCAGGGGAAGGGATGTCAAGGGGGTCGTCAGGCAAAGGCACAACTGAAGCTGACATACAGTAAATAGACCATGCGGATCTGAACTCAGAGCAACATTTCAAAAGACATCAATGACATAAAAGTGAGAGAATTTCAGCACACGGATCTGAGTTTACATGTAACAGATGATCGGACCCTCTCACATTTCGGAGAGGTCCCCCGCACTGCTGTGCAGAGGCCCGGCCCAACGCTCACCTGGGCGATTTCCACCTCTCCTACTTTGAAGACATCTTCAGACTGTGAGGCGGACAGGAGCTGGGACACTGTGCAGGGGACAATCTGCTGGGCTCTCATTCGCTGGGAAACACACACACACACACAAACACACAGAGCCATGTCAGAACAGCCATTTTATCTAGAGGACTGTCTGCTGTTAAGCAGAAAAAGCAGCTTAGCGTCACTGCAGTAGTTATAAAATCCCACTTACCCCCTTTTTATCTCCTCCCTGTGTCGCAGCCGGGGATGCAAACCCCCCCGGAGACTGCGTGTAGCCGCCCCCCGTGCTATAGTCAGTGTAACTGCCTGCAAGCGAAAGACAATTCAGAGAGACTGACACCGACTGCGATAGAGGACGGCTGAGTATAATCCTGCATCGGTAAGCAAAGGCAGTGCACAGGACCTGTGCTGCCGCCATGCAGACAGGGCGCAGGACCAGCGGCCTGCCAGAGCCCGCGAACCCCGGTAACGGGGACCCCGGTCAGGAGGAGCCATAACTGTCCGGCTTCCAGAAGGAATCAGACTAACTTTTAGCTTAGAATACAAAACACCACACCGGCTAAAACTTACCTTGATTCCACATGGTCTCGCGACTCGGCGACGGCGCTATGCGGGAAAAAAAAAACTTTTTCTGTTTTTACTAAAAAAAAAACTACGATATTTGTTACGGGCCGCGTCGCCTCGGCATTAGCTAAAGCGTCTCGGGGGCGATTCCGCGCGCTGGCCCGCGCAGACGCACGCGCCTCGCTCGCACTGCCGCCAACTCAGCCGTCCAATCAGAGGCGGCCGCGCTGCTCTTCTTCGCCGCTTGTGGTGCCGCGCAGAGTCGGCTCCGTGTTCATATAACGGTATTCCGCCACCTATCGACGTCTTCGGGTTACACTTACATAGTTACACACCGGAGTAGCGCAGCTCCCTCCCTACAACATATATGCAGTGCCATGGATGAGTTCAGTGCTGGTCTCGATGTAACTGTGTCACAAACTGGATTTGAGTTCTAACCGTTTTTTTTTTTTTTTTTTGAGAAACAAGAGTTTGTTTAGAAACTTTTTTTCTCCAGTGGTAGTCTACTTTTTATTTTGAAATTTGCCTATACTACATCATGTTTAAATAATTTATTGAGATATGGACGAAGACGTAATTTAAAAATACACGTACAATTATATATTGTGTTGTCGTGAACATGGGTTTTATTAGTTTTCTCACGTTTAGTTGAGTAAATAGGAAGTCCCCCAATGTCTGACGAATTAATCACTTATTAATAACGAACTCACTGCAAACTTTGGTACATTACTACTGTTCTAGTGAATCTATATAGTCGTAGGTGAATGTCCGTAAAAAAAATCCCAGTCCTTATATTAATTAGATTAAGCGGTATCTATAAATTATTGTATGTGTATGTGTTTGAAATGATTATATAGTGGGGTCAAGATTTCCCCACAATGTGAGAAAAACCTGTAACTTTTTACCTTGTGGTGACATATTTCCGTCCCCATGAGGCTAACCTCAATTTCATAGAAATCTGTAAATGCATTAAAAAAATAAAAATGCCAAAAGCAGTGGCGTTGCGGCAATCGAATTAGGTATCGTATAAATTAAGTATTCGGTCAGCCAATAACGTGCTTACACTGACTGCGAATGACAAAGTTGCAGTAAATTTGCAGTCAGTGTAATCTGGCCAATGAGCGGCTTCGCCCGTCAGATCGCGTCTTCCTATCGGTCGCCTACCCCAGCACATCATCA
Organism: Petrocephalus zakoni; assembly: GCA_026774425.1. Taxonomy (NCBI): domain Eukaryota; kingdom Metazoa; phylum Chordata; class Actinopteri; order Osteoglossiformes; family Mormyridae; genus Petrocephalus; species Petrocephalus zakoni. Next base: position 22,791,255 of record JAODKN010000134.1, on the reverse strand, counting down.
ACGTTCTGTCCCGTCGTGACAATCGGGAGTCGCTTAGTAGTAAACAAGGTTCGCTGGACATGTTTCATTGTATCATAATTACATAAACTTTCAAGAACATTATTATGAAATAAAACAATTTACACACAAATTTGGTTTGCACAATACCGCCGGCCAAACGTTCTGTATCTTATTTGGTTACTTATGGTTAGGGTAATAGCCATATATAGAAATTAATGGAGAGTCATAAAGAGTCCATAAAGATAGGAAAACATGGACTTTGTGCGTGTGTGTGTGTGTGTGTGTGCGCGCGCGTGCGTGTAACGCTTTCAATTCACTCTGAATGGCCACTAAAACATGGCTTCTTTGTTACAGATGTCCTGTACTTTGGATTTGCAGAGGCTAACTTCAGATCTAACTTAAGATAAGCCTATGTACTGTAGAAGGCCATTAAACCCGTGCGAAAATATAGTTTCCAGATCAAATGCAAATCAAAGTGCGACTTTGCACAAAAAAGATGTACATTTAAAAACCTGAAAAAGCTGTGCCAATAATTTCATAATGTGGAAACGCACGGTGGGATCAGACGGTTTCAGCTTTATCCCTCAGTGCGCCGGCTATATTTGGCTCCTGAAGAGAGGCACTCCCACACATGCCATTTCAGAGCCGCTATGGCAATGAATCCGTGCGGAATTTTACTCAGCCGCATTTTCTTCTTTGTTATTGTGATCGGCGGTGGAAGTTTGGCCGATGTCGGTGAGTTAATGAATGATAGAAAGGATATATCAGTACAATCTGAATTAATTTTCATCGCGGTGGCAAGCCAACCTTTAATACTGTAAAGTTTAATTTAATGTATTTTCCCTTATGCATTTGCGGGTTGGGCGTTCTTCATCTATAGCGCTGGGGTTCTTATCTTTTACATTGCGTGTCTTTTACATTTTAGTTCAACTTTTCCGTCGTAAAAAAATGTGTTTCGAAGTAGGAGCGACAAAAGACAGCGTTTATCTCTATGATTTGCGCACTGGTAATCTAATACTCCATAACTGTTCCATCCATCTTCAAACAGCTGTTCCAGGCGAGCGCTGCGAGCTGCTATTTGTACTGTGTATTCATGGAGACACAGTTCATTTAAGGACACCGCCAGTGTATTAGGATAATTTCGTAGTTATAATGTCTCGTAGTGACATTACGGTTCGGCTCGTATGCTGTAAGACTGCTGAACTCTGGGCCCCCCCTCTATCTAGGGATGGGTATCGTTAAGATTTTAACGGTACTACTACTCTTTCCGGTGCTGCCTATCGGTCCGGTACTTTAACG
>JAODKN010000134.1:22767379-22789856 GCA_026774425.1 Petrocephalus zakoni | reverse complement strand
CTATCGGTCCGGTACTTTAACGGTATTGTTATCGGTACATTGTGAAGAATAAATCAAATTAACAACATAATTAACATATTTATTTAACAAATCACTATTATTGTTAAAAAAATGCTTTATTATTTAACAAATTTACATTAAATGTGAAATGCAAAATAAAATTACACAAAAAATACAGCAATCTTTTAAACATTTCCGATAAGGGAAATGTAAAACAAACATGAATTACTTTAATGCAAAGCCTTTAATGCCTTAATTTACAAGCAAAACACGTGTTGCACCTTTGGCAGCGTGCGCTGTCCGCATTGATTCTATAGTGAAGCGCAACCGCACTCCCGATCTCTAACCTCTCCGCCATCGTCACTCACCGCGGCTCGGCCGTCCCTACAATGAGTTCGTGTGCATTTATTTTAATGTTTTACAAAATCACATAAAATATAAAGCTGCGTATCTGTCTGGCAGGCAGGCTGTACTTGTCATATATTTCAATGTCTACTAATGGATATTAAGTATCACTTGATTGTGTACGTCTGCTTTTATACCTTACAATGTATTAATTTTTAAATTTGTGCCCATACTCTCGCCGATCGGGCAGGGTCCAGCGGATGTTACACAGCCATACGCAGAACAGAGCTTTGCGCATGCGCCCGCAGATCGGGCAGCGACGCCAACGTCCGTGTGAGCGTGTGAGAGTTTCCCCGTGCATTGCGCACGCGAGAGAGCGCTCTAGGTTAACGTTTGTAAGTTAAGGAGCTGGTCAGATAAACAGAGAGATTATGTTTTTATACAAACAAAAAAAATCTGATTTATTAATTTTTCCAGTACCGAAAGCAATACCGTTAACGTCAGAGCTTATCGGGGCCCGTTTAGTACCGGGTTTGGGTACCCATCCCTACCTCTATCCCCTGCACAGACCCCCCCCCATCTCCACCAGCAGCAGACCAAAGTGTTATATAACAAGTGATATTTAATACGTGCAATAAGGTCATATGTGCAATGCTCATTATAACACTAAGTTATCACTATTATATAGTAAATTACATGGATCAGTTTTATGTTGCGTCCATTCTATGCCTGCCTGCTTCTGCGTATCGGACGCTGTGCATACTGCTAATTTGTACTCCATACTTTATACTCCAATACCTGTAATTTTCATCTTTATATTTAAAAGTGTGTGTGACTAGCTCTGTGGCTTATCCATGACCCGAGTACTTAATGTCACTCCACGTCATGTGCGAACTGAATCTTAAATTTTGAATCTTGAATATATAGGAATCTTTACTTTACACATACATTTCTCTACCACTTTGGCATTTAGATGGCTCTATATTTAGTTTGTTAGGGAAGTTACTCAGAAAAGTAATCAATTACACACAAGTTCAGGTCCAGAAAGTACAAATCCAGACCAAGGTTTTGTTTCAACCAGCCAGTTGCGCATAAAGAGTCACAGTCACAGAGTCACATGTCTGGATTTGTACTATCTGGACCTGAACTTTTCTGTAATGGATTCCTTTTGTGAATAACTTCCCCAACACTGTGTGTGGCCAATTAGATCCCACAGGTCGTTTTTGGCACATCACAGACCTCCACTGGGACCCCACCTACGCTGTCACAAGCAGCCCCGATCGGGTGTGTGCTTCCAGTGGTGCTCGGCCGGCCCCGAATGCAGGAACATACGGCCACTACAACTGCGACTCGCCATGGGAGCTCATCCTATCATGCATGACTGCCATGAAAGCAGTTCTGCCAGACCCGGATTTCATCATGTGGACAGGGTAAACACCATTAAATGTGATAAATCAGAACCAAGAGGTCATGATATACAGGTTTAGACAGCCCACATGCTCCTTCTGGCTCTGCTCCATGCAGGGATGATACTCCACACGTACCCGACGAGCAGCTTGGCGAGGAAGCTGTGTTGTACATCGTCGGCAATATCACTCAAGTCCTGCGACAGACTTTTCCAGGTATGACCTCTTTAGCGTCATATTAAATTTTGTGAGAAATGTTTGACAGCGTGTTAATGTTTGTGCTATTTTTTTTTCTGAGAGGTGTGAAAGGAGAAATTAAAGAGTGTGATGGATCTTTCCACCACTTTGTTTTAAATTCAAACTGGGTTTCAAGCATGCTGATTTCTGCCTGTTCCAGAGACAAAGGTTTATGCTGCACTGGGCAATCATGACTTCCACCCAAAGAGTCAGTTGCCTCCTGAACCAAACAGCATATACAACCGAACATCAAAACTTTGGCAGCATTGGCTGGAGCCCGAATCCCAGCTCACCTTTAACAAAGGTACAGATGTCTGGATAGGGTGCACATAGCTCGTAGTGATGTGCCGACATGTTATAGGTTTGGCTTATTTACCCGAATTACAATCATTCTGCCCCCAGGTGGGTTCTATACAGAACAGCTCCCGAACCAGCCAGGCAAAAGGCTCCTTGTCCTCAACACCAATCTGTACTATGACCAGAACAAAGTGACAGAGAACATCCAAGACCCAGCGGGCCAGTTTGAGTGGATGGATGCTGTACTGACGTCCGCTGCCAGCAGAAATGAGAAGGTCCATGCTTAGTCCCAAATTTAGTGAAAAACAAGAATGAATCAAATATGTTCATGAAGGACACAACAACAATGAAAACACAACAATAGATCACATGGTTGTATAAGTATAATCTTCAAACCAAAGATATGGGCACTAGATTTTCAAACTGCAAGATCAGCTAAATGTCCTCCTGTCATTTAGGAAACTTCTTATACATTAGATTATATTAGATTACATTAGAAAACTCTGTTGATCCCTGGTAGAAACTTTGTGCAAACTGCAGCAAGGTAGATTGACCACAGACGATTCTACAGTTACTGCAAAATGGACAAGGTACAAAGACATTACACATAAACACGTAAACATCGGGCAAACAAATAAAAATGTACACAGTAAAACGTAAACCTGAAAACCGATATATTGGAATGTTAATAAATATTTAGAACAAGTAAAATAATTGTAATGAAGTGACAGTATTTGTGCAATTAAAAAACAGATAGTACCAGATCTGTGCTACTGCAAAGATGGGCTGCTTCCTGCCATGATTTGAGGAGTGGCACGCCAGTAGGAGGCGCTGCGGAGCCTAATAGTGCTCATGGGAGTTTTACTTACACAAACATGTGCTGAGGCCAGAATGAAAAATGATCAGTTAAGAGAGATTCTGCCTTCAGAACATGTTTATGTAAGTAAAACTCTCATGAGCCCCGGTGGCAGCAGGCAGGAACGATTCCCAGGAGGGCAGAGGTGGAATGAGCCGGTGGCTAAACGCCCTCCTAGATGGTGCATTATGTTCATGTGTAAGCACTTTCTCTTTATCAGGCATATATATTATAGGTATATATAGTGGGCCACGTGCCACCTGGCTTCTTTGAGAAGAAGAGGGGAAAACCATGGTTCCGGCCCGCCTTCAACCGTCGCTATCTTGGGCTGATCCAGAAGCACCATGCAGTCATTTCCGGGCAGTTCTTCGGCCACCACCACACAGACAGTTTCCGGATGTTCTACGACTCCAAAGGTACTTTCTTTCATCCAGACCAAAGTCTCTCTCATTCTTCATTGTTGTTGTGCCCTGAAGTACGGACCCTAGTCCCTAACAGCTTGTGAGACTGTCTCCTCAAAAATGTACATTTGCTTTGGATAAAAGCATCTACGAAATAACTAAAATGTAATGGTGGCTCAGTGGGGCCATGCCTCCAGAGTTGTGTTCCCCAGTGTTTGCGTGAGTTTCCTTTGGGTGCTCCACTTTCCCTCCTGAATCCCAAAGGATGTCTCTCCTCTTGATTGCTGTCTGTGAATTTTGATTAGTGTGAGTGTGTGTGATGGATTAGCGTCCCGCCTAGAGTGTCCCTTACCCTGTGCCCAGGGCTGACTTGGATAGGCTCACTGTGATCTGGTATTGGCGGCTGTGGCAGATTTGCAAGACTGTAGAAGTGCCATCTCTTTGCCCATATACCTTCAGAATTCATCAGATCCCCCCCCCCCCCACCCTTTTCACTTTGTTCAGGAAACCCAATTAGTGCTATGTTCCTCACACCTGGAGTCACCCCATGGAAGACAACTCTGCCTGGAGTTGAAGATGGAGCCAACAATCCCGGCGTCCGAGTTTTTGAGTATGACAAGACTACACTTCTTGTCAGGGTAGGTTGACCCTAGAGGTAAAAATCATGTAAGTATTTTTATCTTTCCTTCACGTTCCAGTTCCAGTGAAACATGAGGGACAGAGGTTCACACTTCCAAGACCAGAGGGTTCAAATCCAACCCCAGACTGTTTTTTGCAGAGATTGTGTTCTTCACCCTGGTCCTGTTCATTATGTGTGGAGCAAGTGCCGTCTCTACTCATTTAGCTGGGTGCTGCTGGATACTCTGGTGTCAAAGTACAGTCATCTCCACAATCAAGACATCTAAAACGCTCATAATACCCTGGCAGCTGAAAATGAATAGATAATTAGAACGTTTGATATGCTGTAGCCTCCAGATGCTGTTAAGAGTCCAGGGTGCAGCACACAGTCAGTTGGCTGAAAACTTACCCATCTACTTTACCGTCTTTGCCACATGGCTTCTTTCAAGGACATGGTGACCTACTATCTGAACCTGACCTACGCCAACGTGGCGTGGCATCGCTGGGAGAAGGAGTACCGGCTGTGCGAGTCCTTCCGGGTGCCAGATGCCTCTCCTACCTCCATGCACCACATCCTGGAGCAGCTGGAAGACTCCGGCTGTGACCTGCAGAAGTACTACGAGTTCAACTCCGTCAGCTACGACATCAGCGCCTGCAACGCAGACTGCCGTGCTGACCATGTCTGCGCCATCCGCGAGGTTGATTTTGACAGGTATGAACAGTGTATAGCAAAGGAAGGGGCACCATCCACCAGCCTCACCCTGGCACCTCTCCTCCTCTCTGTGGCAATCAGCCTGTATGGGACTGGCCAATGAGCTTGCCACTTCCTGTTCCCTGGCCCCGCCCCCATTCCAAGGTTTGCCTGTTCCAGTCCTTAGTGGGCAGAGTCCTACTAGTCACCTCACAGCTAACTGTTTTTATTTACTCCCTGAAGAAGCAAGTGAGTTCCAGTTGACTTACACTCGCAATACAACGCCTTCAACAAATCAATTAGCAGCTCGAGCATAAATTAATGTTTAGTAGACAACATGGTAATCCAGAAAGTAATTATCATTGATTGAGTTGACTCTCATTTAAACTCAGTTACTGGTCCTTGCAAAAGAATCACTGCTGATTTCTGGCTGATACCCATGCCTGGTTTTTCTTAGTGTTCACGATCTGGACAGGATGTTACAGTCACAGCTGAAATCAATTACTTTTTTTGTAACTGCATTTATAGGTACTCAAAATTAAACCAGTGGAATTACCTATTATTTTATTTAAAATCAATAACTCTGTCTTTGCAGCTTTATAACCACTTTTCATAAGTTCTCACTGTACCTGATGACCATCAGCTATGTATGAGGCCCATCTCCTGCCCCCTACAGGACCACTTGACTTGTATATTTGTGATTTATGTGTTTTCTTGAGCTAAACTGGAGTGAGCACAGAAAAATCTAAATGCACTGGGTGTGTAAAGTGACTTTTTCCCTTTTCTCTAAAAACATAATTTTATGTAAATACAACAGCTGACAGTTGAATAATTACACAAAAAAAACAATAATCGCCTGCCAACTTTTATTGACAACATGCTTGGAAAATGCATATTATAACAGAGCCGTTTTAACTCCCAGCCCCTTAAATCCTGAAGTCCTTCATCCACTTAGAATGTCAAATAATTAGTTCAAGGTGAAAGGATGACCTGATCCCTATTGGCTGGATAGGTGTCACATGACCAGAATCTGCTTGGCGGAGACATAGGGCTGCATGGCACGGTTCAGTGCACCCCTGAAGTCTTGCAGACTGATCTCTGTACAGGCCGGCGCAGACAGCTTCCCCTCCCGGATCAGGGTTGCAAGTTGGGCCAGCATCTCCCGCAGTGCCCCCCCATCTGTATGGCATGTAGGGCAGGAATAGGGTCAGAGAACCAGCCAAATAGCCACAAGTCATCAGATGGTCACAAGTACATCGAGTGGGTCTGATTAAAAGGTCTGGGCTTTCAGACAGACTCACCATGGGCATGGTCCCTCTTCCACTGGGTCACCCAGAAGCCCCTCAGCTTTACGTCCTTGAAGATCAGGGAACTCTGGGTATAAAATGGAGACATCAAAACACAGCATAAACTGCTTAGAGATAGTCTCCAGGAATGCAATGTTTGCAAAATATTTCAAAATACAGATAAAACTTACAAATCAAAGTTGTAAAACTTACAAGTTCCTTCTGGTCTCGAAAGATTATTAATATAACCACCCAACAAATAAAATTCCTGCGAACCCCAAATAAAAGTTTTTTCCTGTCCAACACAAATTCATTGCAGTCTGCCAGACACCTAGTGGACAAATTGTGTATTGCACCACAGCATATTTAAGGTCACAGGTCACGATTAGCCTGACTCACCACTGGAACTGTGACTGGCTGCTTTGCCATCCCACCGTACGTTACCATGGTACCCCCACCCCTGCAAGTCAGAATACGTCAGTCACATACTGACTGCCAATTAATGTGTAAAGAATTAGTCACCAAACCTGGAACAAATTATTTTAAATGAATGGATCCAATTTACACTTTTTCAGTTTACCAGCCAAATGCATGCTACTTTCCTCTGCCTTGTAAAGCATGGCAGTTCAGAAAATGACTAGTAACCCTGAGATTGCTGGTTCGAGCCCCAGGAGGGGTTCTGTAGCTGAGCCTTTGGGTAGAGCTCGTCATCTGAATTTCCGTAGGGCAGCGTTTCCCAGCCCAGCCCTAGGGGACTCACAAATGGTCCATGTAGATTGTCTGTGGGTCTCCGAGGACCAGATTGGGAAACGCTGCTCCAACTGTTGCAGAGTCCTCAGAGAGGGAATGGCAAAGCCTTCGGGTCGCACTCTGGACCTGACCAGAACCTGAGCCATAGCTGGTGTTCAAATGAGCTTGCTTCTGGGCCAGGCGCACTCACTGCACTCACTGCAAATGCCGGAGCAGCTCCGTCGCGCTTTTCCCGCCCACTGCATTCAGCGCCAGTTTGGGTCGCGGACACTTCTGTCAGGGTGAAGGGCAAATGGGGAACATGCTAGATAAACAGTGCATGAAGAAACTGACTTGTAGGAGGAGTAACCAGGATCCTCCTTTACAGTGTCTTGCCGAAATCTGTATTTCGAATTACAACACAGACATGAGGAACCTGCAGTCATTTATTTTATGGTTCAACTGTAAAATATGATGGAAGCAGGGTACAGTAGATGTAAAATATAGCAGCAGTAAAGTCGAAGACTAAGCAGGTTATTACTGGAGTGGAAACTCTTCAGATGATTTTAAGAACCGTTTATTAACGCATATTTGTGACAGCTTCACAGGATACTACTGGGCCCACATATTTAAGTTAAGGACAAGGACTTGGACCAAAAGGTTGCACGGTGAAGTCCGGTTCTACCTTATAGTCAACATTTGTAACCAGAACTGATCAGTACCTGGTTGAATAAACTGATTTAGCATTTAACATGACATTTAAACAAACATTTACTATTGGCCGGCCATTCCTTCCACCTTAAAGAAGTCTTTCATCTCCGGCTGCCGCAGTGTCTCCTCCTTAATCACGTGACTGGCGCCCATACCCAGAAGCCTCTGCGACAGCTGCAGGAAGTCCGGTCTGGGGCAGAATCACACACAACACAAATAAGGCCATCATCATGTGAATATAGGTTCTATTACCACATTCAAACTGGTACTGGCGCAGTACTAATTTTGGCATGTGAAATTACTAGTTGAACTGTACACAATGGCTTTGTGTTTTATCTTTGGGGAACAGAACTTAATACTTTTAAAGTGATTAATCGTCATTGTTGACGCAGCACAGCACGCAACAACGAAATATATCTTCTGCTTTTAACCCATGTGACAATGTGACATAGCAGGGGGCAGCTACGTGAGCACCCAGGGAGCAGTGCTTGGGGACGGTACCTTGCTCAGGGTACCTCAGCTTCTGGGAACTATGAAATAGAACTACCCCCAAAAACATGAATCAAAAAACCTAAGGTAACAGACATACATCCCCATACCACCTATGACCCTCAATCAGGTCTGTGAAGCGAGGGGACCCATACCGGTCTCGGACGACGTTGATGGTGTGGATTCCCCTGGCAGCTGCGATCTGAATGACAGCCTGGCCCACACCACTGTTGGCAGCGTTCTGGACCACAGAGTCACCTGGGCAAGTTGAGAAGGACACGAGTTTGCACCCCTGTTTAGCCAGCCCTAGCCCTGCACCAAAGCACGATTTGGGGAAAATATCTAATAGCAATTTTTCTGACAGATACTGCGATTTGATTTGTGATATAATTTTTCAGTTCAATATTCAGTGTGTAATAGATTTAAAACATATGACACAACATGACCACATGAGATATCATCAAAATATGAACTGGTCTATATTATAATGCAAGGATGAGAACTTAAAGATTTCAATTGCTTCCGACATGTATTTATTACTTTTTAAAATTGGCAGAGAACAAAGCAAACATAAAACAATTATCACAAAAGTGGTGAAAGTGTTAAGTTAGGATCTGCTTGGACCCCAAATAATAGGACCTTTCTGTAAACAATCTCTGACCATGAAATAGGCAGGTAATTAATTCCCTTTGAGCTCAGCAGCGGAATAAATATTTTTTCACATGGCGAATGTGACGTTTTCCTTGAGTTTCACATGTTTGCCGTTTGTAGGCACATACACAGTCACGTTGGGCCACCTCTGATTGGTGAGCATGACTGGCATGTTTTACTCTTAAACAAGAGTAATATTTGGGATATTGGTTTAGTGTTCTCAGTAGCCTGATAAGATCAGTCATACCCGGCTGCAGGGTCTCGAAGTCGGAAAGCATCCTGAAGGCCGTACAGGGGTTGACGCCCAGGGTAGCCGCTGCCAACAGAGGTATATCGCTGGGGACCTCAGCCAGGGAGGCCTCATGGAAGACAGCAGTAGTGCGCCAGGTGCCTGCGCTCACACACACACGCACACACACACACACACACACACACACACGCACACACACACACTTCAAGTCAAAGACATGAGGAGAAACTCCCTCTCCGGCACAGAAGAATTATGATCTCCCAGGAAGGATAAGTAAGGCAGGATGGAGCAGCATGAACATTCACCTAGTCCAGCATCCCTTGGAATCACCCAGTCACCTGGCTTTAAGGATGTCACTCGGCTCCCCACCTCCAAGACTCGGCCCACCCCCTCATTACCCCCAACTGCTGGGAGGTCCGGAAGGATGGCATACGTGCCTGTAAATATTGAAAATAAACCTTTACTAAGCCTGAATTCATTCATCTATGTTACAATGGGAGCTCCTGTGACCCACATGCTGATACATAGTCTTGGGGTCATCACTGTGGTCCCTTTTGCCTACCTTGCACCATGTTGATGTCAGAAGGATTGATCGGAGCAGCCAGCATCTTCACAAGGACACTTTTTTCGCCCATAAGTGGTAGCTGCATGTCCTCAGACCTGACAAGACACACACACATAATTCCACGTCTTTGCACATAGACAGGCTTATGCAATATTAAACCAGTTGTATCAGTTTGGTGCAAACTCTGGTCTAATATGTTAACTTTTATTGTTAAACATGCTAGGTGTCAGACACAAACAATATACCTGCTGGTGTTTGCTGTCCACACGGCTTACGCATTTACTTACTGAACGACTTCTGCAGGATCTCCATGTTTCCTGTAAACCAGCGCCGTGCAAGTCCTGGCAGAGGTGTCGGAGAACGACCTGCACCACCTGCCAGATGCTCCTCTTTTCCACGTTGGTGACAGGTGTTTGCCAACAGTGTAACTTTTTTCTGATCGTTGCGTCGCAGTGACTATAGCTCTGCAATTTAGCGGTGCTTTCATCCTAATTATCCTCGACAGCAATCTCAGGCAATGCCGAACTTCCATGGCCGCGCAGCAGTAACTGCCAGGTAATTTGCCACTTTTCTCTCTAACAAGAAGCCGTTTAATTACGTCCTTAGAATGGGTGACAGTACCATCATCCTACACGGGAGGACGCCATCTTTGTTGTACCGTAATTCTTCAAGTAGACGAGAAAGAAAGTCCGATATGAAAAGTTCATGTTAATCACTGCAAAAATGAGTGTTTTGAGGAAAAGTTTCAGAACAGTAGGGTATTTCCAAAATTTATACATGTAACATTTACCACGAGGAGTAGTATTTAATAGGTTTTGAACTTTAAATTTGGATGTTACGATTGTTCTATCACAACCAGCTGTCGGACTGAAAGTATAGCTTCATAATTGTGCATTACCTTCTTACGCCACATACCCGTGCTTAACAATAAAGCGGATTATTCTGAAGAAATCATGGAATATTTACTAAGATTTATTGGTCTCTTGTTTAATTGACGTGTAACAAACTGGGGGTGACGCCAAATTTACACTTAAAATGTACTCTTAAATTTGAATATATGCAACGTTTTCAATTATTTGTGTTGGGGAAACGAACTGCTTCTTTATTGCGCATTTCACCAATAATTCCAGTCCTCTGGAACGTGCTATTAAAAAGAAACGAAAAACACATTACCGTACACGACACAAAGGTCTTAGTGCTTATTCTACGGTATGGCCGCTAGGTGGGGATGTTACTCAGCCTCAAACTGCATTCCGACAACATGGCTGTGCAGGAAGTTTTTGCGGGCAGGTGCTCAAAGCTGAAAAGGGGGTTACTCAGTACCATTAAGTCTGACGCACAAGTTCACATAAAATAGTCCAGGCAAATCGGTCAGGTACATACAACTTGACACCCCCTCCCCTACACACACACGCATCAATGATTCATGAGTATCTTTCAGAAATACTGCGAAGAAACAAACTTGAGACTTTGATTCAGAACAGAGTTTATTTATAAAGTCAAATTTAACAGCAAGTGACACAGTCATTTCCACTTTTTATATACCTTTTTTTGTTTTCAAAATATATATTACAGTGACTGAAAAGGATTAGAAAACAGGGTTCTCAGTTCCAGCAGATGTACACTTGGCTTGCTGCATCGTACCGTATTCCGGTACAACCAGGTCCTAATTAAAAAAAAAAAAAACACTCCCTGATTCCGCTCACTAAATAAAAAAAATCAAAACAGTAATCCAATTTCTTATCTAGCTGGAATGGCCCCCAGGAGACCCTAATCCGAGCAGCTGAGTCAAAACATTTCGCAGATACTAAACTCTTTCGGTCAAAGGGACCGAATTAAGAACAAAACTGCATAAATCAATTTAACACAACTTTCACCTTTCCAGTGAAAATATATGATTCTCTACAGAACAGAAAGCAGTGTTTCAAATCACACCTCTTGAAAAATTATGACTATTGCAAAGTAAGCTCATCACTGACCACAGGTGATGTTTCCATCAAGACCGGTAAGTACTCACCACACATTCAACCAGTCATCCCATATAGATGCAGCTGCTAGCAGTTTTTACAGGTGTCCCATTGGAAAACAAGGAATTCTGGGATGAGCTGGATGTCACCTTGTTAACAACTCTCAGGAACTCTGGGAAAACACCCTAAGATAGTAAGACATTTGTGGAAGAGCAGGTAAGGACGTGGAGTTTCTGAGGTGCCCTCAGTTGACTTTCCCAGCAGCTAACCATCTGCAGGCAGGCCCTATGGTTTGAAGATACAGTCGGGCCACTTCTATTGTGGTCAAGCTTCCTGACTTCCTAACTTTCCGTTTTGCCTGACACTGCGATCAAAGCACCATCTCCAAAAACACGATCCAAGCTATGGGATTCCAGTCACCGGAGCGCTTAGCTTGTTCTCAGGAAAGCCCCAAGGACTTAAATAATGTCCGTCTTAATGACTGCAGAACCAACCACAACTCAAAACACTTTTACTGGCAGTGGCTGAAAATCAGCGAAAAGCAGTTGAAGATGGTACAAATTCCACCACTTCCTGCTATATACTGTATGTGTAGCATAAAGAAACACGTTCTGTGAATGTTAATGAAGTTAATGAATTTGAAAAAATATGTAGTGACAGACAGTAGAGGGGAAATTAAACCCAATTCCGCAGAACAGCAGACCTATACTAAGTAATAGAAATAGGAAAGTAATCCTGTGATCCAAGAAATCTATTTTATTTGTCCCACCACTCACTGCCAAAGAACAGAGATCTACTGAACACCAATAATAGATTCTCAAAGGCCGGTGGAGCTTTGCGGTGTTAAACTGACCCTTTCTGCCATCTATGCTTATGTGTAAGGGAGCGTCTGCTGCTGCTGTCGCAGAGACGAGCAGTTAAGGCCTGTGGTTTAGCCCCGCACGAGTTAGCCATCAGCTAACTCGATAATGGCACGGTAAAAAAAAATAATAACTTCAGCACGTCACCCATGATGCCGTTAATGCCGTCAGGGAGGTACGGAACAGCAGGGGAGGGGGCAGTGTACTAGTGGTGACTGGCGAGTTGTTCACAGCAGCAGTTTGAAAATGTCAGACTCTCCCTATCTAGAAACACATCTGCCGCTGTGTGACATCTCTGGCTGAGACCATTGTGAGAAGACAGGCTCTCGGGTCGACGCTGGACAAGGGCACCTCCCCAGCTTATAAAGATCTAAGCACTTTCTGCTGAGCTGAGGTAGCATTTCCGGTTCCAGCCCCAAACATTTAGTTTCAAAAATCAATGCCTTAGTTATTTGTCTGCATACAGATCAACTCCTAACAATACAATATTAACGGTCAAGTAACCACAAGTACAAACAGGTCCAACAGCTATGAACTGGTGTCTCCAACTATATCGATGTGAAGACTCAAGCAAAATATCAATCGCGTCATAATTCCCCAATTTAAAGGCCTGAAAAGCAGAACACTAGAACTTCATGGAGACCTTTATGGAGAAAAACGCACACAGGCATTCCAAAACACCTTAAGTCGCGCCCTTAATAGCAGACAACACACTACAAGCTGTAATCACTATCACAAGCCCTTCTGTGGCAGCAGGTAACAGCCTACAGTGTTTGGAAGAATCTGGAATAGTTTTTTGTGGGGATTGACAATGGAAAAGGTGACCAGCTGATATCTACTGACCGAAACACAAAACAAGAAATAGAGAAGTTCTATGACGGTCTATACAGCACTAAGCCTCTTCCAAACCGCTGGTGAAGAATATTTCCATAGGATAAGGACAATAATTTACCGTGGTGTTTACTGACTTGTGCCTCTGGGAAAAGGCTCCCTGACAAACAGTAGTTGCAGCATGGGTCTACAGAGATTTTTTGCTACATTGCATGTATTTGACAAACCCCATCCACCCTAGACTCCCATGCCACTAAGCCACCAAAAAGCAGGATCTGGTAAATGGGAGCCAGTGTTGGGATGGGAACCTCGAGACACATCCAGCCACATATAGAGCACCGTTCCCGAGGGCCTGTGTGTCAGCATCGGCAGCTGGGTTGTGAACCTTGAGGTTTCTGTACAAACAGGAGATCAGGGATCTCCCAAGCAGAGACCCTGGAAGGGTTCCAGAAGCACCTTCAACTCAGGGGCTGGAGGAGGAAGCACGAAGTTGGGGTTCAGTGTAGGTTAGCTTGAGGTTACGTGCCGAGCGCCAAAAAAGGGCTGAAGAGGATGCCATGTGTGCAAGTGTTAGTGCAAGGGGATGGGAAGGGTAGCCGAGGGCCCCATCATCACGTGCCCCAGTCCCATTCCCTGCAGGCAATCTTGACCAGCCTGAGCTCCAGCTCAAAGGCATCAGGCCTCTCCTGCGGGTTCGCCGACAGCATCTCCCTGAGCAGCTGCTTCATGCTGGGGTTCATGGTCTTCTTCCTGGCCGGGATGGGGAGCTTCATGCGCGGGTTCCCCAGCAGCGCCTCCCCCAGCGGCACGATCTCTGACCCCTGCTGGACATAGCTGCCTAGCAGCTCCTTCTGGGTCTCGGCGTCCACGAAAGTGATGCGCTCCAGCATGGCCCAGATGATCACACCCAGGGCGAAGATGTCCGCCTTGGCCGTGTAATGACCCTCCCACACCTCCGGCGCCATGTAGAAGTCCGTGCCGCACGCCGTCGACAGGAAGCACTTGTTGACGTTGACCGGCTCGCCGGGGCTGAGGCCTGAGGCAGAGCACACCTTGCTGAGGCCAAAATCGGCCACTTTGAGGGTGGGCTCGGGCGAGCCGGCGGGACCGAAGCCCTGCGCGATGAGGATGTTGTCAGGCTTGAGGTCGCGGTGGATGATCTGGTTCTTATGCAGGAAAGCCAGCGCGCTGCCCAGCTGCAGCATGAAGCTGGTGTTGGTCTTGCGACTTGGCTTGCGCGACAGCAGGTAGGCGTTCATGTCACCGCCGTCACAGAAGTCCATGACAAACCACAGGTAGTAGGCGCAGCGGCGATCAAAGGCGATCTCACCCTTCAAGGAAGTCTCCACCAGCTGCAGCAAGGGGCGGGAGAGGAAGCTGGGTCAGGGTTTGCCGAGCAGAGCTGGGAGGTCGTGTTTACATAAGAACCCAAATCGTACATTTATTTTGGGTTTCAGGTGTTCCCCAGCTCTCTATTCTAGGACCATTTTTTTCCCCGCTTTGACAGAAATTCCTTTTAAAATGTACTAAATTTGAACAATACTGTATTGTCTTCCATTGTACATAAGTACTTAGTCAATACAGGATCACAATGCATCTAAAGCCCCATGCCAAAAAGCTCGAGCCCCCATAATGGCCTGGTGCATGCGCACATACACACGCACACGCACACATCTAACTGCTTATTTTCTGACTGTGAGGAATCCCATACAGAAGCTGGGAAAATGTGCAGAAAAACAACAAGGAGGTAAGAAAAATCAACCCTCCTAGAGGTGTGAGGCTACAGTCCCACCCACTGAGACACTCTGAATCCCACATGTCCCAAATACAAATTTAATCAAATATAACATTTTAAAAATTGCAACCATTACCTTGGTTTATTTAAGCAATTCAGATGTGTTTAGCTCCTGGACAAACATGCCAAGTTCACATATTAATACATATTAACACATTTATCAATATACCAATTAATCAAGCTCTCATTGAAATGCCCTGAAGAATTTGCAGTGGTCCTCTGCAGAGTGTCAGACGTGACTGTAAACGCTCCTTTGTTCCAGTCTAGGGCTGGCAAGGTCTCTGGTCCAGCAATCACAGCATCCCCCGAGAGAGCTGACTGCCAGCCTCGTTAGCAGACACAGCGTTTCATTGGTTCCTGGCATCAGTGTACAGGGAGCGGGAGCAGGCGGGTGGGGGTTGGCAGTGTTTTTCTATTAGGAGATTAAGAGGCACACCGAGAATTGAAACAGACAGACTGCGTGCGTGTGTGTGCGTGTGTGTGTGTGCGCACATGCGCATATGTGTCGGTGCACAGTGGTGAGTCCCCCGCCTCTTGGCTGATAGTAACAGCTATTAAATGTCATCCTCCACTAGGCAGAGTACCCTTAAGAAATATCACAAGCGACATTGATGGAGGGACCATGGCCTCTGGTAGAGAATCCTGGCTCCCCCCCCCCCATGCTTCCCCATGTCAGCGGTGATGCTTTAAGGCGGGAAAATGGAGATGACTGCCCGAATCTGGGGGGGGGTGTTACTGCACACAAAATAATTAGCAGTTTGACAGGCATTCCACCAGAGCATATGTGGGTGCAGGAAAAATGGGGGACGCTTTAATTAAGGTGTCAAATAAGGTCATACTGAACAGTATCACTGGACTGAGGCTCAGTCACCAGTAAAAGCCACTAACTTAGACCTGTATAAAACATTTATCTAGTTTTAAATCATTTAAAACTGTTACAAATGATGAATGAGATTATCACTCAGAACACACTTCCCCAATTACACAACGACCGAAACGCTCCTTTGTTTCAATGTAAAGCCGGCAGCCACGATCCCCAAACGAATGAAGAAACTTGTACAAAATAAAGATCCAGGTGACTGATGATAACTGACATTACCCCCATGGGATTCATTCTTAATTAGCTTTTTTTTTAGCCATTTTACTATTCTCACATCTGATCAGGACTCCAACTGCATTTTTAAGATACAGTGGGAACCATGTGCAGTGCATTTCCTGTGGGATACAGCATAAATGCCCAACACTGACTGAGAGGACAGAAACATGGACTGGGAATGAGCAGGCCTAGGGACAAACCAAGCCCCACCCACATATCACATACTGACCAATGGGAGGACAGATGCAGAACAGCCCTCTTTCACAGAAAAGGCACCGGCCAATAAGAAGCACCGCAACTTCAAAACAGTTGATCACCATCAAGGCTCACATCTTGCTTGGGATGGCGTAAGCCCACAGCATGCTGCCAGCATGACAAGGCTCTACGAAAACGTGGCCAGCAAGTGGCCTCATGTACCCAATAAATCCATCAATTGATCAGTTACCCCATAAATGTGTACAATAGTGACCAAAACCCTGATTAAAGTACTTCACCCAAACATCACTCTTCCACAGCCCTCGGTTTCACAAGTTTCCACATCATTTTCCTTTTGACCTAAAAGTGCACCTAAAAATATTCAGCTGTTAAAATAAAATGATATAAAAATAATATAATTAACCTCTTTAAGAAGCCACTATGAAAAAAAAAAATCCAGCACCCTTCTGCAAACACTAGAGGACCACAGAGACGACGTCTGCGGTTCCGAGCGGGGAGACCTCGGGCGTCGGGCCCATGCCCCTTCCTCCTCCTCCTCCTCGTCCACGGAGCCATGCACTGACCTCCAGGTAGAGCGAGGAGCTGCAGCCATGCTGCATCCTCTGCGCCAGGCTGTCCCGCTGCAGCACACAGTCCTCCAGGTGGATCACGTTGGGATGCTGGCTCTGGATGCTGCTCAGGGCCCAGAACTCGCGCAGGGCCAGCTCCACGTTCTCGGGGGCGTGGCAGCGGATCTTCTTGACGGCGACCCGGTTGCCGGTGCGCCGCACGGCAGCCTCGTACACCACGCCGTAGCTGCCGCGCCCCACCTCCTGGATGAGCTCGTACCTGGCCTGGCTGCTCACCATGCTCCCCCCCGCTGTCACTGGGGAGACACAGAGTCAGGAAACACCCTAATTTACCGCCTCGAGCTGTCAGCACAACAGGGACTCTTAAAAACAGACTCGATTTAATATCCATTGTCCCATAAAATGGCTAACTGATCTTCCGAGAGGCTGCTGGAGAAGTTGTGCGTTGCATTTTCCTTGAGGCTATAGCGGTAAGGGGCCGTCACCCCTGCGAGGCGGGTACCTTACAGCAGGTGGAGGGGGATTACCTGGCGTGGCCCGCAGAGCAGCCGGTCAGTCAGGCGTGGTCTTCCAAAGTCACGCCGGCCACAGAGCGGGGTACCCATCTGCTGCCGGCCGGCGCCCGGGGGGCGGCCTGCTGATGGTCGTTAATTATCAAACTGCCTCCCAGTCCTGAGGTTACCTGGCCGGTCAGTCACACACAGTGCTGGTTAACGGCGGAGCAGAAGTCACCCCAGATACACCCACAAAGACAAAAAGTCCCATCTAACCATAATGGCTGGAATATTCTCCTTCATGTTTAACGAAAAGGTGGTTTTATAATAATAATAATAACAATAATAAATCATATATAGTTTATCAGCTCAGCCTACAAAACGATCTGGCCTCTAAACATGTCATTAGAACAGCACAAGCATGCCATGCCATTAATTGTATTATTTTGGAAGCTAAAGTCGGCCAGACGCCTCCCGCGGCGGCTCCGTAGCGTTCGCCGAACCCTTTAACAACAGTAACCGGCAGCGGGTCCGAAGTGCAAACTCTCCGTCATCAGCCCGACCCGGAGCGGCCGGGGGTTATAAGCCCGTCCCCACGGGCTAATGGGGCTGATAGTTACCGGAAACAGAGAGTGCGACCCGGCGCGGCTCCCGGCGGCTCCCGCGGGCGGTGACAGCCCCGGCGGCGGCAGGGACACTCACCGCGGCACACGCCCCCAGCCCCCCGGCCGATCGCGCCCCCGCACTGTCGCTGCGCCGCACGACGACCCCCGGGCGCACGGACGCGGCGCTGCCCGCTCCCAGCTCCCCGCTCCCAGCTCCACGCTCCGCGCTCAGCCCCCCGCGTCCGCGGCCACATAAAGAGGGCGAAGCGGCGCGCTTTGTCCCCCCCCGGGCCCCCCAAACACGACGCGGAGGCGCCCGGCACGCACCTGCAGGGCGACGCCGTGCGCCGCGGCTCGGCCGGGGGACGCCTCTAGCCGCCGAGCGCCGCCGCTCCGCGCATCCTAGCGCCGCTCCGGCCGCCTTCTCGGTGCTTCCCTTCCCCGCGACATCGCGCCGCCTCCCGCCCCCCCCGGCGCTGGGAAACACTGCCCCCTGTCCGCTTCTCACGGCTCGCACGGCGTCGCCTTTCCTGCAGGGGTCACCCCCCCCAGGCTGGGCATGACCCAAAAGCACCGCTTACAGGGGTTTATGGGATCTGCTGTTCGTGCACGAGATTGCAGACAAAATAGCGACGGCTTTTTGTGTTTCTATAATGTCGTGGGCAATTTTCTATACATATTTTGCAATGAAATATGCAATTAATTAAGATATCATTTGATGGGGTGTTTGCAGGTTGTTTTTTTTCTGATTACCTTGTTGGATTCTTTCCTTTGTCCTAAATCATGCGGTTAGGAAGGTGGTATTTCTATATGGTTGGTGTCGGCAAGTGCCCTGTGATCCAAGGTGCTTCGTGCCTTTTGTGAGCTATGACTGTAAGCAGTAGTGAAAGAGGGCTCCTGTAACTGGTATTTAAGAGTGGTGCTTTGCTGTTTTGCTTCTGTTGATTAATTTTTGTGTGATGGTAGTACTATTGGTGATAGTTGGTCACGTTCTACACAATTATTTTTTTAAGCGTCATCTGGTATTGTGTGCAAATTGCTGAGTATTTCTTGTTCTCGGCCAACACAATCAGTACCAACAAAAAAGACAGACACCATACTAATACCACAATTTAATATCGATAGATGTTTATTAACTAGGAAGGAAACGTTCGATGTTTTCACACAACAATTTCTTGGTCACAGTCCTGTTTTGTAAAGCATGCTTCAATGATTAAAAAAATAATAAAAAAAAATTAGAACAATCACAGAGTTCACCTGGGTGAGGTTAACATTGGTGGTTAACAGAAGAATCTAAAAAGACTCCCACCCAAAAGTGGGAGTTCTCACAAATAAACCTTTGGTTTATAGCAGTAAACAGAGTTACATTCTTCGGTCACAATTATATACAATCTTTTTCGATTTACATTAGCTGGCTTACACCAACAGAAGTAACACAGATGAATGAAGTGTCATATTTAAGATCACAACTGAAATTATGACAAACAAAAACAACTCCCACATCAACAGAGTGCAGATGCACATATGTGCACTCTCAGAAGAAAGGGTGCCGCTTTGTACCATTGCTTGTCACTGGGGCTGTACCCTCTGCCAACTGTCCCTTAGCTGTAGATAACTATACCGTTTAATGTACAGAAATGTACTCTGGGGATTATTTGTGTACCATTGGGGGTACATTAATGTTTTTAGTACCTTGAGGATGTTTGAAGAACCTACAGCTAAGGGTACATTTGGCAGACCCTTGAGGATACGGGCCTTGTGATAAGCAAAGGTACAAACTGGTACCCTGTCTTCTGAGAATGTGGGGCCCATGTACCAGTAACAGCAGGGTCTTTGTTTGTGCTTCCAGCATAACCCTGAGCATTGTTCACATAAAAGTCTTACTGGGATTACATTACTCAACAGCAGAGCACAGCGCGGACATGCCTTCTCTGTAAACTGTGACTGTTGCGGATGCCCAGTAGACAAGGATGCGCCGAGACCCATAAGACAATGGTTTCCATCTTAAGATGTGGTGGTTCTGCCACAGAAATGATTTAATTCTGCTTAAACTCTCAGTCCCACACGAGATGGGTTGTAAGTAGAGCTTACGTATGTAAGCTGGTTTGGCACAACTATGCGTTACCCTCATGACATTTGTAGATTTGCGAATGCAATAATTTTGGAACACTGGCGCCACCTTTAGGCCATTTTGAAAAGTACCTGTTTCCTGAATAGATGTACACATTGAGATACAATCTATTTCGATCTATTTCAAGCTACGTGAAGTAAGGTCTTAAAGACATCTCATTTGAAACCTTTAAAACCGTTTATCTGGCCATTGAAGTAAGCTGTTGGATTGAAATGTATTTCTCCTTGATATTAATTACTATTGCATTTTACAGAACACTGAATTTACCAGTCTGTTCCATTTCTCATGATTCTGAAATTCAAAATATTTCAGAATACACATATGGCACTTAATATAAAAAACAAACTGACTCACACCTTTCATGTGACTCTGGGAGTAACAATTTCTGTTTTGTCCACCAGCCAGCCGCTTTGGAATTCAAAGTGAGGTATTTCATAAATGATTAGACGATTTTCTACTCTGTTAAACCAGAATTGCTAGTTTGGACATTCACCAAATACTCCTCCTGCGAGGGTGATTTTATGGACTGTATCTGGTCACTATCAAAGAGACACACCTGGCTGCACCTAAAGAGAAGGTGGCCATATTACAGACCTTCTTAACGCCCAGAAACCGTCACCTATGGATGTACGAGGTGGCTGTGATGACATAAATATTACAAATTCATGAGCGATACTGACCCTTATTGAAGGCAACATACACTAATCATTAGCTCAGACAAACAGACAGACAAAGAGACAAAAGCACTAATCTACATGAAGCCGGCGGCGCTGCCAATCCCAGCAGGACTGCTCCAGACGCAGCGCGTCGCCCGCTTCTTCAGTTTAACGCGACCTGAGGTAGAGCTGTATAGATCATTCACAAGGGTTTACACCTCGTTGTTTTCTCGTGATAAAAAATAATTAAAAACCCACCACCGAAACAAACACTGGGGACACATCGGGGGCAGAGGTGAGCGGGGAGCTGCAGCAATGCCGAGAAAGCGCCAGGGACATTCCGCCGTCACCTCGTGCTCAGCAGTGACAACTGTGACAAGTAACTTTTGATCAGCGTTCTCATTTTTCTGCTGCAGCTGCCCAATCTACTATCACCTCAGTAAAGGACTATGCTATTCTAACCCCAACTACAGAGATTACAGGGGAGGACCACACAATTATAGTACAATAGTATGTGTTAAATTACAACACATGGGAGGAGAGTTGGACTCTTCAGACAGTTCTGCAGGTCTCAGAAACCCACGATAAAGATGGAGTTCCCTGGAATGTTCAGCGGCCATGAATAATTAACAACCAATGGGAGCCAATGGTGGTGCCAACCAATGGGAACCAAGGGTGGAGCCAACCAATGGGAATCCCTAATTAGCTGGGCCCTTTGTTGTACACAGTAGTCATTCAGGAAACTCTGAGAAATACAGATCCTCACTCTACACACCCCTATAATCTAAACTGCTTAGTGATGGTCGAGAGCTTCGCCAAAGCATCATATTTTTAACAGACATACTGTAAATATTGCAAACCTCCTCAAGTAAAAGATGAATTCTGCTGAAACATACCTGACAGATCCCTTTACATTTTTTTTTCTACTTGGGCATTTTGTTTTAAAGTAATCCTAGACTCATTAAAACTATTATGTACAATGACAACTTAACGTGAAGGCTTTTCCTTTATAAGGAAGATGACTAAAATACATCAAAGAAAACAGAAGAGATTTTGTCAGATGGAGATTCTATGAATAAGAAAAATATGATGCAATGGCACTATGGCAGTGGGATCTTGTCCCTTGAAAATCAGAAAAAGTACCCTACCATATCTAATTAACTGTCATTTAACAAAAAATTATAATAAATATAATAAATTGTACATTGTTATTTTTTAATGTTTTCCAAATTATCATTGCTCGTTAATTATCAGTTTGACCTGATGCTAATATAAAAAGATAATTAAAAATTAATTGTGAAATGGCTTATTCGCGTGGGTTATTTTATTGTTCTGCAGTTTTTGTTGCACAGATACAGTCCAGCAGGGGGCAGCAAACACGTGGCCTGACTAGCCACCGCTGTTGTCCCAGGTTTCGTGAATGGGACCCAAAATCAGAAGAGCCTTTTACACATTAAAATGTAAACATACGAAAATCCCTCCTCCCCACCCCACCCTTCCTTAATGTCCTTGGACAACCTGAAGCTTTCCCTGAGTTTGCAGATTCACAGTTCCTGAGAAAAAAAATCACTGCAGCTGTGACGACATTTTCAGTGAATCACCCAAAAATACAAGAATTCAAGAAGGAATAGTTATATTAAGGAGGTTAAACCAAAAACTGATTAGTGCAGTCAAGCATTGCTTTGGCTTTCGTGTAGATAGATAAACTTTGGTTGGGGGGTGGGG
>JAODKN010000134.1:22712476-22729672 GCA_026774425.1 Petrocephalus zakoni | reverse complement strand
CCCCCCCCTTCGCCCCCCCCCCCCCCCCACACCCGCCGGCCCCGTTGGGGGGTGGCGCTACCCCCCCACCCCACACCCCCGTGTGGGGGGGGGGGGGGGGGGGGGGGTGGGCCCGGGGCGGTCGATTGACAGGGCTGATAAAACTCAGCATCTCACTCCGCTCGGCCAGACACTCCTGATATCACCCAAACTCGAGCGGGCACTTACGTTTAAGGGGGACGGGGGAGGAGTCATTACGGTCGTTATGGCCATCAGTGGTTGTTGGTCTTAGGTGAGAGCCCTCCATTTGAGGGGATCTCGACGCCATCAAGGCCATCTTCTTTTGTTCTTACAGGTAATGCATTATGCATCGGGACGAAAGGAGAACACTCTACTTAAATGATTTCGGAATGGACCCTTAATGGTTTTGTGCAGATAGCATTCGCAGGGAATGTGACTGACCACCCAAACCCAACTGTCCCACAGGTGTTGGGGGGGGGGGGGGATGTCACCATGTCCATAGACAACCGTTTGTCTCACATGCCTGAATTCAGCAACAAAACCTAACTGTATTCACCCTGCCGACCGTGTCTATGTTTGTAATGCAGTATGGTACGGCTAGCTTTACCACTGGATATCAGTCCTATACACATTTAGGGGGCTTATGCAACGGGGAGGGTTTTTGGTATTTTTTCCACTTATTGAGTTAGCTGCTTCACTGAAACTGTGCAGGATAAAGTAGCTTCTTCAAAGGCATGACAGGAAGCAGCTGTCCCGGGCCTCGAGCCCACAGAAGGGCGTCAACGAGAGGGGCGATGTTCTAAGGGCGGGTCGGCCATCTGCAGGGGCGTGAGCCCAATGCCCACTGGCGAGGGTACCTGGGGACCCCCTCAGCTGGATCCCACACACACTTCAGGAATGACCACCCTCACCTGCCAACCAGATCCTCCGCATGTGACTGCGGGAAAGCGGGGATTGCGTCACATTACACATGACTTATTCAAGCAGCCGGCGTTTTTAACTCGAGAAATTTGGGTTAAGTGGCATCCAGTGAGGAAGCGGACACCGGCAACCTGTCACCCTCAAGCCCATCTCCTTAATTAAATGGTGGGGCGGGATGCAGGCGCACAGCGACCCCCGTCCCATTGGGGCTGGTGCTCGAGGATAAAGGCAGCAGACAGCCCCCCCTAGATGAGACGGCACTCCTGTCATTCCCGATATTTCAGCTGCATCCTGGCGGCCATCGCTGTGGAAAGGAGGGCACCCTACATCACGCGAGTGGTTTTATTTATGCTCATTGACCGCTGGCTGCTTGGGGAAAATGGAGCGGGAGAAAACGCCGGAGCCAATTACTGCTTTACATTGAAAATAGACACCCCCCCCCCCCCCGACACCATGCCAGCGCACAGGGAAACATCTTTACCTTCACGATCACATGGCCCCGCGACAGCATTATACATCATGACGGCACCTGGGTGCTTAGCCGAAAAACACCTGGTCCGTCAACATCCAGATATAGTCTCACAGCTGACTCAAGTAAGCTGATGAGGTGAACATCCCATAATACGGAACAGGTGGCGGGTGTGGGGATGAGGTTTTGATTAAAATGGGCTGTTAGAACTTTAGAAATCCCGCAGCCAAAGAGATTTTTGGAGCTTCTCAGCCTTCGGCATGAGGAAACGCGCCCGGCATGTTGCAACACATTATTTCATTAAGTTAAACCTGGGTAGGTAACTAAATATTACTAGGTAACTATCAGACTCTTCCTCCAGGCTACTCCCGTACCTCTTTACACCGCCCATGCTGTCTCATTTCCTACTCCCGTACCTCTTTACACTGCCCATGCTGTCTCATTTCCTACTCCCGTACCTCTTTACACTGCCCGTGCTGTCTCATTTCCTACTCCCGTACCTCTTTACACCGCCCGTGCTGTCTCATTTCCTACTCCCGTACCTCTTTACACTGCCCGTGCTGTCTCATTTCCTACTCCCGTACTTCTTTACACTGCCCGTGCTGTCTCATTTCCTACTCCACATGTGAGGAGATGGCGCCGGTGTAACTGGCAACGTGGCGTTTATCATCTGCATCTGAGCGAGACCTGGAGCCGCTGTCAGCACGACGTGTTCATCCTGCAGGAATTAAGTCCTTGAGCCACTTAAATGGGAGTCATCAGGCTCTTATCACACACTGCAGGGGTGTAATAATCAGCCCAGCATTAGTGCAAACATCAGTTCCTTTCATATTTAGTCCCCCGCACATGTTCCTTGTGGTTTAACTCGTGATGGTCATGTCCTAACAGACTTTCTGCGTGCAGACTCTCCCGGAAGTCAATAGGCATGGCCTGGCTATGCTTGGACACCATCCAACTTCTGATACTGTTGTATGTGCCAGTGAGGCATGTGGTATTTTGATGGCATATTAAAATAGTGGTAATAAAATTTGCCAAATGGGGGAGTTACTGATGACTCCGAGGGGCCTCCACAGGGCCTGACTGGTGCCCACAGAAGCTTGGCTTTCTGGTAGCTCCTGTAACCCAACGAGTACTGGGATCCCATCCAGAATATTGTGCTGACAATGCATAGGTTGTGGGATCAAATCCTAGGGAGTACACACAAACTGCGAGCCATCCCTCTGCTGGATAAAAACACCAGGTAAATGAGGCATTCGGCACTGCGTGACCGGGCCCACGCGGCGTGCCGCTCGGTACCGGGGAGATCGCCTTCCCTCCATTGTGTGTCCTTGACGCGCTGACGCAGTGCCCCACAGCCGGCTCCTGTAAACAAAGAGCCACGGGTCTCAGATCTCACCGGGCCAAGTCAGATGAACAAATGCTCGCGGTGGGGGCAGGATGCAAGTGCGCAGCTCACCTGCAGCGCTGCCTGATGCCCCTGATTACTGCAGGAAGTGCAGCTGCGCACCCTTGCATGCAGAGAGGATGCGTCTCAGGTGATAATTACCTTCACCTGACTTGTAGGTGAGGCTTTGGCTGCCTCTTATCGAGGGCTCCTGCTGTGCTTTGCATCTCCTGTTATCTTCATTAATCTTTATAACTAACACAATGGCTCAGTAGCACTGTGGCTCATCCAGCTATATCCAGCAGGTTCATGAGAGTTTCACTTACACAAAATTTTTCTGAGGGCAGAATGAAAATTGTTTGGGTCAGCGGGAGAACCAATCAGATCTTGTTTCAGATGTCAGGTGTCTTGGTCCCGCCTCCACTACAATCTGATTGATTATCTCTCTGAATCGATCATTTTTTTGTTGCCCTCATAACAGTTTTGTGTATGTAAAACTCCCATGAGCATCCCACAGTCCAAAGGCGCTCCCTTTCGGTGAGTTGGTGCCTTTACATTGGCAACAGTGCCAGAGAGTGTGTCTGTACCAGGTTTCCCTCTAGAGCATATCGTGACCCGTGCTACCTGGGATAGGCTCCAGGCTCTGCATAATCTGTCCATCTTCCGACTGCGTCTTCTGGCGAAGCTTGTGGCGAGGCTGTCCATAAGTGGCACGGGAATCGGAAAGACGGAAAGCTGAATACAGACCCCCCACGCTTCTAGTGTAGGTAGAGCCGTGAGGAGAATGTAAACAGGGGTCCCCTCCCAGCATGCTCTGCGGACACGCCGACCTGAGACTGGCAGGGTGCCCTCCCACCGTGTGCCGGACCCCATCTGCCCGTGAGCCGTGCTCCCATCTCAGGCTTGTTTATTCCGGACGCATTAAAACAGCCCCACTGTCCATCACACCCCCTGCCTCTACAGTCTTGAACCATTAGCGCTCTTATCTCCCGCCGTTGCCGTGACACCCGGGAACCTTTTCTGGTGTCGAGCTCACCGTTGCCGCAGCAACCCTTTATACACCACCCCCCCTCCGCCTGCCACGCTCCCTCTTTTTCCCGTTCCAGCATGACCCCTCTCCTTCACCATGCCATTGAGCTCTGCAGCCCCCAGAACCACATAGAACTGGGCCCATGGACCCAAAACAAGGCAGCTGCCAAGGTAGTCTGTGACCAACGCCATGATCGTGCCCGACGCCGGGCCAAGGGACCTTTGTGCTTGCTTGGGTGGAAACACACCCCGGGGGCTATTATGAAACCACAGGGCTCTAACAGAGGAGTCCTTACCCAATCAGAGATTCCAAAATGACAATGCTTGGCAAACAGCATTGGCTTGACCCTCAGCAAGGCTCGCTAATCGCTAACTGCTGGCAAATCGCTGCAATTAACAAACGAAGATGGCGGCAGTAGGGTGCCTGGGCCTCAGTGCTGGCACGCGGGTCCCAAGCTTGGGAGCTTTAGCTCTTTCCTGCTGCACCACCCCCCCACCCGCCGCGCCCCCACTGCTGTTCTCCTGGGACCGCCATCTCGCCACCATACCTCATATATAATTCACTGCGGCGGTCAGTCAGCTGTTGGGGATGAGATTGCTGCAGCCCTGCCTCCCGTCTTTGGGACACCGCCACCGTTCCGATGTTCCTGGGAAATGAGAGCACTTTGGTGCTCAAACTAAACACATTTCGCCGAAGGGACTTGGCTTACTTATGCAGATGTACGCCACTCGCTCAGACTGCTGGTCTGTGTCTCTCCCTGGCACAGAGAAAGAAAAGCAGTCAGAAACCTTGGCTGGAAGGCGGCCCGATTTGAACCAGTCTGGCGACCTCCTGGGGACCGGGCAGGCCTTGGAGGGCTTTGACCGCAGTCGTGCTGTGGGGAGGCTGCTTACGGTCCAAGTCAAACAGCATGTCGGCCTCTCAGCTACGCAGCTGCATGGGGCGAATGCCTGACAGGGCACCTGCAGGATAGGACCTTGCAAGCAAAAAGTTCCAATGTAGTCATGGCGACATTAACAATAGCATTAATGACACACTAATGTTAAAATTAGACATTTAGCATGAAAGGGGCTGTGTCTGTATCCAAGCACCAGAGCCTGGCATCACCAGAGCCCGTTCAAATCCGCTGCCACGTTAAATCCCACCTGGGCAGCGACGGAATGTCTATAGGGTGTGTATAAGCTAGCCTCCTGCCCTCTCCGAGCTGCTTGGGAGGGTGGAAAAGCACGAGATAGGTGGGGTAGCAAGAGGGGGAGACTGTAGATTCAATTAGACCTAATTACTTTTAATGGCTGCATAACGAGCGGGTAATAAGTCCCGGCTCCCAGGTTGCCGTGGACCATGATGAGCTACAAATTAGACGGAAAGGCCTGATTTATACATTACAGGTTTCCTGCTTCTGACCACAAGCACAGGGGTACTTTGGGGGGGGGGGGTTGGGGGGCATTCTTAATCTCAGTCCCAGACCCTCGTGTGGTTTTCTTAACTGCTATGTTCCTTGCTGGCAGTGTTTTTTAGACATTTTGTAAAGTTTGACAGATATTGGCGAAAGGACCTCTAAATACACTGGTTCGTAATAACGAATGCACACACTACTTTGTAATGCTCACGATACATCGCACGGCTTCATCGGATTGATGGCTGAAGGAACAGTACAGTGCCGAATATAGTTACTTTTATTACTACAGATGGTCCCCGAGTTATGATGGTTTGACTTACAAATTTTAGATGACAATAGGGATACAACAACATTGTAGAAATATTGATTGTGTGGCAGGCAAACGTAGCAGCGTATACAATATGATTCGCTGGGACGCTGCCGGGATGTACACTTCCCCCACCTTGAGAGTTTCCCTCACTCTCGCTAGAGATCGAGAGTTCAGTTGTCTCGCAAAGAGTGTGTATTTTCTTCTGTGTTTTTGGCCATGTCTCAACTTACGATATTTTCCAAGTTACAATGGGGTCATCGGAACATCTCCTTCGTAAGTCGGGGACAATCTGTACTGTATTATTATTGTTCCGACTTACCAACAAATTAGACTTAAATACAGACATGCTGTTCGTAACCTGGGGGCTGCCAGGATGAGTTGTATGATGGTTTTACCGGCGAATCATAGCCTCATGGAGATATCACCTGGCTGACATGATAAAATTGTACATGACAGATAAACAGCGAACGTGTGATTGGTGTCTCAACAGGAAGTGTGAAGTTACCAACACCCCAGCTGTAGTTTTGGATGATTAATTATTCAGCTTTTTTATAATTAACATGTGAGAGCTCTGGTACCCTGTATTCCCTCAATTTGAGTGGTTTGACCCACTTGATTCTGAACAACCCTCTTTTTTGATTTCCTCTCACAGAATGATGATGTGTTTGCTTGTAATGTGTGAGTGCCCTGGGTGGAAGGGCACCAATCCAGGGTGTTCCCATGCTGCGCCCTGTGCCGTCTGGGTCAGGCTCCAGGCTCACCCAGACTCCGTCCTGCATTATTGGCTAGGAAGTGGACGGATGAGTAGGAAAGAGGCTGACCCACAGTCGTTCCTGGTTGTCTCCACAGGTGGCCTTCCACATCCAGCCTTACAAAGGACGGACGGACCACACCGTCCATGAGAACATCAAGTACATCATTGACAAGTAGGTCCTTTGGTACAGAGACTGTGGGTAACGTTACATTAACCTAGCAGCCCCAAACTGACCAGGTGTGAGGGACTGCATTATCAACTCAGGCAGGTAGGAAGCAGTAGGTGTGAGAGGCAGTGGCTCGTGAGTTTTACTTACACAACAATGTTCTGAGGGCACAGCAAAAAATGATTCACAGAGATAACCAATCAGACCTTGTGTCAGACCAACCAATCAGATATTTTGGCCCTGCTTCCTCTACAATCTGATTGGTTACCTCTCTGAAACAATCATTTTTCGTTCCGCCCTTTGAACATTTTTTTGTTAGTAAAACTCCCACAAGTAAGGCAGGGCCTGACCGTCAGAGCACTGCTTGTTTGCGTGACCTCATGCGTTGTCATATGCCCCATCAGTGGCTCCATATTTGCAATGTCATTTAACGATTTCAAAACGGTGCCCACATGTAAATTAAAAAAATCATCTGGAAGAAAAGTTAGCCTCTCGGGGGGTCCCCCACACAAGGGGAACATTAACTAACATGATGTAAGCGTTGGCCTTGCAGGTGGCCCTCGCCACACGCGGGGATTGGAAACTACGCTCTGCTGGGCTCTTGGCAGTTTTTCAGTAATACGCAGCACTACGAGAAACGCACACTCTGCCGCTTTTCTGAGCTTTGTTGCTTTGGGGATAGCAAAACTTCTCTTTGGTCCATGCTGCAGCTAGAAATGACATGCTATATATTTCACAGCCCCAAGGCCGGTGTGACCAATGATTAATGGCTTATTGGGGATCCTGGGCCTGCCCCCATTTCAAATCATGCCGAAGGTGCAGAGTTGCTCTTATCTGTGCTTTCTGGGTATACGAAAGAATTAACTTCATTTTTTTTTATGTCCAGAGGCTTTTAAGCTTTCAGCTATATCGGAAGTCTCTGGTTTTGCAAATTAGGATTATGTGCTTGTGATCGGAATGCCACAGGTTTAAAACCCAGGGTCGGCAGAGGAATGGCACTGGGCCCTTCGGCAAGGCCCATAACTCCCATTGATCCAGGGACCCCAACCCTGCTGTGTCATCCAGTTTTGTATGTTACTGTGGGGAAAAAATGTCTGCTAAACAATGTAGAAGTACTGTATCAAAGAAATGAATGGTTCGATTTACCTGTCGCTCTATCCAGGTACGGCAGTCACGGGGCCTTTTACCGATTCAAGACCAGCACAGGCAAGATCCTGCCCCTGTTCTACATCTACGACTCGTACCTGACACCTCCAGAGTCCTGGGCTAACCTGCTGACTCCCTCAGGCTCACACAGCCTGAGGGGCGGGGCCTATGATGGGGTCTTCATTGGGCTTTTGGTGGAGGAGCGCCACAAGCACGACATCCTGGCCGGGGGCTTCGACGGCATGTACACCTACTTCGCCTCCAACGGCTTCTCCTTTGGCTCGTCGCACCAGAACTGGAAGGCGGCAAAGGCCTTCTGCGACAGCAACAACCTGCTGTTCGTGCCCAGCGCCGGGCCGGGCTACATCGACACCAGCGTGCGGCCGTGGAACAACCACAATACCCGCAACCGAGTCAACGGGCGCTACTACGAGACAGCCCTGCAGGCGGCGCTCTCCGTGCGACCCGAGCTCGTCACCATCACCTCCTTCAACGAGTGGCACGAGGGCACACAGATCGAGCGGGCTGTGCCCAAAAAGACGCTCTCCCGCCACTACCTGGACTACCAGCCCCATGGACCTGACCTTTACTTAGAGGTCACCCGAAAGTGGGCCGAGGAGTTTAACAAAGAGAAGGAGCAGTGGCTCATGTGATTTTTGCTTGTAATCTCTGCCTGCCTAGGCCTGGGTGTTCCTTCCAAACATGCTGGTGTTCAGATTTCAGGACTTTAAGTCCGTGATGGACGCCAAGTCACACGACTTGTAGGCAGGCCGTTGGCGACTTTCAGGAAGACCCCACTCTTTCCTGGAAACGTATTTGTACCAGATTATTCAGACATCCTCGATCTCTAAAACATGCCCAAACTAGGACTCAGCACCTCTGCATACCCAGGCTTTTCACAATGACAGATTTGGTCTTGTTCTGAGCTTCTGGCACCCTGTGCCCTGCCAGAACCTTCCCTGGTTCCCTTCAGTCCAGCTTCTGAAACAGTAGCTACATGGAGCAGAGAAACTGCCATTTGTCTTGGTCAGCGTCTATGCCCCGCCCACCCCAAAAGAGTGAGACTGCAGAACAGCATGCCCCTCTTAGCCACAGCTACCCCCCCTGCATCGTGTAATGCGTCTCTCCCGATACGTCTTGAAGAGAATCTTCGCCACTCTCCACCCTACCAGCTGTGCGAGCAACAACTGGAATAAGGATATTTCCCCATATCTGTCACTGAGACGGAAGCACACACACAGCCATGACCTCTGTGATCAGTATCTGTATGAACCTCCCCTGTAATCAGTATCACTGATGCATTTGATTGCAGAATAGACCTTTGAAGGTTCCTTACATGATCCCACAGGTAACAAGACACTTTCAGAACCTGTCTGGTCACACAGTCTTCTTCAAAGCAATGAACTTTTGTCCGACTTTTTTCCTCCTTCCAGTGCGAGACCTTAAATTTTCACTTTCAGGTTAATTGTGAGGCAGATGTTTTTGTCCAAAGTGAAGTACCAGTAAGCAAAGCTTGGGGTCGGTAAGCAGGGTCAGCCAACGTCCCTGGAGCAGTTGGGGTTAAGGGTCTTAACAACGATCTGAAGACGCTTCCTGCCATGACCTTCCAAACAAGGACAGAGATTCTGGACATGACAAGTTATACCCCAGCCCTTTAAGAATGATAGTCAGAGAAACCAAAGTACCTCATACTTCATCCAATCCCGGTCAGCAGAAGCCGGACAGACAAAAAGCAACAACAGAATCATTGACGTTTAATTCAGATTTTTTAGGTTCGGGTTAAAAATGACCCAGATTCTCAAGGGGAAGAGAGTAACACAGAGGATAGCTTTGGGGTGTTTAGAAAAGGAGTCGAGAACATGCTGAACACACAGTCTCTGTGTGTCAACAAGCGGACAGTGGTCACTTCTCTGCCAGGTCACCTTTTCCAGACACGCTGCACTCTGTCATTTGGTCAGAATCTCTGCACTCGTCGGTGCCCTTGGGGCCATCGGAGGGGGAGGCCCTCGTGGAAGAGGGCGGTGAAACCTGCTACGCACCTAGTCCCATAAGACTCTGGTGGGGCAGAGGTACCTCAAAGAACCGCAATCCATTACAAAAACAAAGATTTATAAAAATGTGTTTTACATCAGCACAGAAATTGTACTAAAACAGGCCACTGAGCCCCCATGGGATTTCTCTTAACAGAATGTTTGTAACAAACAAATCAGCTAGAACCAGCCAATAGCTGATGCTCTCAGCCGGAGGGGGTGAGTCCTTTATGCGTTAGAGGTTACTGACAGCCCACTTGACTAATGAGCTACCAGTTTACCCCTGCATTTTCTGTCAGCTGGAATAACAAGTGGGGGAGGGGGGGCACAAAACCTGTCACAAACGCATTTTGTTATGGAAGAACACAAAATCAGCTGTAGCTCAAGTACAATGGAGTTTTCTATACGATTTTTATGCAGCGCCTAAACCAGACAGACCAGAGTCTGGTGACCACTGGTCTTTGATTTACACCACTGGAGATTAGTCTAAACGGTACATCACACTGACGACAGGAACCTCTGGGTCAGCAGATAGAACCGCTTCCCCCTGACCCCACCCATTTTCAAAGCCACACCCCCAGCTCCAAATGGGGGTTCAGCCACTGCCGTCCCAGCCCCTGTTCCACCTGGCCAGTCCGTATCGCTCCTCCAGGAGGGTGACGGTGGGAGAGAAGGCACTGCAAAACAGAGGGGGGGGGGGGGAGGTAGTGAGGAGAGGGCAGATTTTTAAGAAGTTTACGCCGTGATACAGTCCAAGCAGTCCGGCTTTTTACACCACAGTAAACACTACCGTGTTATTTACACCCTGGGGACTGGTTTAGCCATCCATGGACTGGGGCTAACCGCTGCAGGGGTGAACGGCCCAAGCTGCTTAAAGAATTTTATAAATGTGGCACATAAACACAACATTGCCGTCGTCAGCGGGCGGCGAAGCGGAAGCAGTGCCCCCTCACATGGCCCCCGGGGCACAGAGATGGCCGCCTCCGGCGACAAGTGCAGGAAGCAGGAAACAGGCAAGTGAGTGGAGTGCTGAGCAGCCCCCCCCGAAAGAGTCCAGCTGTGGGGGGCCAGGGCCTCAGCTAGAGGCAGAGCAGTGCATTGGGGGCTTGCAGGAAGGGGCTATGCAGCTCTGGCTCTCCCAGTACCCACCAGCCTGGTCGTATGATGCAGTATTTGCCTGTGGCGGAGAGGTCGACCACGGTTGACCCCAAGCGTGACTGCGGACTTTGGTCCCCAATGGGACCCCCGTCGACCACCAAGGCCAGCCTGGACCACAGCTCCTGGAACTCCTGCAGAGAGAATGAGATTGGAAATGAAAAGGGACTTCTGTGAAATTCCCTGAAATCCCGTGTGGAACACCACATGAACAATGCATTCCACTTAAATCTGTACAGGAGGGGCACAGATTTAAGTGGAAACAAGGTTACAGGGACAAACGGGGGGGGGGGGGGGGGGTCATTAGCTCCCAGAAGGAATGGGGATTGAACTGAAGGTCCCCTCAAAAAAAAAAAAACAGGTTATGGAGCAGGGTGAACAAATCAGGGCTGAAATCGGAGTGGTTAAGCCTTATTAATGCTCACCAAATGAATTCCTGGTTGTGACTGGCATTGCTCAAAACCCTGGTGACACCAAGATGCCACTCAAGGGTCATAAGACGCTTGATAGATGCTTTAAAAATCAGCTTAATCTTTATATTAGCGTTTCCATGACGATCAAGAGTCGCCCAAGCCATGTAAATAATGAATTTCCTTGAATAAAATTGCTCTTCCACTGTTGGGGATTGTGGTGAGTTCCCCCCCCTCATGTCATATTCTGGAATAAGTGGTTTGAGAAAATGGATGGAAGGATGGATGGATGGATATTCTGGGATGAAGAAAAGTATCATTTGGACTCACGTGCACAGCAACGGTGCTGGCTTGGGAGCTGACGTTGGCGCTGGTGAGAGCCAGGGGCTCGCCGCACATCTGGGCCAGCCGACGGATGAAGGAGTGGGCAGGGATACGTACGCCAACCAGCTGCGGGGGGGGGCACACACGGTGGCTCAGGGCTGTGTCCACAATAATCGTCTGCAGTCTGCTAATGAATCTGTGCCAGCTTTCATTTGTGATTATTTAGGTAACACTTTACTTGAGGGGCCACAAATAATAGTAGTAACTCATTGACTACAGAAGTACTAATCATGAACATGAATTACTTAATGATTAACTAACTAATGAAGTTCCTGCAAAGAATACATGAATCGTCATAATTGATTAATGATGAAGTAACATAGTTAATGGTTAATGCATTTAGTAAGCATGGATTACTACTATTTGTGGCCACTCAAGTAAAGTGGTACCATTATTTATATAATATAAATATATGAATGAATGAATGAATAAATAAATAAATAATGTATGAATGAATGAATAATGAATGAATGAATGAACGGTGAGTCAGAGACACTAAAGCGCGGAGACTGGCCTTGGGTAACTGTGCCTAGAAGGAAAGGTTAAGGCTTACAGAAGTGAAGGGGTTGAGGTCCTGATTCAGTTGGTCAGATCTCTCCATCACCAGCGTCACTGGGCCTGGCAACAGGTCCTTCAGCAGGGCCTCGGGGACGGTCACCTTACAGTACCTAAAATGCAGGATCACGTGCATTCTGAACACGGGCTCGGCTCCAAAGAGAAAAGCGTCAGTGGGTGTGTAGCTGATGTAGCATAAAGCCGCTCATGTTAAACAGAGACTGTAAACCTGTCCCCCATGATCCATCTTCCAATAAAAACAACAGATCTGAATATCTGAAAACCTGACTCCACAAACGGGAACTTGCCCAGAAGCAAAGACTGGTCCCGCTCCAATCAGCATTTCTTATTTAGCCATTTTATTTAATTAAACGCCAGACTATCATTCTTGCTTAAACGGCACAAAGGCACTATGTTTATTTCCAAAGATCTTTCATTCGCATTTTATATAAAGATCGGTATATAACTTTGCAGATTCTACCAAAGGATTTCATGCAAGTTTTCATACATGTTAAAACAGCAGGAGGTACACGCTAATCCGCTACCCCATCTGCAGGCAGCAGGACAGGGTTGGTCCCTACCTGTACACGTCCCCCACTTCGCCCACGCATATCGCCAGTGGCCTCCCACTGTGGCGTCCCTTGATGTCATACACCTTCCCGACAGCCTCCGAGTTCTGTGCCAGGCAGGCCAGTCCATATATGGTGTCCGTTGGCACGGCGACCACTTGCCCCTCCTTCAAGGCCTGGACCGTGGTCTCCAGAATGCTCTCAGTATCTAAGTGGCAACCAAACATGGCAACCATTACAGCCCTGGAAACGTGCATTTCCCCAAACACTACACGCGGCTAACATCCTTACTTTACTGCGCTATTGATAGTCCTGAATGTGTCATTGCTAATCAAAATTACAAATGCCAGAATTAGGTGGTCACATTTAAACAAGAATCAGCATGCACTTTGAAAATTAAAGAGTGTCAATACTCTGCAATAAACTGGCAGTATCATTTCATGCCAAGAGAGTGTGGCTCAGTGGGTCAGTGTGCCGGAGATCGGAAGGTCTCCTGTTCAAGCCCAGCCTTGACACGTCTGTGGGCCCTTGAGCAAGGCCCTTAACCCCAAGCTCCCTGGGTGCCCCTCAAGGTGGCTGCCCTTACAGCCAAGCTCGCTCTCATGGAGAACCAGGTTGGGAGAGGTGAGAAAGCAATTTCCCCACAGGGACTAATAAAGGCATCGATTATTATTATCACGTTAGACACACCTGCGCAGTTGAGGGTTTGATTCCCATCTGGCTTGGTTTTGTGTAGCATGCATGCATGCTCTTCCCATACTTGTGTCAGTTACATTCTTAGAGGTTGCTTAGGTTAACTGCCCTTAACTTTAGAAGGATTAAAAGCAAACCGCATGTAATACACATATACAGTTTGGCTACTGATAGTCTAGACACGAAAAGACTCCATTTAGTATGGTCGGGTAAAACCAGGTCAGTTCTCGCGATAGGAACAGAACACGAGTCCCGTTAACAGAAGCGCGAGCCGGCCCCACGAGGCGAAGGGGGGACTTGAACCACGTTATTCCCAGCTTTACTGCCGAATACGTCCCAGGAGGCTAATATTAGCGATAAAAATACTAACTAGCGGTATAAGAGAATAAGAGAAGCGTCTCACCATTCTGAAACATACTTAACCGTAATCGCATCTATTTGCAAAGCTTATTCAAAATGACCACACGCTGGTTATGTTACTGATCAGACATTTTTAATTAAAAATCGATTTCTAGCGGAATGCCCATTAAGTTCCTGCCCTGCGCAGCGCCGGCGCAGGTGCGCGTCGCCGGACTGGGAGAGGTTCGGCACTTCGCTCACCTCCAGGACATTCCCCCTCCAGCAGAGGCCCGTTAAAGGCGGACGGGCCCAGCCGCAGCACCCGGGTCCGCAGCTCCTTGCACATGGCCGTCCTTTCCGTCGGCCGCCTCGTCCGGAAACGCCGGAGTGGCGAAGGCGCTGCGATGCGAGCGACGAGCCCGGCCAGACGCATGCGGCGAGCGCCCGGCGAGCAGGAGCCATGGCGCGCGCCGCGCTCTGACGCAACCCGTCGTGACGCACTTCCGGGTTCGCGTTCTTAAAGGGACAGGAGGCCGCGACACGCGCGCACTAAGCGGCAGATGTCACTCTCATAACTTACAGTAATGCATTAATAAATCCACTCATGTAACCGTACGTCCCCTCGGTTAATTGCATCAATTTAGTAAATTAATTAAATAACGCAGAGAACTAATTGAACAGACAGTTACAATTCTCCCAGCTGATTGCTAATTACACACTCACCAGATAAAAGGTGTGACTATGTGGCTCCATGTGAGGGGGGTGTAAAAGAAAAAGATGGCGGCCAATTCAGGTAACATACTGAAAGACATGGTGCAGGAAAATATGCAGCGTTCGTTTATATCGATAAACTGAAGTGTAATAAATGGTTAGGTGAGACGACGCTTCAGAAAAGTCAGCCGACGTGCGACACCGACGCCTTGCCGAACGAGGTTTGCGTTTCTTCTGCATTTCATTCTACTCGAGGCGGACTGTTGATTTAAATAACGTGATTTAGGCCCAGTAGGCCAAGCCTCAAACGTAACGTATTCCATTTTTTCAGCAAACTTGGGCACGCGAGAACGTTTTGTTATAACCGAATTGTAAGCTAAAGTAAACAGAATTCTACCAAGTCAATGGATCCATCCACTACAGGGTTAAAGGCTCTGGTTCCCTTTAAGTCAATGACAAGCTGAATGTGTGCAGACCGTGTCCTTTAGCCCCCTCACCCCCACTCTTTGGCACCCTGAAGCATCACACTGCTATAGGCCTAATCTGCCACCTCTTTCTCAGCCTGCAGAACTGGTTAAAGATCTCAACGGGAGACTCTCTGAACTTCAGGAGAGAACAGAGTTGTGCCACAAGCTGCTGGTGGACCTGGTGGCTCTGCGGGACATTATGACTGTGTGTTGGGGGGCCTTTGTATTCCCTGCCACCTTTTTCTTGCACTTGTACAGATGGATTTTGCTTTTGTTTTCCAGGCTAAAAATGACGGAAGTGCTACATAAGCACACTTGAAGCAGACTCCAGAAAATGTGCCCCCCAAGGAGAAACCTTTTGTATTTGTTTTCATTGCAATAAAATGTGGAAAAATTGACAAGCCAAAGGATTTAATTAGTATTATATTGCTTTCAATTCCAAAAAGTTATATTTACTTAATACTTTATACAAAACAAGCATATAGGCAAACAATTTTCACATTGTACATTCTTTAAAATACGAATCCTTTACAATGTTAAATTTACTCTTTGGGTTTTGGAGACACTCTTCCTTTGGAAGCATTAAAAAAATCCTATTTATTTACCCCAAGTGGCTCAAAAGAGCAGGACAAATCCAGTGTACCCATCTTACATTCTCCCCCCCCCCCCCAAACCAGGAACTAGAGCATTTAACAGGGGCGGTGTGACCTCTAAGCAGCCACCCAACCTTCAAGGATGGCTGGTAAAAGCCAGGCTTTTAAAATGGTGTAACCTTCAGATCTGTTTGTGCCTTGCCTCCAGAAGGTCTGAGGAAGGACGGCACTATGTCCCTCTGAGCCCCACCTGCAAGGAGGACGGCACTACAACCCTCTATCCCCTCCCTCCATATACAGCGAGTTTGAATGAAAGGTTAACACCAAGGCTGAGAATTTTGCTGCAAATGCCCTTCAAATCGGTGCACATGACGCTGAAGTAATGCAAGAATGGCAGGCTATGGAAAATGTTGACTACACATTTTAAAAATGTCAAACCAGGGTTCCATGTTTATAAGAGCAGGTTTGTGTGTCAAGTGGCCAATCAAATTCTTACAACAGAATTTCATTTTCACGTCTAACATCTCCCTTCCCAAAGTAATGCGTTTGACAAAACAACTCGATGCATAAAAGAAATACTCTTTAAAGACTCAAATGCATGAAAGTCAAAATGCGCGAGCACACACACAGTCTCTTATACATATTGCAATTAATTTGAATGAATGCACAAGCCATTTAAAAAAGGCTGCAACATTTTGATGTATACCTGCTGCCGGTTCCTCAGTAACTGACCATACCAGGCACTCCCGAGATACATGCCGTCACTGAGTAATCGGCGCAAGTAACTGCTTCCGTAACAGGACGGGAAAGATTGGCAGCCTCGAATGCCCGATGCACATGCTGCACACATCAGGAACGCTGCTGGCCTATGAGACATTGCATAGCTTCTTTCCACATTTGGAAGTGACTGACCAAGACAGAACTGCCTAGAAGCATCATACTATTCCACATTCAATACTTTAAAGTCTTTGACCATTCATCTTTCCAATTCCAAGCTAAACTACTTCATGAAAAGATGACAAAGAATGTCGCCTGTTAATTTCCTGTCCTTTGAGTTCAGTGGCTAACAAAATAAATAAACAGATGAAACCAATTTTACATCTATATGCCTCTAACACTTCCCACATATTTATAACAAAACTAAAGTGCTTATGATACCAAAGAACAACACTAAGTTACTCTAAAAACATCCTTAAAAATAAAGATGGAAATCATCTTGGGATGTCAACTTGACATCCCATAGTCCTTGGCCAGCATGCCATGGGAACATTGAGGCAATCCTTCATCCCGTCCTCCTGCCCTAAATTACAACCAAATACTGTCCCGACATGGAATTGTGAGGTCAGGTCCATGCTGCGCTGAGGCGCAGATGACACTGCCAGGTGCCTTCAACCAAATTTAAAATGAATTTTCATACAATGCCACTTTCACTTCAGAAAAACTGTTTAGGGGAAACACAGCACAAAAAAAATACCAAAAAGCTCTTATGCAAATTCTTTTAACCAGAATTTTGGAAGACACAAAATGACTTGAGCCACGCAGAAATGGAAAAGAGCGGTAAAGGAGGAGGGCAGGCTGTTCCAACACACACTTCTTGTTTCGTTTCTGGTCCTGCTTCCAAAGGCAACTGCAGAGATCACAAATCAGATGACATATGTGATTCCTTGGCACAAACAAAGATAAAATAAAAACGCAGAGATGGCATGCACTC
>JAODKN010000134.1:22665361-22691671 GCA_026774425.1 Petrocephalus zakoni | reverse complement strand
TCACTTACAGCTCCAACTAGGGTTTCCGATGTCCGTAATTCAATTCCACCTCAACCTACGGTCCCCTGTTCTTACATCGGAAAAAGAGTCTCGAATAAATAAACACCTGATAGAAGCCAAGATGTGTACAGAATCTATGTATTCCAACTCTCTTCTCTAAACTGTATACACACAGCAGCGTGAGTGGGAGGGTCCCATCAGGGGGTGTTTTCTGCCTTCCCTGGGGTGGCCTGTAGGTCCCCCGCATGACCCTGTACTGAATAACTGTCGTCTCACTCTGCCTGTATTGAGTTCTTCTGTGCACTACATTCTTGCTGCTGTATGCACCAAAATATCCCCCTGGGATCAATAAAGTCAATCTTAATCTTAAGGTTATGCAGTCTGAAGTTGGAAACTGGCAGGGAACAGCTGTGTCAGTTTAGCCAAACGGCAACATCACTACTCTGAAGGCACATGGACCTCTAGTTGGGGCAGAAATCTGGGTGTGTCATGGCGGATGTACCATTCTCTTGGTCGGCATCGTCGCGTTACAGACCCTCGAACATTATCTGCCAAAGCCAGGATCGGCCCGCTTTTGATGTTGTGTTAAATGAGGCCGATGTGATGATATACTGCTGCTTATTTTACAGTGAACTAAGCGGCTGACTTCTTATTTGTTTTCCTTTTAGAGATGATCTGCTCTGCGGTGCCCGGGGAACAGCATGATAATATAATTCTTCTAAGAGACGGCAAGTTAATTTCGGAGGCGGATGCGCCCAGATGAACCCCCTTCCTTGAAGGCTCGTTCCGACCCAGGGGTCCAGCATATTTAGCCCGAGTGTAGATCCCCCCCCCCCCACTGGCTTCCTTCGGCAAGCTGGTTTGATATTGCTCCAGGCCTGAATGAGATATGAGGCTGGAAGCAGTGTAAGATATGAAAGGCCTTTGCAGGAAACATCTTGCATGAAAGAACAGTAACAAGAGGCGCGGTGGTTTATGAAAGTGTTGTCACCCCCCCCCCCCCCCCCAACAGGGAAGGGGGGGGAATTGTATATTTTTTGTAATTTTTTTGAAATTTTTTGTAATTCGGTGAAAAAAAAAACAAATTTTTTGCAGGGATTACCAAACAAAGAGTAAAGGTCTTCCTGACTGAGAGGGTGGTTTTACTGTGGCGTTTTTGTCTCCACTCAATGCGAAGTGGAGATGAAGGCAGACTCTACGGGCCAGGCACAGGCTAGGCCGCCTACCAGCTGCTGGAGGGTCTCCAAGGGCATGTCCTGGATGGGCTCTCTGAGGAGGCACAGGGTCTGCAGCGAGGTGCCGAAGCAGCTGGGAAGGTAGTTGCCTGTGACGGAAACGAAGTAGTCCTTGCCGCGGTCCAGGTGCAGCACCAAGATGTCCTCCATCTGCTGCCGGCCCGAGTTCAGATCCTTGGCTGTCGAGCAGTTAACGAATACCTCTAGCTGGATGTCCACGCCCTCTCCTGGAGTGAGAGAGGACTCATTTAAACATCAGCTGGCTCTGAAGGCTTAGGCCACAGGTATAGGTTTGGGGTAGTAGAGAGTATTAAATGACATTTGGCATGGGGTGTGGAGGTAATGTATAAAAC
Source organism: Petrocephalus zakoni (assembly GCA_026774425.1). NCBI lineage: Eukaryota > Metazoa > Chordata > Actinopteri > Osteoglossiformes > Mormyridae > Petrocephalus > Petrocephalus zakoni. The sequence goes on along the minus strand of JAODKN010000134.1, from coordinate 22,690,083 downwards.
AGACTGCTGTGGGTCCACCTGTTACTCACGGTGATAGCGGTAGCAAAATATTCACACCAAGTGTTTTCCCAGACTACTTAAATCGCTGGCACTAAGCCACACTGTACCTTGGTGGGGAGTCACCTTTCCGAGGCTTAGTAAGTGAGACAGTGGGAGGAAGGGACACCGCTAGCCAAATGCCATCTCTCACACTGGGCGGGGTCAGGGGGTACTCACACTGGGCGAGGTCAGGGGGTACTCACACTGGGCGGGGTCAAGGGGTACTCACACTGGGCGGGGTCAGGGGGTACTCACACTGGGTGGAGTCAGGGGGTACTCACACTGGGTGGAGTCAGGGGTACTCACACTGGGCGGGGTCAGGGGGTACTTACACTAGGTGGAGTCAGGGGGTACTCACACTGGACTGAGTCAGAGGTTACTCACATTGGGCGGGGTCAGGGGGTACTCACGTTAGGCGGGGTCAGGGGGTACTCACACTGGGCGGAGTCAGAGGGTACTCATGCTGGGCGGGGTCAGGGGGTACTCACACTAGGTGCTCTGTACCGTGCCCAAGCACATTTAACCCCTAAAGTGTAGTTCAGAGACTAATGTGATCGCGTAGTACCCTGAACCTTGCCCATGCCCGGGCCCGGGCCCACTTGAAGAGAACGGGGCTTGGTTCAGTTGGACTCGGGTACGGTACGCATCAAGTGAGATTGCTAACCGTGCTCGAGCACAAAATACAGATATGATGTCAAAGACGGGACTGGCACATGCATGTGTTGTTCACATGCACACTAAACATGAACTGGACCCAAAAGGAAGAGACGGCAGACAAACATGTAATAAACATTACAGCAAAGGAATCATTTTGGTCTACGGCAGAGGAGCAGAGTTTAATGGAAATTTGGGCTTATCCAAGAACACATGGATGCAAAACACACAACTCTGATATATGAATAAAATATGGGACTATTTTCTTATGCGTGCAGCACAATTAAATTAAATGTCCCACCGTGCTGTGCCACAGTGTTTTTCTTCGTCTGTTTTCTTCAACACATGGTGATGATGAAAGTGCATAGAACAGAACATTAATTGCAATGTGAGCGCAGACCACCAGGAGGAGCGGGGACAACCATGTTTGGGCACAGTACAAGGCAACCTGGCCTAGTGTGCATACACACATAGAGCAGCGCTCAGCCCCCCCTCTTGATAACCACAAGATGTAAGGTTTCAGTAAAAGCAAGCCAAGGCGAGTGAGTTATCTGTATGAAACACACCTTGACTAATGGTTAGCCACCAAACGAATGTCGCGGTGCTACTCGCCAATCTCACCAATAACATCAAGTATTGTTCATGTTGCTCACACACACACTCTCCCAGGGCTGAGCCAGCACCGACATCCAATAGCGGCTCCGTTGCCTGGACAGCCACAAAGGCCCCGAGCGAGACAGGCCATGGCTGAGCCCCCAAGGGCATCTCTCCACCTTCCGTTTGCTAACAGACAATTTTGCTTCCCAGTAACCCCATACTGCATCATTTATATGCCTGGCTACATAGCGGTGGCAGCTTGTATGTGTGGAGAACCCTGCCGCTTTGCTGAGTATTCTTGAACAATTTTAGACACACACACTCGGTCACTTTTATATAGCGGTGGCTTCAAAATTATGCAAATGTATGTCACCAAATACACATCTGGAAAATGATTTTCCTCAGCTGTTACCATCGTGCACAGCTTATGGTTTTCCCATTTCTACACCTGAAAGCTTCAACAGAATTTCCACCACAGAGGCCAGGCCAGTGCTTAAACCAACAGCCTTTCGGTTACCAGTGCAGAACATTAACAGCTGGGTGATTTGACACTTGACTGCATAAGGGAAATCTAGCACCAGCAGCTTTTGAGGAGACTGAAGATCCGTTGCTTACCCTGAGCTAGGAAGCCTTGGTGTGGGGTGACCATCAGCCAAGGCTTGCAGAAGGTGGGCTCCTCCAGCTTCTGGATGAATTCAAACTGACAGGGCACTTGTCCATCATTGTAGATGGTCAGAGTCTCGGTCTGTTCCTGCATGAACTTCACATCCTTAAACTGGAACTGCAGAGGATAGAAGGGGTACAGCCCACATTAGACAGAGGCAACAGAAAGCTAGCAGAAATATACAATTAGCTAGCTGGGACAAGGTAATTCAAAGCTGGAATAAGCTACCAGGGACTAGAATGAAACCAGAATTATCCAGACAGGACTACACACTGGAATCGACAGTGCAAAAATAAAATTAGCCACCTGTGTTCAGCAAGTACAAAACTAGAATTAGCAAGGATTGAGTAGCTGGAATTTGGAAGGTTCTTTCCAGGCACAAAAATGATCCAATCCTCGTGAAAGCAAAGGAGATTCACATCTGAAAACAATATAGCAAGATTTATTTTTGGTGGTTCAGATTTAAGATAAGATTAACTTTAATAATCTCCCAAGGGAAATCTCAGACATTTCATAAATTTGTTCAAAGATAAACACCCCAGCACAGAAAAGTCGCCAAATTAATAAAAAAAAACAGCTGGAATATGCTGCTACAGTACAGTTCAGTATGGTACAGTACAGTTCAGTATAGTACAGTACAGTACAGTACAGTACATGCAGGGGCCAGCTTGTTGTTTCAGGGGTCCCACTAAAAACCCCCCTGCCACCCATTCGAACTCCCAAATATTCCAAAAACTAAATAAATAGCTAACTAGAACAGTAATGGCTGACTAGCTGGTTAGCTGCAGAACATCTTCAAAATAGGGAACACGTTTATTTTTTATTTCGTGTTGCAACTATTTTTGGCCAACAGGGGGCCCAAACCTGACTACCATTGAGCAAGACAGCATTCATTTGCCTAGGAGGTATCCATGGAGATGACGCGGTAGCCTAGCGGCCCCCGACGCGGCGGCTCACCTCTCGCCCGGAGAGAGACACCGATGGGATGCACTCGTTCTCCATCTTGTCCAGATCCCGCACGATCTCTTCAAAAGTTTTCTTGTACTTCTCCTCATTCACCACCTTAATCTAAGGATAGGCCGGGGGGAGGGAAATCAGCTCCTGCAGAGCACTTGGAGAACACCCCCCCACCACCGGCTGGAGCAGCCCTCACCCCGATCTCCATCAGCGAGCTCACGGGCTTGTGATCGCTAGTCTTCAGGGTCATGTGACTCTGGTAGTGCAGTTGCTGGATGTGTTTGCCCTTCCACAGGACGCGGTCGCACCAGGCGGGCACGCGACACTTCTCGCTGGGGGGGGGGAGCGAAGACCCAAAGGTCAGCTGAGCGCAGTTACCCATCCTGCCACAAATTCCCGCCCATTTCCATCACACCACTCAGTACACCAGCGTGGATCATGAAAATTGGGCCCCAACCCCCTCTGTCCCTGTATTTTGCAGGGAACCATTTCAGTGGAGACAGTCTTCGACAGGGCTGTTTTAACAATCTGTTACTGGCTAAATGTTGTGCCATTTTACACCCTCTCATAACAAACATGTAATCACCAGAACGGCAGTTCCCAGTAAATATTGTGGAATATTTATCGCGAATTGAGTCCAGTGGGATCTGCAGTAATCAGCCGCAGTTGTGTTTGGTGAAAAGCACGATACGGCAAACCTCATTCTAGCCGCTCAATCTGTTTCATATATTTTGTTTTGTATTTCTCAGAATTTATGAGTAGAAGCTTGCTTGCATCTTCTCTTTTGAAATGTGAACAATGACATGATTTTAACACATACAACCTAACCAGTTAGTTGTAGAAAGTATGTCCTTCCTGAATTTTCTTCCAGGAAACCCAAGGCACTGTGGCTTTCTGGCATGGAGGGTCCCTCTGCCATCCGCTGCAGAGAGACAGGACTCGGCCCGGTCCCTACCTAGTGTCCCACAGGTCAGAGCCTGTGTCGTACTTGTACGTGGGCTGGAACATGATCTCCCCTTCCACAAAGCCTGAGAACACGGCTTCTTCGTCGATCTGCCGGCGAAGCTGCGAGACACACACACACACACGTTTATATTCCTATCTCAGTGGGGACCGTCCATTCATTTCCATGGGAAAAACCCTAATCTCAATTACGACACCCTTAACCCCTACCCAGCCCTAACCTTAACCATAAGAAACCAAACAAATACAAGATTTTTGGCATATTTACTTTTTTGATTGCAGTCACAGATTTTTACAAAATGAAGTCTGAAGTAGTGCGGACATAAAAAATGACTTCACTAGTCACATTTGCTGAGGATTTGCCATACTTCTGAGGTCCTTAAAACACACACACACACACACACCAGTCAAAAGCCTAATGGATCCTTTTTAAAACATGACACCAAAACAACCTTTCATCTCAGTGATTAGTGATTAAAGACGTGTTTCATGTATGTAAAGCATAACATTTCAGCATGTCCACAGCACAAAAAAACACACTAATCACAAAAAATAAGAATTTGGAAGACTGTGAGTGGGATTACTGTACACTGCCAATCACAGACTGGTTTAAGACAATGACAGAACCAATGAAATCAAAGCAGTCTGCAACTGACACACAGTGATCCCAATCCGCTGCATGTTCTGAAGTGTCACCTGACCTGGAGAAACTGCTGAAATGCAGTAATGAGGTACTGAATGCCCGTCTTCGACACACTCATGTGAGGCCCATACCTGGTCGAATTTTTGCAGGGTTTCAAAATCTTTTTTGGCAATTAGGTTTTTCACTTCATCCACCTCAAGTTCACATATCCTGTAGTTCAGATCCCCAAGCCAAAGGATGACACTAAAGGCACACAAAACAATTGTGTAAAGAAAAAAAAAAAACAACCACCAACAACAGCAACAACAACAACAAAACTGTTAAACGCAACTTAACGCAGGTAGTTGGTTATATGAACATGCTGAACAGGGGACAGCAAACTTGAGTTATTAGCAGACAAATGACAACACATTTATCACAATGGAGCATTCTTTTGCAGGGCATTATGGGAAACGACCGGCAACGCACTCGTGCTTTAGGATGGTGAGCGAGGACAGGCCGGGGTCTTTCTGGCGGAACTGGATTCGACTGCAGATGTCCCTGAAGTCCTGGTTACGGCGCTCGAACTCCTCCACGTGGGCGGCCAGGTGCGAGTTCACTACGCAAATGTCCGAGTTGTGGAACCGGAAGCGAAGGGCCACCGCTCCTTTGTTGCCCTGGAAACAAAGGAAAAGGAGCCTATCCATCCTTTTGTGCCTCAAAACACAGCTAGTCCCACAGGTACTAAGAAAAGCTCACTAACTTGTTAAAATGAAAAGCCAGCTTTCCTTTTCCATTGCACAGTCTCACTAATATTACAGTAGGGCCAGGCGATATCATATCGCGATTATATCACCCTTGCGCGATAATCACCATGGCTTCAGATGACAGGCGAAACATTTGGCCGGACGCCAGCTTTTTGGTACTATACGGGTGTGTATTTACGCCCACAATTTGTTAAGCAGATTAGTAGCATGGCTAAAATATGAATGAGATGTGTTTTGTGACACCAAAAAATAAAAATAATCTGTATAAATCTGGCATATCTTTATGTCTATTAAATTCGATTAGTGAAGCACACCACATAATACTGTTTCGGGTATACTATGGTTTGGTATACTTCAGTGGCAGTGAAGAACAAAACAGTTCAGCAGCCACAATTCGAAGTTCGAATCCTGCACGTGCTTTATCCTGCGTTAGTTTCCACCAAAGCCCCGGGACCTGGACTGATGACTTTTGCTCTGCTTGATGAGCTACAGGAGCCACAGCATTAATAACAGTAAACACCTCAATCCCTGCATCACCTATTCCCCGTCATGACGCTGCTGCAGCCCTGGGCCTGGCCGGCGGGGTCGGCTGCCTCCGGCGGCCTCTCACCATCCTTCCCATGATGCCCGTGCCCACGGTCTCGACCTCCACCTCTCCGATGTGCTCGGCGTGCTCCTTCTTCACGTAGAACAGCAGCATGATGCCCACCAGGCGAATCAGCTTCACCTGCAATGGGGTGGGGGGAGCAGAGGCTCAGTCACAGCCCCCCCCCTCACCAGGCATGGATGGAAGGACGAATGGGATCACGGTGCCCCAAATTAACCCACCTCCAACGGGTTACTTTACTGGATTTAATTGGATTAAACCTGTCTGATTAATAGGGGATAAAAACATGTGCCAAGTCGGCTCAGAATGAGGCAATGAGGCTGCTGTTGAGGGTGGTGTCCTTACTAAGGCGTACTTGGCATCTTGGTGCAGGGCCTCCGAAACGGCCTTCATCCACTCCTGCTCCTTGGGCGTGTCGTTGAAAAAGAATGCTTCCTTGCTGAGGTCCAGCTCTTGGAACCTGGGATCCGAGAGGACTGGTCACCGTTCCTGCCCATCACCAGACAGACCACCACCCCCCCTGCCGCAGGCAGCTTACCCTACACAGTAGATGTCTGGGGGATCAGGGGTGAATCCCAGCCAAGGCCGGAGGCTTTCCTTGGGGGGCTGGCCATTCACATTGTAGGTACCTAGGAAAAACCTGGGGGAGGAGCAGGGTTGGGGGGGAGGAATTAAGACACAGACCAATCCTGTGTCACCGTCACCACCTGAACATTCAGGGAAGACGCACAGCCGGGGAAAAGCGTCTACTCAAGACACGAAAGTCCGGCATCTGGCATTGCGAGAGTACCGTGCATCAGGGACAGAGACCTGGATGCCCGCCAGGGAGCGTGGAAAAAATCCGTTTATCACTATAACATCCACCCAGCGTCCTTCCACTGTCAGGCTGGGCTGATCTGCCACAGCGCATCCCCAGGTACTCAGTCAAACCGACGCCTATGTAGCGGACAGCGTATCCCCAGGTACTCAGTCAAACCGACGCCTACGTAGCGGACAGCGTATCGCCAGACCAAACAGATTCGTACCCAAAAGCCTGACAGCTTCTCGTGCCAGTCGGACTTCAAGGCAGTATCCCGGAGTTAGCACTGTGAGAGTGCGTATGTGTGTATGTGTGTGTGTGTGTGTGTGTGGGGGGGGGGGGTCCTCACTTTTCCTTGCCTCAGATCTTAGCAAGCTGCGTTGTACCAAACTTGTCCATCCGCACACACACAACCCCATCCTCCCATCCTAGTACATCATGAGTTCCCACGGGTAACTGGAAGACTGGCAGACTCAATTGCGCACGTGTCACAGACGCACGCACACACTGCCACACGGGCAGCGATGGCTCAGGCTCAGTGCGTGCGTGATCCACAGGATCGGCGCGACCCCCGGATGTCATGGCAACAGCCAGCTGCGCCTGCAAATCTAGCTGCATCACCGGTTAATAACAGCTCAGGCTAAATAGCACAGCTATTAGTGATTAAGCCACATTAATGCAGGTAACATCTCACGCCTGTCTTTAAGAAATGCTGTACTGTGTCTGTAATACAATAGATATACTTTCTACCCTGGTTAGAAAGTACACTGGGTGTAAATTTCATCATCAGGGGTTTGTGCTGGACAGTGCAGGTGCAGCCCAGATATTTATATCCTGCAGACATAATGAGCATCAGTGAGAATCTACTGTGCATGTACAAGGATACTGGTTAGGAATTTCCAGTAGGTGGCAGCACTTTCACAGCGTAGCGGCCAACAAAGTCAGTGTAGAACAGGGGTCTCAAACTCTGATTACCTGGAGGCCACTGGCTACGTGGTGTTCCCCTAAGGGGGGGCACAGGGGAAATCACATGCAAAAAGTGTCCCATCTTTAGGCGTTGACACTGGACTCACAGGACATGGCCATCAGACAGCTTGGATCTGCATTTTGAGTTACTGAAGTTTATGATGGAGAAGTTTCCAGCAAAGACATGTGCTTCCAAACATGCATATTACCCGCTTGAACTGTTTGGATAACTCCATACTTGGTCCTCTTAAAAGGCTGAAAAATCTCCAGAGCACTGTCACTGCCTTCCACCATGTCTTACTGACATAAATTGGATAAGAAATACTTTTGTCTTATTAAAGTGCAATAGTAACTATTCAAAAGAGAAAAAAGGTTTCTTGAAAAAAAGAAAGAGTTTAAAAACAGTTTTAATGTTTAAACTGCATACCATAATGATGATGTTTCGAATAATTGAGGGAGAAGAAATTTGCTCAAGCACTGTTTGCAAATGCAGCACTTAAAACAGCCCACGTAATAATACAGATGCTTTACCGCAACACAGTATTTTTTTTTGGCATATAAATTACCACAAAATAATTTAAGCTATTTTGCCATAAATTTGGTAGTAAATTTACATTGACCCATGTGACCCAAGGAGAGCTGTAACTCTAATCTGCTCTATTAACATGGAAGTAGCTAACTGTAATTAGGACCATCGCTGCCCGATCTGTACAGCCTTGTTGCTGCCCGATCTGTACAGCCTTGTTCCTACACGATCTGTATAGCCTTGTTCCTACCCGAGCTGTACAGCCTTGTTCCTACCCGACCTGTACAGCCGTGTTCCTACCTGATCTGTACAGCCTTGTTTCTACCCGATCTGTACAGCCTTTTCCTACCTGATTTGTACAGCCTTATTCCTACCTGATCTGTACAGCCTTGTCGCTACCCGATCTGTACAGCCTCGCCACTCAGTTTTTTTCTACTGCTCTCCTACACATAATACAGTGTAAGCACACTCTGCGACAGTAATAATCCTCCGTGTGAAACACGGTGATCACTGAGCAGGACATAGTGATGTGGATTAAACAAAGCATCGAAGCAAAGAATTTGCATGGAGGATTCCTTGTGATCGAGTGATGAACCGTTGCAGCCCTAACTGACACCAAGCAAACTCACGTCATCTGCTGAACCTGCACGCTCGCATCTGGCAGACTGTTGCTAACTTTGATTGATGCTGGAGAACTTTTTCATGGCACAGTAATGAACCACGGTTTTAATGTTAACTGAAAATTTGAAATGGTAATACTAAGCGTTGGGAATTTTTACCATGATACCGGTAAACCATTTCATCTCTAGTACAAAGTAAAGATTCATTTGAGGGCCAGATTAAATAAAAATAAAATAAAAGTGTCGTGGGCCGTGTGAAACTGCTGTGAGGGCCAGAAGTATAAGACCCCCAGTGTAGAAGAAGAATAGTTGTTTTAGTAGTAGTAGTAGCAGCTGTATGAGGAGGCACCTGGCCAGATACTGTATACTGCAGTATATGGGATTTCCAAAAGCCACGCCATCGCAGCATATTCACCAAGCAAGGAGGGTGTCGATATTTCAAAATGCCGCAGTATACCTCATCACAGTAATACCAGCCAAGCCTAGCAGCAGTTTTACAGCTGTTCATTACAAGTTTACCCATTTCACTACACCACTTGTATTTGTGTTTGTTGCAATACATCTACCCTCTGCTGGTCTGGTGGAACATCACAGCTGTGCACATACGCCAAATGCAACCATCTGCATCCACAAGCAAATGTATGTAAACAAGAGTCTGCGCACACAACTGTGAGCAGACGGTACGGAAAAGCAAAGCGTCCTTTGACCAGCAGAGGTCAGTATTGCCTGCCCGTCTCATCTCGACTACGACCTACTCCTCTGGGCAAACCTTTGACCCCTTTGAAGGGGAAATATGCCATTAGTTAATAATGTATTCTATGCTACAGGGACCAGAGTGACATCATGGTATCCATGGGCGCAGCAGGCTGAGAGGCCCGTCATCGCTCTTGGCGTGTTGCCATAGCACAAGCGCAAAGCAAGACATAGTAAGACCAAGTATGTAAACAAGAGCTTCAATTTCATGCTGTGGTAACATGGCTTTAGGGACAGGCTGCAGTCAGTGGTATGTCCATCGAAGGCTGTTATGCCTAAGGCCCAGATTCTGCTCACTATTTATAACCGGCTTCCTCCACACTTTATCCCTGCATAACGCACTGGCGACATTCTGCTATCTAAGGATTTACACAGCTGGAGGCGCTGAGGATGCATCTTCCACACAAAAGCGAAGGTGAAGACTGCCCAGTAACTATGCAAGAACACGATCGAACTGATATGAGGAGCACCTTCATTATGGTGCATGAACTGTGGGGGGTTTCTACAGGGCCTTTTTTCTTTTTCAGGTGCATGAACCTGGGGGGGTTTCTACAGGGCCAGGGGTGGGGGTCATTGAATGGCAGTGTCTGAGGGGGTGGTGAAGCCCACCTGAAGTTCTTGATGTAGATGTACTGCTCCTCCTTCTTCAGCAGCTCGGAGCGGATGAGGTTGTCCCGCAGGCCGAACTGTGGCATGGCCAGCATCTGCGCCTTGTTGGACACCATGTAGCTGGAGGAGCGAACCAGGTCATCCCTGTTCTCCTCGCTCCTCCCTTTCCTGCGGCACAGCAGAGTTAGAGCCAACATCCCACATGCTGGCCACTCTACCCATCCCCAACCCTACTCATGTGGACAGTGTTATCAGTGAACATGCCCTCTACCAACCGAGAAGAACCCACTCCTTCAGCATAGACAGAGACGGCCATTACAGCCTCCAAGATCACATAGAGCAGCTGGCTATAAGCAGCTGTTTACATGCTGGATCGGGGAGAAGCACTGCTTATCCTCGTGTCTCTGTTAGCCTTCTGAAGCAGCACAGCTCTTCCCTGCCCAGCACTGCGTAAAGACACCCGGTCAGGTTCTTCAACTCCCACAGCTATCCCGGCAACATAATCGCGGCTAAGCTTCAATGGTGTGGCAACATTCAGAAAGTGGCACTTTATATAATGGTAACCTGAACTTTTCCGTTTGGGCCCGAGTCTCAGTTACACTATTTGGCTCGGTTCTGTGAAATAATGTGCCTTGGGGAAAGGCAGGGGGCAAAGGGTATGATAGCAGCGACTCTGGGGCAAGGCTCACCTATCCACGTTGTTCTCCAGGCTGGCTGGATGTCCCTTTCTGTCTGCCAGGGATAATATTCCTGTGTGGAGAGGAAACAGAAACCACAGCTATGTAAGACGATGGGAGGGAGCTCTTATTATGGCTGCACCACAATTAAATACAATTACACATTTTGGAATGGCTGAGGTAGCTAACAGCTCCGCATTCTGGCTATCAAGCTACACTAACACAGGAAACATCTAACGACAGTGCTCAAGACATGCTAGAGCTGCTGTACTGGGTCTGCAATGGAATAGATATACTTTCTCCCCTGGTTAAGGTGGTTTGTCATCAGGGGTCTGTGCCGGATACTGCAGGTGTAGCTTCAAACTAGCAACACAGCCCGAGTCAGACGGTAATAGCACCTCACTGACGAGTCAGCGAAGACACAGGCCGAGACAAGACGAGGCGAGAGGGCAAAGGAAAAAAAAACACGACAAGACTCCGCCTTCCGTTACTTTATTCATCCCCTAATAAATGGCACTTGATCTGGCAAAATCCTCTTCTTTTTAGCCCCAAGATTCAGGCTGTTAATCGATGTCTCACGGCAGGAGTAAGGAAACGAAAAGCACACTGACAACAGAAAAAGTGGCAGAGGCCACACACCGCAAATCGCTGACTCGGAGGTGCGAAGCCTCGTTCCATCAGCATTGCAGTCAGCGGCTCACGGCCGAAGGTACTGACACGTGCAACGAGCTCACGAAATGCAGGTGGGCTCATTGAAGGCCAGACGGTAGCTGCAAGCTTAACTCACGCTAACGAATGGCCCGAGGATCAGCACTGGTGATCCCGGGGTGCTGTGCCACCCCGAAAGACCTGCCACGGAGTGCCATCTCTGTGATGCGGAGCCTTTCCGCCCCCAGTAACTCAATGCGCCACACGGCTAAGTCACGGGACAATCCCACCAAGATGACGGTGGCAGACATTTAACATCGCTCAGAGGCTGTAGACAATGGTGCGACCGCTTTTCAAGGTAAGCGTAGACGTACCTTTAAAAGTATGTTCCTACATGCATACACGCTGGAGAAGAGAATAGAGCTCATCAATTAAAAAAAGGCTTAAGGACTATTTTATGCTCTGCTGATGTTGCAGTTTTGCTGCAGACCCGAAACACTAGTAATAATGAATTGCTTCCAGGGACGTTTACTGCTGAACTGCAAGTTACACAAGAAAGCGGCGTCATCTCCGCCCAGTGGCCCGTGAAGGACGACGAGCCGATATCAGATCGAGGCAGATCAGTTTCCACACGTCAAGTTTAATAAGAACATTTTTCTAACCACGAAACCTGGCATTTTCAGGCAAATAGTAACACTGAGACATTAATATTGGCTCCAAGCTTCACACACTCAGGGTTGGGGGTAAAAAAAAACAAAGAAAAAAAATCTTGCTGTGTACGATTTCTCCTACTGTTAGAGAGGATTTTCCCCTGCAGTCCGAAATGATGTGGTCAAGTGACCTAGCATCTCAAAATTGTCCATAGTGTGTGTAACTTACAATGGATCCCCATCCCATCTAGGGTGTCCCCTGCTTGTGCCCTGTGCTTGAGAAAGGCAGTGGGCCCCTGCAACTCCATACATGATATATTCCTGGAAAATGGAAGGATGGATGGACTACCACTATAAAAACTGTTTTATCAATAAATACTTATTGTCCATCTCCATGTGTCTCCAGAGGCCTATTTAACAGTTTTGAATATAGGAAACTTAAGTAAGCATCTTAGCACTGTGATGGTCAACAGCCACAGCCTTGCGCCAACAACGCAAAGGTTGTGGGTTTGAATCCCAGGGAGCACACATAGACTGTGATCTTTTCCTCCATTGTAAGTCGCGTTAAACAAAAATAGAAAGTGACTGCTTAGCAGGACCAAGTTCTCAGCCCAGTTCTAAAGGAGCCAGCGCAAAACACACACGCACAAAAAATAGTAGTTCTTGTTTTGGCCCAAAACAGAAAACAGAACACTGCCGATTCTAAACAGGTTGTCTAAAAATGGAAGAAGGGGTTATAATTAGCAGCACCAGAACCCAGCTGCATGACCAGGTCGCTCTGCAGAAATAAATACAGCCTCCACAAAAGAGCAGCCCACGCTGAGGCTGGTGGGGTGACCGGCAGGACGGGGAGGATATCAGAAAGCCCCCCACAGATCTCCAAAAGCACAGGGCGGCACTGCAACCTGGGGTTCCCACAATGCATCTCTCAAAGTACTAAGCTCCCTGAACATGAGGAAGGTTTGCTGTGCCCAACACGAGACACAGTTTGAGATGGTGCTTGTAACGCTGGTCTTGCAAACAGTAACAAGACCACCATTTTCAGTGCTTCTATCATTTTGCATTATCATATTCAGCCTTTCAACACAAGACCCATAGAACTGTGCCCAGAAATCAGTCATGCACCCAAGAACGGCTGAATGCAACACTGAAGACTTTTACTCAGCCCTGTGCAGGTTTGGCTCAGTTTTCAAGTAATCTGCCAGCTTATATACATTTAAAGGCGCAGTACAGAAATGCATGCTTCAAGCAACCGCCATCCATAATCGGCACTCATTACCCATTTTTATAGCCCCAAAACACTGTATTCACAAACGTCTTTATAACATGTACGCCTACACAACGATGAGATATCACATAATTAGGTATAGAACAGAAACTTACTGACTGCTGAACATGGATCTGGCACGTCTCCGCACGCATGGGACACCGGCATATATTCATTACTTATTAATAGGTTATTATTAATAGGTGTTTCAACTAAGTGCTGCTACACTATTATGTTCTGGGCTCCTGCAAAGAAACGCCCTTTTTAAATCGACATATTGCAAACTTTGATGTGTAAAGCTGAGCTCTTGGCGTAAACCGGCATGCAACCCAAATGCAAGCGTGTTAGCCAGGGTGCCACCGGCATACAAATGCAGGAACAGTGTCCCGCTTATTTACCGGCACCCGCGACATCGGCTGCCCCATCCTTATTATACAGCCTTATTTATTACCCTGCCAGCTTATATATATTGTACTGATATGACAGGACCTTTGCGTATTAGGTTCGACCCTTGTCCCCGGCAGACAGGCTGCTTAAGCCTACGGATTCGCCACTTTTCGGGGACCGTCACGGTGGGTGAGAGTCAGCACTGATTCCTTTCCCCCGCCACCCGAGTCACCCTTATAAATAAGTAATAAGTAAGCCCCGCGTCCTCCCCACATTCACACGTGCTCGGATAAACAAAGAGCACATCGAGCCTATCGGCCCTTTTTCTAAGGGAGGGCTCGATCTACGCCGCAGATCGCAGAATCGCGACTCGTTACCGGATTCCCGGGACACACCAGGCATGTCTCCTCCTTAGCCTCGCTAAGCCGGACTGGCCCTCTCCCTGTCACCGGGCCGGCGCGGCGCGTCGCACCCAGGCCCAAGCAATCGAACTCCGAACACACGGATGGACCCCGCGCACCGAGCCGCGGCAGAATGTAACCGGGAAAAGCGCACGCCGCCCGGCCAGGGCCGTACCGTACCTAGGGGTGCCGCTTCGCAGCGGAGCGGATCGGACCCTCCGGCTGGAGGTCGGCGTCAGGCACCTCGCACAAAGTCACCGGCGCCTCGCCTCCTAGTTCCGTTTGCATGTAGTGAGACGGAGCTCCGCCGAACTGAGACTGCCCGGAGGCATTAAGTGGCCTTTTCTATAAAAGCCGGAATAAAAGCGCTAAAAGGTGGCTTATGGGTCACCCGAGTGACATCGCGGTGACTCGGAGAAGCGGCAGAGCGACACACACACACACACACACACACACACACACACACAAAGGGGAAAGGCTCAAAGCAAAGGCGCTATGCTGAAATACAGGTCTGGAGACTATAGGCGGTGGGAAAAGATCCAAGGTCCTGCCCGCCAGAGACGAGCGAACTGAAAGTGCTCTGTTTAGGGCGAGTGCCGAGCCGCGCCACACCCGCATCAGAGCTGACACTCACTTATGTGGCTTTCAGCAGGTTTTTATGGGGCTATATTTTTTCTTCTCGTCTATATATGAATTGAAAAAGGCAATTTCATTACAGGGACGGCATTACTTAGTCACAGTCTGTTACAACATTCGTTTCCCAGCCTACACAGTAACCAGGAACTGCAGGCTGCCCTGTGCTGAGACCACAGCGATGTAATCCTGTTTGGTGACAGCTGAATTTCTACAATAAGATATATGGTACTATATAAGCTCTCTGCAGCCCCATCTACAAACAGAGCTTCACGTTCGGTTACCTGATAACCTACAATAGCACAATATACACATTTCCACTAAATGCTTGTGGTTTCAAGTCTACTGAATAGTATTTTGATGGTGGACAGGACATATACGATCCAAGATTTATTAATTTAAGTGATGAGATGTGATGTGATAAGCAATAACAGAAGATGGATGGATGGACTTAGCTGAAAGTTTAATCAGACGAAAATTGTGATTTCTGCCATTGTGGACATAACTGTTTCATGGGGTAAGTCGATCAGGGTGTCTTTTCCTAAAAAAACTGCTTCCTGAAACCAATAACCTTTGGGTCATGAAGCTATGTCTGTAATTCAGGATGAAAATAAGACTTGGTCACTTGCAAGGCTACTGTTGTACAGATGGAAGGTCAATCAGATGTCTTGGCCCTACCTCCTCTAGTTGCTGGGACCCACTTCCTCCACAGTCTGATTGGTTATCTCTCTGAACCAATCATTTTTTTGTTCTGCCCTCAGAACATTTTTGTGTACACAAAACGAGCAATGGAATGGCACAAATATGCCTCCCATACCATAAGGGGATGACAGTGTGTGTTTGCATGGGGAGGGGTGTCCCACTTAAGTGCTGCATTGTGTGTGCAATGAACGGTGCACCATCAGCGTGGCCAGCAATCATGCATCGCATTCTGCAGGACACTGTTGCATGATCACTGCTCTAGATGCGCCTGTAGGGCTTAAAAATGCTTCTGGTTTCACTTTCAGTTAATTCTCAGTTATGGCCGATGGTTTGATTCTCTGATGCGGAAAACTTCACCTAAGATGTTGCAAACAGTCGTCTCTTCAAATTTGAATAAAAGCAGTACACAAGTTTCTAAGATCAGTGTTTTTTTCTAAGACAGGAGATATTTCAAAGGCTTCTGGCCGAACATGTTTGATGGACATGGTGACAGACACAGGCCCAATGATAAGGTTCCTCACCAGATTTTTTCGGCTGACTGATCCTGGTCGATGATGCTTGGTACGGCACAGCTGTCATCCAGTCTGTGCCAGTTCCTTTGGACGCCCTTCTGTACTTGGTCAGCCAATCAAACTGCGAGGCGGGGACATCAGTGGGAGACTTTTTGCAGACCTCTGTGGATAAGACACCATAGTGAGGAATGTACACACACACACACACACACACACAGGCCTGACTTCCTGCACATCTATTAAGATTAATTACTTTATTGATCCCAGGGGAAATTCTGGAGCATACAGCAGCAAGAAGCACTCAGTAGCACTCAGACGAACATACATATACAGTGCAAAGTGCACACAATGCAGACAAGTACATGTGGCACAAATAACTTTAAAAGCTACACAGCACACAAACAGAATGTCCTGAAAATAGAAGGGCTGATTTTTTCACAGTGCGTGTTCACTGGCATCACTAAGTGCAGCCGCAGCCACACAGAATCACATAATTCCCTGACAAGACTTCATTACTGAGCGCCAGCGTGCACATTTCCACATTGTCGCTGAGGGGAAAAATGACAATTTGCATCCCTGTCATCGAACTCACTTTCCTGAGTGACCAAAGAGCTGGAAGCACACAGCTCGCCTGGCAGCTTTGCCCGTTTGATATCAGTGCTCCCCCTCAGTCTGCCTAACCCCCAAAGGCATAACGAGTGAAAAAGCAGGGTACACTTTCTCCCTTTCTCTCCTCCCACCATCGTAAATCAGTTAATTAAGAAAAATCACCTGGAGATGTCTCTTCAGCTCCCAGCCAGAAACCACCTCAAACATGCAGAACCAAAACACTACACCATCTGACTCAAGAGACGAATATGGACCCAGGACAACCCGCTGAGTCAATGTGCAGATGACACGATAGTTCTGGCACTTTACCGCGTAGTACGAGGAGCCCATTGGGCAACAGCTTAGCAAAGATGCCTTGTCAGATACCGCCCACAATTTCACATCTAGCTATCACTTTTTTCTGCATTTATTCAAAAATCCCTTTTCCGTCGTCAGACTTTCAGAGGGCGGCTGCTTCATTGAGCCTGTGCATGCCGTTAGACTTCTGGCGAGGAAGCTCATCACCACATGAAGAGCAGCGCAGTGCCGGCGTTTTCAAAAAGATCTCTCTCTCGCTCGTTCTCTCCGTCCCTGGTTAGTTCCTCTTACCTTCAGAGTTCCCCTTGTCCTTCCGGTTCTTGACCATCTCCGCCACGTCCTCGCAGGACTGCATTGCGAACGCGGCCTAACGGAAAGGCGGCATGTGCTTGCGGCCGGGGCAGGGAGGCTGGGC
Source organism: Petrocephalus zakoni (assembly GCA_026774425.1). Taxonomy (NCBI): domain Eukaryota; kingdom Metazoa; phylum Chordata; class Actinopteri; order Osteoglossiformes; family Mormyridae; genus Petrocephalus; species Petrocephalus zakoni. Next base: position 22,672,742 of record JAODKN010000134.1, on the reverse strand, counting down.
ACAGCCCTCGGCCACGCGATCTAGAGCCCAGGTGCCGAAACTGACACGTTCCCCCCCGAACATTCGGAGGGCGAACCTCGGCAACAGCTGCTATGAAAACGCATCACGGCAAAAAAGGATGCACATTCTGACCAAAGACCTCAAGTCTAAAATCCAACTGGGGTTTTAAAAAACAACAAAGACAAAAAACCCGCAGCTGGATGTCACAGATCAGGTCCAGGATGGCGGCCCTCCTTCAAACCATGAAGAAGTAAATGATTGAAACCTGACTGAAAACTCCACCTCCAGTCCCAGCTCCACCACACTTACTCTCTCTCGTACTCTCCCCGTCTCTCTCCCCTGCCACCTTCTGTGCTCAGAGCTCACCGCTTTGTTTATCTGACCAAACAGTTTCTACTTTATCCTGCTGTCATCACATGCTGGAGGGAGCCACGTGCCGTGTGCGTCTCTGCAGTGGTTTGTTATCTTCCAGTTGAAGAGTTTGAAATCTTGCATCCCCCTCAGACTGCCACAAAGACAGGAGACTGGCCATATTCTCTATACCTCGCTACTCACAGAGTGTTGATTTATGCTTCTCTGTTTTCACTGACACTGCAGCGTAACATGGTGATCCGCCTGTTTAATTCCACCTTCATTCTTATTGGCCTGCATAAGGGCGCACACCGATCAACACAACCAAGACCACCCCAATCCCACCCCACAGGTCCTGCCTTTATGAGTAAAAAAAAGTGCACTCATTGTTTTGTCATGGTCTCATGGTCCAGAAGTTTCACAACAGAGACCCACCCCACCCCCTGCAACATAACAGCAAAGTCTAACTCTTCAAATAGACAATGACGCAGGATGCTATATTTCCTGATTCTTGTGTATGAGTAGCCCCCACCCCAAGAAAACAAAATGTGGTCACCGACGTGAAACTGCAGAATGTTTCCTACTTAAATCCAACCAAAAGGTGGTCTCTCTGGTCACAAATATGCACCTCCTGGAAAGACGTACCAAAGCTTACAAAGAATGCACGCTGCATGCAGCGGTGATAAGCCGGCTGGAGACACGAAACCTCCACGCGCACCTTGGCACCCTACAGCTGATGCGTCCAGTTCATCTTATCATGATGCTTCTCGGCTCTGGTCCGATTCCATCAAGCTGGGAGTTGACTTCCCCGGCCGAGAGCAGAGCTCGATTCAGTTGCAAATGGCATGGCACTTAATCACAAGGCAGAATGTTCAGCCAAATACTCTTCACTGTAATGACTGCACAGGTACCGGGATAATTATTGGAGGAAGTTGGACACCACTTCCTTGAATAAATGAATTCCTTTTTTAAAATGATCACACCAGAATTTAAGCAAGCATTCTTCCTTCACCTACCTGCAGATTTGCCAGTCAGACCAATTAAACCACTAATGCATTAACAAATATACATAAATGTGCACTGTGCGCCAGTGGTTGGCTGTTTGGAAAAGCTGAAATAAACCAGTCTTATATGGAAAATCTCTTACCGCTCCAGGCCCTATTGACTTCACTGAGGAAGAGCCTCGTGTGGGAACCAAAGGGCAGCCTTAACTCCAGGTCTCGGTTCGAATCCGTCACCCGAACCCTGGTGTCTGCACCTGCAGATTGGACAGTGACTTTGAGCTAAAGGACTCGGGTTCAGCTTCGGCCATGTTGCAAACCTTGCACTGAAAATGAAACAGTATTCTGGGGCAAATTACGAAATACTATGATTCTTCATGGTACAAATTTGAATTAGTGACCTTTAATTTGAATCTGGCTGAAAAAAATAAAAAAATTTGGTTGGGTTCATTACTAACATTACATTAACAGTGGATTCCAGCCTTAGCAGGTAACAAGACTTGGAATACCGAAGGTGTTCTATACGTGATAAATCAAAAAAGAAAACTCACCGATGATTGCAAGTTCATCTGGAGAGGATACTACAGGAGAAAAGAGCGATGTTAGATACATGCTACCTCATGCCAGGGTTGCCAACTTTGCTCAGCTGGCGGGCATGAGATTTTCGATTGGAGACAAGTCTGCACACGTATTTACATGTATGTAACAGTTTTATTACATTGCAAATAATCTGTAGGGTTTGCAAACTCCCTGCAACGTATTCGATGTAGCTAATTTTGGGTTTATAATGGATTAATATAGATTTGATGTAAGATGTCTTGGATGAGTGTGAGAGTCTGAAAGCGTCATGAGTGTGTGAGAGTTGGCATCCCTGCTTATACAAATCATTTAGGAGCTCAGTGATTCTGATAGTGATGATTAATTTGTGGATTTGTGCACCAGCAATGGACAATACTTGCAATGAGCAGAGCGATTTGCTGCCTTCACCTTCTACAATAGCGAAGTCGTGGGAGATGGGTACTATGTCATCCAGCGTTACATCTTCACCGGTTATCGCCATGCGTCTATGCATGAAGATGAACAACCTGGGGAAAGACACATTATCCTATACACAAAGCGCAACCCAGCAGTCATCGTCAAGTCACTGCGTTTGCAGAGCAATCAAACATAAAACAGATGAAAACTCACGCGTGGGCTTCGTCCTGTGCCACCAAGCCGACCAGCCTGCTTTCGGTGACATTGTCCACGACAAGAAGACATTGGGCGGCATGTTTAAAACGCTTCAGTTAAGTCAAACATCCAAATTACGTGAGTAAATTTACGCAAATAGGAACATGATATACAAAAGAGTGGCGTATATTAGTAACATGGAATTCTAAACTACGTTTTTGCAATGTTTGCAAAATATCTGTTGGTATTATAAAGTAGTTTTGTTACCTCGTTACCATTACTCGGCACTAAACACTGTATCAACTTTGGACACATTACACCGATTACAGTACTTCTGACCCCTTATGGACGCACAATGTAGCGGTTTCTGCTGCGCTACCAGCTCAGGAATTTGCGTAGCGCGCATGCGCCAGTACAGCCCCTCGGCAGTGGATTTACTCATACGCTCGGATCATTTGACAATACAAACATATGTCATGAGCATATGACCAACATTTCATATTTTACAATTGTTTATAATTAGAAACTAAACATACATTAGTTGAAAAAATAGATCCATATAGCATGGCATGAAAACGCGAAGGCCTCTCCTATAGCCACAGTGAACCGACACGAAACTTCCTTCCCAGAATACCGCTAACTTTCCATAAATACAATTGCAATTGCAAGCTCAGCTGCCTTGAACTTACGCACGAATCATGCTGCATTTAAAATAACCTCGACTTCTAGATTCCCTGCGAACTGATCCCACCGATTCGGGTCGGCGGTAACGTTTGCCAAATAAAAGAGGATACTATTATACAATTCTCGTCTTCGGACAGAGTCTCCTGAATCGCGACAGACTGATCCATGGGTGAGAGAGGGCTTGGCCACTACTTCTCTCTCTCCAGAATACTACCGCGAGTAACTGCCGTGGATGAACTCCAGCATCAAGACTTCGCGAGATAATATGACAGGCGGAGAGGCTCCTTCTATGCGAAGTTACGGCACCTTCTGCAAAATCAGATCATTTTTCTTTACCAGATGCGACCCGCTGTACCCGTCGCGGTCCGCCGCTGCCACGCAGCGAAGTCCGAGGCGGTGACGTCACGCGCCTCCTGCCCTACCCGCAGTGTTATTTCTCGGGGTTACTACCGCTAATCTCGCCAGTTCAAGATCTCCCCCACCCAAATAGATGTCTAATGTTTGTGTATGTATGAGGAAAATATAAGGAAAATATGTTTATTGTTGATTCCTTCATGGGCTGAAATCGCGGACGCCAATTTATAAAAATAATATATACAGACTACTGAAAATTATTATAAGTGTCTAGCATGCTGACATATGAAGAAAGCATACGCCTGATTGCTGCGCATGAGAACGGAAATAATAAACATTACTTGACGTTAGTTTGCCTCGTTCAGTGCTCATTTGGGTTGATTCGACTGTGACAGAAAACGGATTTAATAGAAACGTGTGCATTATTGCAAATACAAAACAGTTTCTCGCATAAATGCAACGTGAACCAAGCGTAACCCTGCCCGGCTTGGAATTGCAATCGCTGCAACATTTTGTCGCGGTCCGTTTCAATAAGGCAGCATTCTGCACTAAATGGCTGACACAGAGCGTCTCCTGTGTCACGGAACCCGTGCTGTGCAGCCTGAGTCGGACACAGGACGTTTCCTTCCGTACGTGTGCATCGGGATTGCGAAGCCGCCCGTTACCGCCTGCGCAACAGATTCCTCTCGCATGGGCGAGGGCGCAGATTGGGGTGTGGACAATAGGGACGCAGGGGAGGTTCCGAATTTATTTGGTCCCCACCAGTAAAAGCAAATACGCGCCTTTGCACATAGGCATAAGCCACTGACGTACTTCCGAGCGTTTGCCACCAAGTGCTGACCTCAGTCTGGAGCTGGGTCAGGCGACATAGATGGCAGTACAGCTAGAAAGCTGAAACCGCCACACGTACTGTATATGGTGATTCCGTGCGGCCGGAGCAGCACTGTGGTCGAACAAGTGAGATCCGACGCCAGTGGCTGTGGTTTCGGCGCATAGAAAGAGCTACTTTCGCAGTATTTATAAATTAGGCGGCCGTAAAAGTTCATTTTAAGGAACTGATGCGTCTTCAGTGCACGGCTTCTTTGTTTTACATGGGCATACCTCATGACATTGTGGCTTTTTATTTTGCAGAAGTGTTTTATTTGTCGCATTCCGACTATAACCTGCAGTGAAATGCAATGTGATCAACGCTGCCATTATAAAAGGAATGAGACGTAAAGGCGATAAAAAGTAAATATGAAAGAAACGCTAGGGGCAGTGGGGGCCTAATAGTTAGGGAAACGCAGTTGTGATGGAAAGGTTGCTTGTTGGAATACCCGACTAGTGAGGAGTCGCCCACTGCTGTGTCAGATATGGGCTAAACGCAGAGGACACGTTTCGTCGATGTGTACTGTGATGCATCCATAATGACAATTAATCACTTTCACCTTCGTACTGTTCCTTTCTATTGAGTCATACTGAAAAGAAAAACCAGAAATGTGCAACATCGCTCCAATAAAGTGCATGATTAAGAGGTGAATGTTAAATTACAAGCATTTAGTGATCTGATGACTCAAGGATAGACATTTCCGCTGAGCCTGACACTGAGAGACAACAGACATGCTTTCTGGGCCTACCAATGAGGTCGTATCCCTATCCTGTACACAGATTATAAGTACTCAGTCACGTGCTATTAACTAAACCAGAACACACTAATGCAACTAGTCTGCATTGTGGCTGAGGGGCAAGATTGTATTTAAAATGAATAACCACAAAATCTAAATGAAAGCAGTGGGAAAAGTCATATTCTCTGTTTTATCTCATGTATAACCACATTGGTGTTATATAAAAACCCTAGCACCTTATTCTGTAAAATATATTCTATTTTAGCTCAATGTCTCAGAAGTTTGCAGGGCCGTTGATTATTTACAGCCCCCCCCCCCCCCCATTTCCAGACAAAATGTCATTCTGCCCAAATGACCTTGCTGTAGGCTTATGTTTGCTATCCATCGATTTAACTGGGCGCAGTTCGCTGACCCAGTACGATCCCACAACACACGCCTTGTTTGCTCGCACTCTCTGCACGTCACGTGTAACCCGCCTATAACATTGTTACTGTGTTATTGAAATCGTTTACTAGCTTTTATGCAACATTTTGAAATACTTCGGTGACAAGAATGTTTGCAATGATTGTTAACAACAACAACAACATCCATAATAATAATCATTATAATTATGAAGAAGGCATATATATACGCATTGATTACTTCATTTAGGTCTATATCAATGGCTGACAGATGGTTCCTTCGTTGATCCCTTTGTGCACATCACTGCTGTGCTTAACTGTTATTTCTGCACGTCCAGTTCATTTCAAAGAGTCGGGATATTTGTCTCTCCCCTTAACAAGACGTTTTTGTCCACAGAAATCTCATTGACTGGATATATCACACGTTATTCTCTATAAACTGTAGACACTGCGGTGTGTAAAAATCCTAGTAAGGTAGGCGTTCCATAAATTCTGGAACCGCCACGTGTGGCATTAACAGCATGCTGTATATATTCATATTTGCAGACATTTACGGTTTACTTTTCGTAGGGGCAAACTGCGCTAAGAAGCACATATAGGCCTATGTAATAAAGTGAGTTTATGTAAGAGTGAGTTTAACTGTTTAAAAGGTGTTTTTTCCTATACATCTGTCATTCTTTTTGATATTGAAAGAACTATTGTCATTTAAAATAATACTTTAAAATAATTTGTGATCTGTGGACAGATCGCTGCAATGGATATATCCTCCTTCCCTGCTACAGGGAGGACGTCATGGGTACGGACAGGCCTTCATTCTACCGGAAAAGAAACACTGGGGCGCCCCCTAGTGCCTAAAATCTCCTCATCTGATTGAACTAGCGGTTAATTCTGCCAGGATCTGCTACTGGCATCCGTGTTTTAAATTAATTTAATTTCTGCTTCTTTCAAGGTTTGGATTTTAGCATAATTACCCCACAACCACAATATCCCCAGCAACCGTAACAGAGTAAAATACATTTTTTTAGCAGAGTATAGACATTTAATTTTGATTTCCCTGCGTTCATGTTCATTCATTGTTCAAAAACCAAAATATTTTACCAGAATAAGACATAATGCTTTTTCGGACAATGGTTCCATACGATCGCACATTTGAGCCTTTGCTAGGTAGCTTGGTCAGACTATAGAGTGGGCTACCGTACCATCCATCCATTTTCTACCGCTTGTCCGGGTCGGGTCGTGGGGGCAGCAGTCTAAGCAGGGAAACCCAGACTTCCCTTTCCCCAGCCACTTTGTCCAGCTCTTCTAGGGGGATCCCGAGGTGTTCCCAGGCCAGCTAAGAGACATAGTCTCTCCAGCGTGTCCTGGGTCTTTCCCGGGGCCTCCTCCCAGTGGGACATGGGGAGGCGTCCAGGAGGCATCCAAACCAGATGCCCGAACCACCTCATCTGGCTCCTCTCAATGCGGAGGAGTAACGACTCTACTCTGAGTCCCCCCCGAATGATCGAGTTTCTCACCCTATCTCTAAGGGAGAGCCCAGCCACCCTACAGAGGAAACTCATTTCAGCCATTTGTATTCACGATCTTGTTCTTTCGGTCACTACCCACAGCTCATGGCCATAGGTGAGGGTAGGAACGTAGATCAACCGGTAAATCTAGAGCTTTGCCTTTTGGCTCAGCTCCTTCTTCACCACGACGGACCGATGCAGCGCCTGCGTCACTGCTGACACCGCACTGATCCACTTGTCGATCTCCTGCTCCATCCTTCCCTCACTCGTGAACAAGACCCCGAGATACTTAAACTCCTCCACTTGGGGAA
>JAODKN010000134.1:22591482-22604367 GCA_026774425.1 Petrocephalus zakoni | reverse complement strand
CATGAGGGCAGGAACAAGAGGCAAGACAAACGAGCATCAGGCATGGCTTGTTTAGAGCCACGCCCAAGGGAAACACATGTTGGGCAGGGCTGGGTGTGGCACAACATACTTAATATGCTTCTTGGGTGGTGTACAAATTCCACATTTAACTCTTAAAAATCAAATCAGCTGTACATAATGTATAGGCTGTAGTAAAATTAATATTGCAAACTACTGGTGCTAACATTGATCCTTTATGCTGTTTTTCTTATGAGGGATAAACGTGGACCAGGTGAAAATTGGCAGATAGAAGAAAAGATCATTGAGAACTGACACATGGGTAAAAATAAAGAATGCTACAGTATGGTTCTCTGGGTTGACATCAGCAGTGAATTACAGTTTGACAAGGTGAGGAACCAGAATTATAGTTAAACAGGAAACAGGTGAAATAGCTAACACCACCAAGCTCTGGAGACACTTTCTGCTTTTGTCGTTCAGGGTTGGGTAACAGGGTTTGATAACTAACGCTTACAAGACATAAACAGCAGAATGTCCTTCTTATATTTTAATCATGTGTCATTTCAGTCCGCTTAAGTAATATGGGATGTTTAAAGAGCCAAGTCATGAGATTAATTGTATTACAGTACTATGTAGAAAATTGTGAGTCTGTGTAATAATTTATGTATATTATGAGAACGGCAATAAAATTCTTCAGTCAAAGAGTGTTATCATTTATTAACTTCCACTAAAGGGGTCAGGCACACTTTTGGTCCTCAGGGAAACATGTCTTTAAATTATCATTCATTTATCAACCACAGGGGGCGATATTCTGCCTCTCAATTAATCAGATAAACAGTGGAATGTAAAGAGAGCCATATTCCTCCAAGACTAGATTCGCCCCTGTACCCTTGGCTGCATGCTTTCCAAGGGCAAGCCTTGTCTTGCTTGGAGTGTGAGAAGGAATGCCGCTGGTCATGCAGGAAAACATGCGGAAAAAAACATGGGGCGTGGCCCATATGCAAATTCCGCTGCAGCTAATTGGTCAGCGCAGAACGGGGGCGGTGCGCTCCGGTCCAGCCCAAAAGTCCCCCTGGTGCTTGTATCAGTTTCAACTCCCGCTAAACCAGCAGGCAGGAAATGGAACATAATAAATATTAATAACAGAAAGCTAAAGAAAAGCAATTACGGGAGCGCCATGTCGTCTGTCTCCCGTGATGGTTTTTTTCCCATGATTTTCACCTAGAGGGCGAACTGGCGAAAGGAAAGACAACGAGGAGCAAAAAACAAACAGCAGAGCCGGAGCGCCACGCCTTTGACGCACGGTTCCGTGCGGTGGGGTAGGACCTTCGCTTTCCCCCCATCCTCCCCACCGCCTGACTCTGGCGGTTACTTAATAGGGAAATTCAAGGCAGCATTCCGTCCTCATTCAGCTTAATTGCTGGGCGGCACGCCGCCGACGCGGGGAGGTGCGACCTTTTTCAGGCAGTGCAGCAGGATCACACACACACCCCTATGTCTAAATATGCGGGGACTTTCCACCCCTTATACCTCTTTATGACAAGTAACAATGTCTAACTCCACCCCAGTAAAACTTATATATAGACATATCCACTCGATATCTGCACCCAATGACCTACAGCATCTTGAAATGCCCATGAGATTGTTTTCTTTATATATATATATATATATATATATATAGAACGGGACACCGCTGGAGGCGGAGGTGACGGCGACGGGCGCACGTGTGCCCCGAGCTCGCTCCCCCCCCCGGGTGTAATCGAAACCCGATCGCGCATCAAACGTTAGCCAGAATACAGATGGTATATATCAGACCCGTGAGCTTGTGACTAACACCTACCCCGTAAATAGACACTTAAGCCACTGAGAAAGGGGGGGGTTCCTTGTACGTGCATAGAAGACAAACCAATTCCTTTTTTGCTGTGGAGTACAGCTACTCTAAAGGGATCCTAAACATACCCCACACCTAGGGTGCTATTACTTAAAATATGAAGGGCAGTTTTTGACTGCCGCGTATTTTGACTAATACGAAGGAAACGTGCTCCCGATGCCACCTAAACCGCTCCCCTACCTCGGGTATTACACGCGGTCTAACAAGGCATCGTCGCTCGGATCCATTCTCTGTGCTGGGTGTTCAAGTGAGAGATTTCCCAGATATAACCCGAAAGGGGGCCCTGACCTCACATCCCCGCTGAGGACTCTCAGGGCCAGTATATGCTATGGCGGGACAAGCATTGAACTTGTAATCAAGAAGATTTTTTGTCCTTAAATGAAAAATCCAGCAACTTAAATCGCCGCTAAGTGAGTACTTAATGCATTTTATGCAATCGCTTTAGATGTTGAATATGAGTTGCACTATACCCAAATCAGTTCTCTCTGGGGAAAAAAAGGCTTGATGGTTCAAAGGCTGGTTAGATGAAGTCCCACGTGGACCAGCTCTCCGCTAAAGGGGAATATTCGTTTCCAAACGAAATGTCTTGTCTTGGGCGGAAATGAGTTATGTTGCCGTATTTATCCAAGCCTTCCTGGTTTAAGTCCCTCATGGAGGTAAATGAAACGTATGGCTATAGGATGAGGCATCAGTTCCCATGGGGTGGGGAGAACACCAGGGCTGTGCCCACACGGCACACTTGGAAGTGATGCAAGCTGGGATTTCCTTACGTCTTTATTGGCGCATGCACACTTCTGACCAGCAGGGGTCACTGCAAGCCTTGAAATCCGACCGTGATCGAGAAAAATATCACAGGACGAAACAGGCAGGGATTTCAATGGCATCATCTCGTTTTACAAGGAAAAAGCAACAGAAAAATGTGCGCAACACAACGGGCGGCAGCGAGTGGTGGCTCCGTGGTTGGGAGGGAGTAGATTATCGGGGCTGGCAGTGGGGCTGAATGTCTGTCTCCTCATCAATCTTTCAGCATTAGCGTGCGTTCCCGTGGTAACCCTCCTTTCACCGGTGCCCCCTCGCCTCGCCCTTCAAACCCTCCCTGTCACTTCGTCTATTGCAGCTGTGAGTTCGCAAACTGAAGAAGGCAAGGTTTTGATGCATTAAAGATGAATGGATCTCGGTAGTTCTACACCGCGAAGCTGCTTCTCTGAGAAGGGGAGTCTTTGTTCTTCTCAGTACCCCACCTCCCCATCCGATTTCAGGACCGAAAAGCCTTTATTAAGATGCTCTGTTTCTGCTGCGCAAAAAAAAATCTCGCGCTCCTCTTTCATGGCCCCAGCCACTTGATTTAATTTTGTTTCGTTTATTTATTCAGTTCGTGTTGGTTATGGGGTAAATATTTTAAGTCCTACGTATTGCTTTTTTTAATGTTATATCCACCTGGAGAACATCAGTGTCAGATTCGAACCTCCAACTTGTAGGACCAATTCAACTCCCAGTAGCGTGTCAGTGGGGGCTTTACATTGAAATCTAAACCAACAATCCTTAAGACAAGGTGGAGTCCCAGTATCAGTAGTGCTCTATGGGATTTGAACATAAATCCTCCGGGAGCAGATTTAATCTTAGATCGGTAGTGTTGCACGTAGGGTTGCCACATTTCATATAGAAAAGTAAAGGACGCCTACCATAGTGCGGACTTGCCACAACCACTCTGTGCCAAGTGACGCACCGGTGGTGGTAAATCAAAACCGTACTGGTTAAAAACGGGAAGCACAATTGAATTGTCAAATACGGGACGAGCCCTATTTGCACGCCCTCCTGCATTTCTGTTTGCAGTTAACCTGTCCCTGAGAACTGAACAGCGCAGCGAATAGTGCCCCCCCCCCCCAAAAAAATGTGACCCCGATGCTGCAGGTGCGACGCGCGAGCGCCGGGGGGACCCGCGCGCCTCCTCTCCCACTCGCGGCGCCTAATGAATCCAGTTCGGCACAGGAGCTCCGGGGTGCGCGATCGCGTTTCCTCGCACTGTTTTCCTCCGGCACCGGCGACGCATGCAAACCTTGCGGTTTATTTTAAGAAAGCTATTTTGGAGCTTTGCTCGCATCACTTTTGCGGCGAGGCGAGCAGGAACACGCACATAAATATCAATCAGCGACAGCCGTACCTCACACGCTGTACTCGCAGCCCTTAATAACGCAGGCTAATGGAGCAGCGTTACACCCGGACGTCCTTCAGGAATCGGAGGTAAATATTGAGTTCCCGCAGGGAGTGTTTTAATAAAACATCCGAGCAAATGAGTCATTATTGCCCTTTCATAAAATGCAAATTTATTAGCGAAATTGGCAGATGCTTCAGGAAAGAACCAATTCCCCTGGGAATGTGTGTATGTTTTTATAAAAACACACCGATAACTGCACTGACGTATGTCCTACTCCAGGACTCACGCCCCCGCATGATGACCTGCTACGATCTTGAGCTTTCCTGAGGCAGTAGTATCAGGGTGCTGGAAGGTCAGTAGATGGTGTAGGGACCTGATTTTAGTGACCTTAAACCCCAACACTGATGCACTTTTCCTTAAAACATGGTACCAGCTTTCATTTCCACACTAAGCATTTTATAATCTTTAACCTAACAAATAAAACGAGTTTCGCCTGTGCTCTGAACAGCTTGTCTGTGGCGTTTTTTTTTGGTAACTTTTATTAAAAAAACAATATTGTAGCATCTGCCAGGTCAGGACGATCAGGTCAACACTCCACCGTGACAAGCGCGCGTTGTGCCATAGTGTTCTGACATGAAATTTTAAGACCCTCGGGAGTGTTTCCACCTCATCTCATTTGGTTAGTCTGTTTTTGCAGTTCACTTTCTCTGAGTGACAGTCAGCGAAATGGTCTTCGCCAGCCTCCGAGCAGACGAACGCACTTATCCTGAGAAACGCCAAGCTTTTGTGACGTGGCAGTGCCATGACTCCCTTGGCATCGTGTGCGTAAAGTGGAATGGAACATAAATTATATAAAATTCACAAGAAATTATATTTTATGGATAAGATCTTTTAATGTCTATGTATTTAATGTTTATTTAAAGTCGAAATTATTTTTAGCGGCGAGGCAAAATATTTCATGCGATTCCGCTGCTTGATCCTCCATTTGAAGAGCAAATCAGTGTGGATTGGGAGTACACAGCTCCTGTTTTAATCTGACATCTACAGACAGTGCCTTGCCGATGATGATTAACCCCGGGAGTCACACGTCTAAATTTGGCTGCTCCAGATTTTTAAAGCGACCGGTCTTTTGATACGGACGGCCCACCCGCAGATAAGTGCCGTTGAATTCCCCCCACCACGAACATGGTGATTATTATAAACATGAATTTTGTTGGGTTCTGTCACGGGAGGCGGTCTGTGCCTTTTTGTTTTACAGGCCATTCAGAAAACCCAGCAACCAGAGTCGATTAGTGCCCAAACATTTTCTCACTGCACGCTTTAACTGCAGGCTACCCAATCCCCCCCCCCCCCCACCCTGGCCTGCTAGAAAAGACACGGACCCCTCTAGCTGCATCGATGCCATGCCCCCCCATCCACTGTGGCCATTTTTGATGATGTCACAGGGGCACTTTACACTAAGCAAATTCTGGCAACAATTTTGAATAATCTTAGCAGCTCAAATGGAATAGATTTAATTTACCGGATGCAATGGCACGTGAAATCATTTAAGATGAGTTTACAGCTATGCTTCGTGGTGGTGCGCGTCCCAGCAGGGAAGCCACTCACTGAGCAAACAGCGGAAACGCATCGTTTTTAAAATTGTATTTTTTTTTACGTTTTTGAGCAGGGTTCAAGTGATTTTAGGTTCTCCTTTTTCCTGACATAATGTCACTGCAGGTACCCAAACTTAACCAAAAAACTGAGCATGATTTACACACCTATCAGTTGTTCATACAGGGCTATGTGCAACTGTTCTCTTATGAAGAAAATCATTGTCTAAAAATGATTGAAATGGGACTTGTGTGCCAGTGCAGCAGGTCAAAGCATGCCGTACCAGGCTGAACCAGGCCAAAGCTATAGACCCAAAACATTGTTCTTGGTACCTCCACACTCATAAGAATGATACTCTGGTAGACTACTTATTAGTCATACCATCTGTGCCATCGAAATTTCTGGCATATCTTCTATGCTAACTGCTTCAGGTCAATAAAGGCGTTTGTGTGACTTGCATACACACAGTGAGCTCAGACCAGGACGCCCCTAAGTTGCCCAAAAATGGCCTCATTTGATGAGGCTGAGCTGATTACCATGCAACTTGCATACTCGCAGTGAGCTCAGACCGGGACGCCCCTAAGTCGCCCAAAAACGCCCTCATTCGATAAGGGTGAGCTATTTACGTGTGACTTGCATACACACAGTGTGCTCAGACCGGGACGCCCCTAAGTCACTCAAAAACGCCCTCATTCGATAAGGGCGAGATGTTTACTGTGCGACTCGCATATGTGCGGTGCGCGCAGTCCGGGACGCCCCTAAGTCACCCAAAAATGCCCTCGTTTGATAAGGTCGAGCTGTTTACCGTGCGACTCGAGAATTGCCCAATTTATTACTATGCAGGATTGACGGTTAATCTTACAAAGGGGTCTGCTTAATATTCTTGGCGAAGCACCAGATTAATTGACAAACCGCTCGGTTAGACGGCTTAAGCAGTGTAATTAATTGTTAATAGCTCCGGCCGTGTAAACAAATCCCATCGATGGGTGACTAAAGCTGTACCCAGTTGATAATGTCCTTGACATCTTCTCCTGTTCCTCCTTGTACAAAAACCAGGGCTATTGTAAGCTTTAAGACAATGCCGGGTGCATGTCCAACACACAGAAACAATCTGTAAGTTTTTTCGTGCCAAATCAGTCAGCACTTAAAAATATTTGTGGGCTGCTGCCCAACTCCGTATTCCACCCATGAGCTGATTTGCATGTTATACAAACAGAATGGATAGCATGCATGCATGCAATTGGCTGGATTCTTGCTTAATGTTAGTCTAGCCAATGACAGAATGCATAGAGTCATAGGCCTCTGTCTTCTTCACAAGTCTCTGTCTAGGTGCATTGGTGACCAGCAGGGGGCAAGTTTGGGCATTCCTATTAGAGAAACATATTACAGAGCTATGCCAAATGCAGTACATGTATACAGCACCTGGACCAGGATCCTGGTATTTATATTACAGTTTTTGTTGAGTCCTGAAAAACAAGGCAGTCCCACAAGCAAGCAAGAACCTTGTAGAAAATAAACATGCATCTGACACAATTTGCTTTGCCTGTGTATGAAATCATCCAGTGGCAAATAAAAATGGTGGAATTTTCCTGATTTGGGGAAAGTGAGTAATCCAGCTTAGCGTCACAAAATGAGAGTGTTGCTGAGCTGGAGGCCAGAAGCAGAGAACATTCGTCCAGGTAAATTTCCTTTCCTCCTCTATCACCGCTGGCTAATGTAAGAACCTAATTTCCTGTGGCAGGCAGTTTTCCTGCTCCGAAAAAGACTTCATACAAAGGGGAGATCTTGGTGTCATGACAACAGGCACCCATCAAAATCCAATTAAATATAACTTCCTCTTGCTTCCTTCCCTGTCAGCGTTAACATGCAAAGCAGCCTGGCCTGCTGGGTGAAGTCATTCGCCTCCGTTCCCAAATGCGATTTCCCTGTTACCGCGATGAAGTTCCCCCTCAGCTGCGGCCATGCTCCGTGTCTCCTGCCCCAAGGCTGGCAGCGTGGATTCAGGTAAGTCAGGCGAAGTCAAGCGATTTCAATTTGCGATTAATAAGTGACATCATGAAAATGGCTCCAGCAGGAGCGCTTGAGTAGAGACTGTGGAGGAAGATGGACAGTTTGTCGTGTAGTGGATGTGGATTATATCCTGAAATAAAGAGGACAGCAGGGGGCGTAGTGGTTACAGATGTGGATTATATCCTGAAATAAAGAGGACAGCAGGGGGCGTAGTGGTTAAAGATGTGGACTATATCCTGAAATAAAGAGGACATCAGGGGGAGTAGTGGTTAAAGATGTGGATTATTGACCTGAAGTAAATAGGACAGCAGGAGGCGTAGTGGTTAAACATGTGGATAAATAACCTGAAGTAAGTAGGACAGCAGGGGGCGTAGTGGTTAAGGATGTGAATTAATAACCTGAAGTAAAAAGGACATGTTTTTGGACTGGGGGGGTACCAGAGTACCCAGAGGAAACCCCATGAGAAGACAGGGAGAACATACAAACTCCACACGCATGGAGCTTTGCCGGAGACTCGAACCCTGGTCCTAGCGGTGTAAGGCAACAGCGCTAGCCACTGTGCTGCCAAGTAACTTGAAGTGAAAAAAATGATCAACATGGGTAAAACTGTATATACCTCTTGGGGTAGCAGTGTTGGCAGGACAACATTAAAGCAAATCAAAGCCTTTTCCCACAGGGATAAGACTATCCGCATCCCCCACACATACTCTCCTGCAGGGCGATCTATGTGCCATAAGTGAACGGGTATGGCGTAACAGTGTTCCCCTTAAACATCCTTTAGATCCCTGAAAAACAGTGTCTACTCTGCACTGTTCTGACAGATTTTACAAGGCAGAGAATATTTGGTGTTATATGTATGTTTATGCTTGTCAAGCCTTCACACAGGATAATGAAGTGTACCGAAGGGAATCAAATCGCAGGGAGTGTTTTTTTTGTGGATGTGAATTTGGTATTTAACATCGCTGACGTTTTTTCATTGTCTGTAACGGATCTTTGAGCTGCTTCTGAAGGTCTCTGTGATCTGATTCTTCTTGTTTCGACACACCAGGAGTCGACATCTCCCTCACGAATGGATGGTGACATATAAAAACTGGAAGCCCTTCGCATGGTTGCTTTACATTGTCGCGACGGATGTTTGCTGATTGAAGAGCTTGAAAACGCAGCTCTTGTCAGACTTGAGGAGTGGGCAGGTGGGACCAGGCCTGTTGTCTCTGCGGCTGAATTGGGGAAATTGTTCCAGTTCCGTACCTATAAGAGGGCCCAGGTGTCTCTTTGTGCTTCCTGGAACAGGCTGCAGGACCACTGAAATTCTGTACTGAATAAGCATTTATGAGGGATGGATGGATGGATGGATAGGTTATCACAATGTTATTCAACTTGCTGGTATACAGAAGCAAAAAGGTAGATAGTAAAACATCAGGGACCACAATTCCTGGTGGTGAGGAGAAGATCTCACTTCAAGATGTTCTTAGGTGCTTGTAATGGAGGCGAAATTAAACTTCATAAATTAAGATGAAATAGACCTTTTGGGTAGGTTATGTGTCTCATAAGGCCACACAGAAGGTGGGCGCCGTCAGGCTGTAAGACGTCTCGTTTCCATCTGGGAGAATCAGACCGGGAAAAGCCAGGTAGGTCTTATTTAGCGCTATTTCCTCTGCTCGTCCTCGGTCAGCTACACCAGAGAGAAAGACACGGAACTTTGCGGAGAATGGGCAGCCCCACCCCCCCCCTATCTGCAGTACACATATTACAGCCCCCACTGAAACAATCCTCCCCCCCCCCACTCCAGTCCTCTTGGGAGACAGCGAGGGCTTCTCCCAAGACTTCATCAAGAGTATCCGAAGGCACCGGCGTTAATAAAACGACTATTAAAAGCCGAGCGCTCGTCTTAAATGATTGTGCAGCCGTCAGATATGTTTTATGTGCTGTATTTTTATTTTTAATATTTAAACTGCCGCTACGGTACATTTAGCGTTTCTGGATCCGCAGACGAAATGTGCCGCATGTTTGAGTTTGCCGTTCCTTTTATGTGGTGACAGTATTTATATGAAACGAGGGATCAAATCAAGGGGAAAACCAGCAATGAGCCTTTGAATTATGTATCCATAAAGTCACTGAAGTGTCAAAATGTAACTTAAAACAGTTATTCTCCTTCATTTATCATTGCGGGAAACACTAAATGCAACAGCTGTGACTTAGTTTTTTTATTTTTTTGGTAGTCTGCCTCCTAGTTGGAAATAATTTCAGCTTGATACAGTTTATTTATTATATATAGCGCCTACCATAACATAGTTGCCCTAAGGCACTGAAAAAGACTGTGTAACAATACATTATCAGTACATAAGACAATAGAGGCTCAGTAATAGGTGGGCGCCCCATCCTGGGTTGTTCCCTGCCTTGCCCCAAAATAAAAAACAAATTGGAGGTCAGTACCTCACACTGGCACTGACTATAGCAAGATCCAGGGTTGGAATGGTGGAGAATACATTTTTAGACCCCCCCTACACACATCACATACCTGATACTCTCCCCTCCAATGGGACGCCTGCTTCTTCGCCACGCCCCTTCAGTGTCACATGACCACAATGGCATCACAGACGTAGACCCCGGAACGCAGGAGCATGTTACGATGAGTCGATTTTCAATTCCAGCCACTTAATTCCCTGGAACTAAAGGCTGCGTTTTATATTTTTTCCCGACTCTGTCAGACGGTTTTCCTCCTTTTCAAAAATGTGATATGATAACTTGTAAATAATGAAGAGAAAATCCTGTGTAAAATTGATATAAATTGAGTGTCCGGCTTGGTCACGGGCTGATTTACCACCCGTGGCTGCTTCGCTTTCATTGCACAGATCTGATGCTCGTCCCTGACATCCAGGCCCAGCGCTGACCCACGTGCTGTCAGCCAGTCTTAGTGATCTGATTTTTATTGATAAAATTCCAACTATCTATCACCCAACCATGTATCCAGTACAGGGTTACATGTGGGTCTGTAGCCTATCCCATGCAGCACAAGGCACTAGTCAGGGGGAAGTCCTGAATGCGATTCCAGTCCATTGGGAGAAATTCAGGTTCACCGCTCATGTCTATGGACTGCAGAGGAAGCTCATCCAACCGAGGAGGGATATCTCCTCTCCACACACACCAGGAGAAGGTGTGACCTGAACCCCAAGCCCTGAGGTAACGGTGCCATCCACCGTGCCGCCTCATAGCCACATCTGACCAGGCAAAGAAAACTGATTTCTAGCAAGGCTCCGCCCACGTAACTCTGGCATTCCAGAAGGGGGCGCCGCGGAATCGAGAGGGCCATCGATAAAAGGGAAAGCGTCGGGGGAGCAGACCGACGGGTTCCCCCGCTCGTCGAGGGACCAGGAAATGATGTCTGCGGCAGTCGTGCGTGTTGCCAACGCGGGTTTTTTCTCCCCCCCCCCCTTCTCCCGAACAGCACGGGCGCGACAGAGAGTAAACGCTGACTCAGGGCAGGTAATAAATTGTAAAATAAATCAAAGGACGCGGGGAGCAGACTTGATAAAATTCACCGACAGCTGAGTGATAAATTGGACGTCGTCAGCGGCCTGCACGGTGAATGCTGGGAGGTTATTGTAGTGTACTTATCCGGTCCCGGCCATTCATCATGGGCACGGCCGCAGCTCGGAAGTGTGCCGGCTTCCAGCACGGACAGATAGCGGCGGCTGGCGAGCTCTGGGCGGGCGGAGGCTGCCACCGAGGGCCGGAATTGCTTTCTGGGCCGGGATGACTCTCTTATCTGGAGAAAGCCCCGGCTCCCGGCGGATTTCTTTCAGAAAACTTGTGCTTACGAGCTCTTTTGCGTTCTTAATTTCTCGTGCTGGAAGTGGGGAGGATCCGAAACGTTTACCGAGATGTACTATTTTTATGCGTGTGCCGCCGTGAGTTACATCATGCCGCCAGCCAGAATTGCGTTACGCTTTCATGTTACTTCGCTTTTTTGTGGTATAGTCAGTTTAGTTCATATCTGATAAATCGGAAGCATCGTATTTATGTTGTGAGCAAAGAGTATTTAATTAATGATTCAGGTCAGGAATGTAGCTGTAAGGTAGAAAGGCCAAAACACACTGAAACATGCCCACCTGCCCCCCATCCCCCCAGGGCATTGTGGGAAAGATAAATTCTGCCACTGGTCCTGTCTCCTCCTTATCTACTGCCGCTGCGGATAGCAGGGAGCTGTCAGTGCTGATTCTGAGTTTAAGAACAGCATGCCAGTCAATTTACATGTTAAATGGAAGCCCCTCCCATATAAAGCACATCATTAGTGTCATGTTTCCAGATAAGGCATATTAGTCTGCCCCGACCCACAATTCTCGATCCTCGTTCAGGCTTCTCCTGTGACTCTTGTGTTACTTGGAGGGGACTCGGATCAGGTGCGGGGTAAAATTAGGAAAGCAGGAAGAAAGGAATGGAAAAGTATCTCCTGGGCCGTGTCTGAAGAAAATACTAACAAGCCAAAATGTACAGGCGGCTCCTGTCGACGACCGGGGGACAGAAAAAAGACACGTGCGAATATAGAGAACGACTGAGGTTGAGGAGACTATTACCATATTTCCATATGAAAAGCTACATCACCTAACTCTTTCTTCTCTTAGATGAAGCACAACCATGTTCCCCCCAAAAGGCAATTTCAGACAAAGTTCTTCATACATAACTAATTTGTGCAGAAAAATAAATGAATGAAGGGAAAAAAAAAAAACCCGTCCTCAAGTCTGGGTCCCGGATCCGGAGCTAAGTTGGAACATTAAGTCTGAAGTGAGCGAATGGCCCTTCTGAGGGTGTCCGCCGTGCGCTCGCCACTCTAAGCCGCTGTCTTTGGGAATTAGAGGGGTTTAGTGCTATCTTCACAGAACAGTCATGGCACAAACATATAAGCCCGTGTCTTTAGCCTGGCCTGCCAAAATGCAGCTCCTCTAATCCTTTGTACTCTCACTTTTCCTTATTCTCTCTCCGGGTTGGGATGGTCAGCGTTGGCCAGGTGGAGGAGATGTGGCAAAGCCAGGAAGACATTGTTTCGGTGCGTCTGTGCTGTAGTTCCTAACAGCCACAGCGCCCCCCCCATGGGAGCAAGGCCCAGAACCTGGCCGCGGTTGCACCCTCTCCTCTGACCCAATGCCTGTTTGTCTGTGTGTGTGTGTTTTACCTCCCGCTGACACTGAAATGCCTATCTTTTGTTTTCAATTTTTGTTGTTGGTTTTGCTACACCTGTCTT
>JAODKN010000134.1:22571811-22589099 GCA_026774425.1 Petrocephalus zakoni | reverse complement strand
TACAGGCTGCTGTTCTATCCTACATGCAGTGGTGCAATCTTACAGGCTGCGGTGCCACCTTACAGGCTGTGGTGCCACCTTACAGGCTGTGGTTCCACCTTACACGCAGTGCTGCCACCTTACAGGCTGTGGTGCTATCTTACAGGCTGTGGTGCCACCTTACAGGCTGTGGTGCTATCTTACAGGCTGTGGTGCCATCTTATAGGCTGCTGCTCCATCTTACAGGCTGCTGTTCTATCCTACATGCAGTGGTGCAATCTTACAGGCTGCGGTGCCACCTTACAGGCTGTGGTGCCACCTTACAGGCTGTGGTTCCACCTTACACGCAGTGCTGCCACCTTACAGGCTGTGGTGCCATCTTACAGACTGTGGTGCCACCTTACAGGCTGTGGTGCCATCGTACAAGCTGTGGTGCCATCTTATAGGTTGCTTGTTACACACACCGGTCAGGCGTACCATATAACAGGCTGCTGTGCCACCTTACAGGCTTGTAATGTTACGCTGATGGTACAACAGGGCTGTGTTTAGCAGACATCTTCTGCTCAGCTCCTTTGACCAAGTACCTGAGTCCTAAAGCACGAGCTGAGCAGATGTTGCCTCAGTCATAAGTCCCTTATTACTCTGGAAGGTGCTGCCTCAGTGTTAAGAAGAATGCCCCCCACCCCTCCCCCCAAAACCTGCCACATCAAAATCTCTGCCTCAAAGATACTCAAACATCAGTATTTCATCATAAATGTCATCCCTCCTTAAATCCATATTCCGAACACCTTGACTTGTACGGTGTCCCGGAGGAGCCAGCTATAAAACTGCGAAAGTACATTGCCATGCAAAAGTCTTCCATAAAAGAAAATGTTTAAGGCTATTTATCTGAGTGGTAAGTGTGTATTTGCTCGGTAAAAAACACAATTTAGCATTAGAACATATGGAAATTAACAGTTAGACATTAGAAAAATAACAAAAAAAATGACTTTGTTCCAGGAAGTTACTGTTATCTTGTTGGATAGCTAGAGGAACACCACATCGGTTCCCCAAACTCTCCCCAGGGGCCATTTCATGTATTACTTCAGTTTCACCACCAGGTCAGTTAGTTAATTAACTTTATTAGTTAAATATCTCAATGAGGTATTGACTGGTCAAACACGGTGTGCTAGCGGTCGAGTCAACAAAGACAGAAGTGTTTTGTATGGTTTCTGCAAATACAGGGGTGAGGAGAGATTATAAAATGGCTGACACACATTGATAAATAATATTCTAGTTTTACAACAACATGAAGATCATTTAAACTTAATTTAAACTGCCTAAGACATTTGCATAGTACTGTATAACTTGCTGGCATATGCTCTACAAATGTGCTTCGCCGGTGACGTATCTGATTTGCTGAAACATCTTTATCGTTAAGCAGACCACGCTGCCCACCGCTCGCTAATGGATCTCTTTCCCGAGGAGCTGACATATTAATTTTTACAGTTTTCTGACTCGTTAGAGCCAAAAGTATCCCTGGTCTCTCCGCAAGCTGTTTAAGTTGTTGTTTATGAGAGGGGCCCAGAGTCCCACTCTTTGAATATGTAATGCATCTTTACTGAGATTCTAAAATCATTACAGTTCATAAATATGTATTTTTTGATGGCTGGGGGATTCACAGTGGTATATAGAGTTTTTATCTCAGCTCTAAGATTAGTTCTGTATGCTTCTTCTGCTTGTAACAAGTCTATTCTTTTCTCACGGGTGGTGAAATATCGTAGTGAAGACTGGGGAGGATTCAGCCCAGTTTGAGTTCTGCTGTCACCGGGCCTTGGATCCAGGCCCATGCATCCAAGTTTCCCTGGCTCTGTAGTTCCCTCATTAGGCCTATTTGCCCGTAATTATTACTGCATTTAAATTTGCATGGTCTTTAGCAATGGCAACTGTCTGATAATCAAATCACAGTGCTATAATCCGTACCCTGGACGCCCTCTTTTAAACATCGTAATTTGTCTCTTAGCAACATACCTGGATGTTTCTCCATGGTGAATATATAAAGAAAAGAGTCACTTGCATTTAAGTGGCGTCAGTAACTCCGTAAGCAGATAATTACGCAAATTAATTCATCAGACACACATTATGAAGACATCTTAATACGTTACGGCCGTGTCAGAGCCATTAAGTGAAGCATGTCACTTTAAACACAAAATAAAACTAAAAGCAAACTACTGTTAGCAGGAACAACATGGAATCTAAGGGGGCTGAGGGTGGCATTTTCCCTATGCCTCTCTTCAGCCAATCACACATAAAACTAAAATAAAAAATGATATCTAAAAGACATAAAATATGGAGCGTTAACAGCACTTAGTGAAAAAAGTTTTGAGGCTTGGCCAAAATTAATTTCCACACCAGGTGACACCAGCTTAGTACCACGGGGGGTAATCGAACGAATGTCCACGGGAAAATGCACCGTGGTGCATAAAGACACGTGGGATGGGCATATTACATGTGGCAAGATGGGGGAGAGTGTCCTATTTTTCTATTGGTCTCCTGACAATTCCCCGCCTCCTCAGAACCTGCTGATTGGCTGCAGTGGATGATTGTCTATCTTCTCCCTCCACGCCTGCTTCTTTTCACAGCTTCAGCATTGCTGGATGTGAGGTGTAGTTGGTCATCCAGAAGCTTCCTGGTAAGCTTCGGCGTCTCCATCTCTCCGGCTGATGGCACGTGGAAACCTTGACTTTCTGTTGTACCTCCGAGATGTCATACATTACTGTTCCATAATGGACGACTCAGGGCCGAAAATGATCTGCTGGAACAAAGACAGTGGTTCTCATTAGTTTGAGTTATGCTGTAATGGGTTCCAAATGACATCATTCTGCCAAGGCTATGGGATTCACGGTTTCCGATAGCGATGCTACGACGTTCGCCAGTTACGGTTATAATGTGTCATGACTAAAGTCCAATTGAATTAATAGCAAAGCTTCTTTCTCTGCACATGCTTAATCCTGATGTGAAAAGCAAATTGTCGTGTATTGGGCTGTTTCAATTCATCACCCCCCCCCCCCAAAACACACAGTCTATTTCTTTTTACACAATAGGTGTCTAATTACACTTCACTGCTTATTTGAAAACGTATGTAGTCCAATTTTCTGAGCAGAACCAACCAGAAAGTAAGCACATCTCCTTAGACTTTTTTCTCTTTGCAGAACTCTGGAATCCTCAGCAGCAGTAAACCGTGCATGTCTGTCACATAGATTAGGGTGCCATTGTTATTACCGTTTGAGTTTACCGACAAATTCCAAACACTCTTTGGTTCATATTTCACCAAAGTACATTCTTGTTCAGTCTAACTGAAATAATGGTGCGTGCATCTCGACCCGAGGGCCCTGCTCATTACGGTCCTCTGACCTCTAACAGTACAGCCGTAGCCTGATCAGAATGTAGTGCGATTTTATGCCGCTGTTCACTTACTTGCAAAGCCAGATGTATTGTCAGAGCTGTTAAGGTCAAGAATCTTGCTCAAGGATACATCAGCTGCACCACTGAATGGGACTTGAAGCAGAAACTTTCCTAGCAGGCAGCTGATTCTTGAACCATGAAGCGAATCCTGGTGACACCAATGTGGTGAGGACCCCTGCTGGTCACCTGATGCCTGCCGTTTGAGTGGTAACCAATAACTTTGCCAGGATATTTTAGGAGCTGTTTTTTTTTATCGAGTTCTTGTCTGACAGTGCTGTGTTTAGCCACCGGAAACTTGGTCTGCTGAAAGGAGAGCTTCTGTAATCTTCTCGCAGGAGGACTTCATCGCTTTGGACGGTTTGCCCTGGGCTCGGCCTTGTGTGCAGACTATTGGAGTCCTTCTGCCATCCGAATTCCCAAGCTGCCGCTTTGTGGCGTACCGCTACACCTAGGCGGCGGCCTCATTAGCACCCGATCGCTGCGCCTGGTCTTCAGATGCGCTAGGTGTCTGCTAGCAGGCTCCTCAGATCTGTTGGGATAAGGTTTTTTTTTTTGAATAAATCTCTTTGACACAGCTGCAGAACAAGCTAGTAAATCCTTGCCATACAATTGCACAATTATTTGAGGCTATTTTGGACTTCATTGGAATAAGATTATGGTCATGTTTCTCCATTTCGTGGCAGAAGTAAAACTACTTTGCAAGAATGTGAGGCCTACACTAAAGACTACACAAAATTGTGCTAAACTAAAACAGGGAAAAATCTTTCTGTACCTCTTACATTTCTCTCTTCATCCTGGTTATGTGTACGAGTAAAGATAGAAAAACAAGTCTTAAACACGTCTTTTCAGAGTTGCTAAAATGCTAATAGTTAGCAATCTGACAGTCGGGCAGGGGCTATGGGCTGGGAACAGTGGCATATCCACTAGGGGGTGACGGTAAAAATTGTCACTGAGCAGTATTATTATTTTATTTTAGTTATTTTTTTTTTACATATAGAGACCTATTTTATACTGTACGTGTGTGCAGGTCACGTCCTACCCAGCCCACATTTCATGCATTGCTAGCTAAAGGATGTAAGTGTCCTTATCTGACAATCTGGATCTGGAAGTCCTACAGAAGACATCATGTCCTACTTCCCTGCCGAGAAACTCTGGGTCCAGTCCAACCTCATTTGGACTCATTAAGCAAATTACTTTTTATCTCAATTACCTCAGTTACGGGGAGGCCCAGTGACACATTTTTGGCTGTTTGTGTAGAAGCCATGCTGTCTCCAAGGACAATAAGGAGTGTCCCGCATCCCGTTTAGGGTGGTGGGTGGTACTATTGTGCATTCTATATTTTAGGCAACATGGCTGCTAAGCAGGTAGCACTGTAGCATCACACATTCCAGGATTGGAGTTTTTCCACTGGCACCCAGGAACCGACCTGAACCCACACCACACTGCAAAGAGAGGCTACATAGTTACAGCATGGTTCCAGTTTGCTTTGGTTTTCCATTGCAGATTGGTCAGCTCGGTAAGGCTTTGCCGGATTTGGAGAGCGACAGTGATGTAAACCCGAAGAGACGCTTATTAACTGCTCAAACTGTGTATGCATGGTTTACTATGTGCTAATTTTCACACTACGTGACTTCTGGGCTTATAATCGGGAGTTTTGAAGCCGTCGTGGTTTAGTCACTACACCACGGATCAGCGAGAGGAGGGTCACACACTGCAAGGTCTTTTACCAGGAGGAATCTCTCATTGCCATTTGCTGATGGTTCACACTACAGGATTTGGAGTTGCCGAAAGGTCCAGATATTTGGCCTGCTGTTGCGTCTTTGAATAGCTCAACCGCAGCAATCTAGTGCTGGCCTGCCAGCGCCGATCAATCACCGATTTGCCAGAATTGGGGCGAAAATTGTGTAGTGTGAACTTAGCGTGATTTTCTAGCACATCTGTGAGAATCGCCACAGATAATGCATGTGCATTTTGACCAATCAGATGGCGGTGAGGCAGCCAGCTCAGTTTGGTCACTCTTTCGGCCTTGCTAGTGAGCAGAGCTGTATCAGCGCGGCTTTGTCTTGGGTATGGGTTGGATTATTTAGAGTGTAAAACTGTTGGTTTGCGGTACGTGCGTGGGGTTTGCATGTTCTCATTTTCTTTGTGTGGGTTTATCCCACAGTCCAAAAACCACAGTTTACGTGAGCTTGTGTGTATGAACCGCTCACCGCGTGTGTGTGCCCTGCGTGAAACCCAGTCCAGGGTGCCTCATGCATCTTAGGAGAAGCTCTGGACTCACGGTGACCCTGTACTGAATAAGTCAATAATGAATTTGTTGCTGTCCTTGCTAATTGCCCATCACAAACTACGCCATATTTTCACCTATTACTCTGTTATTTTCTCACCTATACTACCCCTCTTTATTCAAAATTGTCACTAGTGACCCCATTTTTCTTTTCAATCGCTTACCTGTGCTGACACCTCGCATTTCAATTATTTGGCAATACTGACAATCCGTTTCAAACGGCCCCCTTTGCTGCCCTCATCTATCCTAATTCCCTTTCGATTTGCTCTCTTAGATCCCCCCCTTTCTGTCTTTCATTCTCCCCCAACCAGCCCACAGTGCAATCAGCAGAATTAAATCAGCTGTAATGGGGAGTTCGACGGAACTAAATCCAGTCCGAGAGAGTAAATAATGAGTGTATAGGAATGGCGTGAGCTTGCTTACAGACAGTTCTCGTTGTGCTTTTTGTAAGAACCAAACAGAGCTGTAACCCAGTCAGAGACAACACTGTGAGACCTGAGCTTGCTGGCAAATATTTTGTCATAAAATAACATGCTGATTTTTTCCCTCCACCCCTGCCGTCATTTGCAGAGCCCAGAGCAGAGTGTGTATTATGGATCCTGTGCATAAAAACTGCATAAGGTCAATAGCATCTACAGCATCTACATAAGCTACGTACATCAAGCGCCTGCTTCATACCGTCCAATGGGAACACTGCCCTGATGCCCAGGATGATATCAGACTCCTTCTATGAGCGACCAATAGGAACACTGCTGTGATACCCGGGATGATATCAACCTCCTTCTATGAGCTGACCAATGGGATCACTGCCCTGATGCCCAGTTTGATATCAGCCTCCTTCTATGAGCTGACCAATGGGAACACCTTCTGTGATACCCAGGATGACGTCAACCTTCTGCTTCAAGCCAACCATCGAGAACATGATGGCCAGGGTGACATCACCCTTCTGCTCAGGATGGACCAGTGAGAACACAGGCCTGATGGTCAGGGTGATGTCACCCTTCTGCTCCAAACCTCATGCTGTGTGAGTTTCAGTGGTTTTACCTGAAAAATCACCCTTATATCCCTTTCAGAGATTTATAGTTTTTTCACATCTTCATATCTGTCCCAGTGTGGAGAGAAACCCATTTCAATGACTAGTTATCTAGTTATGAGCAGCCAGATGGTGGCAGTGCATAGCAGGCAGGGTAAACCCCGGGGTACACCCTGGACAGGACTCCACACACACAGCCTGGGACCTCTGATGTCACCACGCTGCCTCTCATTTATTATTTTAGGGCCCTTTCATTGGTGTGACTGGCAAAGTTAATATGTTTAAAGGTAACCTATAGGCACATACTGAAACTATAGATTTTAATGAATTAAACTTAACATAATGGAACACAGCAGGCATGGCAGGGTAGGGGGGAGGGGGGTGGAGATGCCAGAGAACCCACCCCTTCTACCCAATCTATTTAAGCTGGCTCCCTTTAAATGTACGAAATGTCCCTGGCACAGACAAGATCCAGGGGGTGCATACGTAGCAGACCAGAGCCACCACCGGGGCCACCCACCCCAGTTGACAACCTTACCCCCGGAGGTGGGAAGTGTTGGTCCAGAAAGTACAATCCAGGTCAAGATTTTGTGTCAACCAACCAAACTGCGACTGTTTATGCTCAACTGGTTGGTTGAAACAAAATCTTGGTCTGGACTTTTACATTCTGGACCTGAACTGCCCACCTCTGCTTACTGTATGTGACCGAGACAAATGGCGACGCTTGTCTGGGGCTTCGGCCAGCACTGCCTGTCTCGGAAAGTCTCCCGGCGGTCCTGCGACACAGTCACGCCGAAACCGAAGTGTCACTTTAAAGTGACTCAGTATTTGGAAGCAAGAGGAAGAGTGTGTATTACTCAGCTGCTGACTGACGCTTTGACACCCTCGACGCGCTCGTCTGTCTTCAGAAGCCCGTCGCTGCTTAGCATTGCTGATGGTTCGGTTCCTACTGTAGAGCATACCTTCACATCCATCTTCGTGAGCTTGTCGATGATTAGCATTGCTGATTAGCGCTGCTGATATCCACACTGCGGCGTTCCTGTCCATAGGCATCTTCAGAAGCCCTTCCCCGTTCGGCTGTGCCAATTCCCGATTCCGCACCACGGCGTCCTTGTCAGTAGCCATCTCCAGGAACTCTCTTGATTACCCCTTGTGATATCATCTAAGGCTAACTTCAAAAACCGGCTTTGATTTCTGCAGTCAGCTACATCTATTAACTGCAGATCAGCCCTTCAGTTACATAACCTCCTTCCCTACTATTCTGGAGGTGTTCCCACAGCGTCCATGCAGTGTTTTCATGGATTCAGAAGCATAAAGCACAGTTGCTGTGGTTATTACCTCATTAGTCCGGTGTCGGGGTCTCGCATTACACATCCTGCATTTAACTGCGGGCAGAAACCAACCTGCTATCTGCAGATTGTCTCTGCACAAGTGACCACAGGTCCTCTCTCCAGAACCACAGACCTCAGTTATGGTCCCACAGATATGGAACAGCGACCCTGAGAAGTTAGAAGAAACATTTAATTTTCCAGCCCATTTTGCATTTATTAGTAGACTAATCTACAATGTGCTAATAGATTGACTGCCCATTGCGATGAAGGACCAACACACAATAAGAGCGTGACTAATTTTGACTAATGGGGTCTGCATCTGCCTCGGCCTGCAGGTACCCCACTCCTGCTTTCCGTCTCGGGGGCTGTCAATCCTCATCAGTTTGCCAGCAGTTAGTGGCTGGGGGGGGGGTGTTTGGGCAGCACAGTAGCGCAGTGCCTTTCTCTGTTGCCTCGCGACTCTGGGACCAGGATTCCTGTCTCCAGTGTGGCTCCGTGTGTGTGGAGTTTGCATGTTCCCTCCTGTGTCGTCGTGCGGTTTCCTCCGGGTACTCCGGTTTCCCCACACAGTCCAAAATCATGCTGAGGTTAATTGGGGTTTCCAGTTTGTCTGTATGTGTAAATGGTGTGTGTGTGTGTGTGTGTGTGTGTGCGCCCTCTGATGGGTTGGCAACCCCTTCCTAGGCTCTTCCCTTCTCTGTATCCATAACTTCTGGAATAAGCTTTGTGATCCCAAATAGGAGGATAGGATACAGAAAACAGGTGAATAGTGGTTGATGCAGACACTTGCCTCCTCCGCTGTCGTAACTTTATGAAAAATAATAATACTAAAAACACAGATCCAGGATGCACATAGAACCATGTTTCGTATGGCAGGTTTGGGGTCGCACTGAAGCATGTGGCCTGTGCTGCCCTCAGAAATCACGTCTTCAAACACACATGCTAATTAAGACGGTCCATCCGAAACATTGATGTTAAGCAGATCAGGATTTAGTGAATTCCTTAGCTGTGCTGAGCTGCCGTTTGATATGTTTAATACCATAATCATGTATAGAGCCGCAAATTAAAAAAGGGTGAATTTACGACTCACACTGCATTTCGATTGCAGCGTCCTGCGTGCTGTTTAGGGCACGTTCACTGTCCAGGCGCCATCGATTTCGGATTATCACGGCGAGACCGCTCAAATGGCGGCGGGCGCATAGCTCGTTTACGTTTACCGAGATTGGAATTCGTCCTGGACCGTAGACGCTTAAGGCCGCCGAATTACTCACTCATGCTTCATCTCACCGACCGAATGCATTTTCGAGAAAAATGAGGGGGGGAGAGGGGAAAAAAAAGAAATTTCCTGAAATCGATGCATAATGACCCTGAGATTTATGGCTCGCGGTGGGAATACACACGGTGCCGGCCCGCCCAGGATTGATCGTTTGGGAAAAGCGTGTGCACCATGGGGGCAAATCGATTACAAGCAGATTTCCAGGAGTGCATGTGAGCGCCGGCTATTTAATTAAGATATCCACTGGCAACTTCAAAATTCCAGTTAGAGGAGAATCGGTGGCTTCCCGCCGTCTGGCCCCTGGTGGCCTGGCCGCGGTCCCCTCCGATGACGTTTTGCTGGTGTCTTTAGCCAGTGGTCACTCGCGAAGTCGCCACTGCGAAGACGGCGGGCAGCTGAAGGAAACTTTCCGGAAATATGGAGCCGGTGGGGGACGATTTGATTCAGTGCGAGGCACAGTGATGGCTGACTAATGCGAGCTGCGTGGCCTATCACCTTTCTCGCTAATTAGACCAGTAATCTTACAACCAAGTTACTCTTCTCGCCTTCTGCCCAGACTAGGGATTAATTTAGCCTAATATCTCGCGGGGTCACTAGTTGTTGAATAAGACGCAGGCTTTATCATAGTGGCCTATAAAGAATGCGCGATGGACTGCCGCATCTTTGCAGGAAAACCTGGTTCTGCCAGCGTGCGGCCTTCCAAACTGACGGTGCTGGAGGAGCTCTCCGCTCTGTACGGCCCGATACAGCACCGATCTGCAGTCAGCCCCGGAGCGCGTGGTGGCACTGCACGGCCCTTATGCTTCCCCCACAACATCGACAGCCTTCGGAATATATAACAATTAACCTCTTCGCTGTTCCTCATTTCGCCGGTCCACCCACGGACTTCAAACTCCTTCCAAAGCCTCTAGAGATTGCCCTGCCGGATCCCCCCCTCACCCCAGAGCATGTAACCAATAGGCTCTGGTTATAAAATACACCGGCACCCTGGAGGACCTTAGAAAACACAGCTGTGAGCAAGACTGGGTTAAAAAGAGAAAATATATATTGTCAATACTGCCCTCCGGAGGGCGTGGGAGTGCCTGCAGCCGATGCGTTAGCACACCCCAGCCAGGCCCACCAGAACTTGTGTTAAATGGGCTGTGACTGAAACAAGCTTGGGTCACTGAACCGAGATCAACAATGCCCATGTAAAAAAGCGTGTTATTCCCAGTAGCTTATGGGGAGGCGGAGAGAGAGCGAGAGAGAGAGAGGCAGGGAAAAAGGGAGCGAGAGAGAGAAAGAGATCACACAGGAAGAGACTGAACACATAGAGTAGGCGGCGTGCTGAGTCTAACCCAGGCCGCCCTTTAAGGCCGTTATTCTGTCTTCCTGAATTTAGGCGTCTTGTTTTGTCGGGTAATTGAGCCGCACCCAGCAGGTGCCTCTGTTAAATGGACTGCCCTCCTTCCTGGGGGGGGTGGGGGGGTGAGAGGAGAGGGAAGAATATTGAGAGAAGCCTCAGTGAATGCAACCAAACGTGTTTTTATCACGGGGGGGGGGGATTCTCTGTCAGTTCCTCGCTTTTTGTTTCACTGCCTTAGAAACAGCAAAGTGAACGAAATGAAAGGTTTCGCTTGACTTGGGTAACAGCTCCCAGCTTCTTCCTAAACATAGCTGGGAGTTCACCCCCTGTTTTTCTCTGCCAGCTCCTCTGCAATCCCCAATAGGGCACGCGGCGACACCCCGAGAAACGAAATGTCACATTTCCAAAACACACCCGCCGCTAACGTTTGCGGGAGCAGTGCGGCTGTTTCAAACACGGCCCCGGTACGTGAGAGGGAACCCGGTCTGCTGAAACATCCAGCCCTATAAACGGGAAAAGCCCGACGTAAGCTCAGCTCTCGCACAGAGTCACTGGAGGGTGCGGGCTGGGGCTCGGTTCAAAGTCCCCTCCCGTCCTGCTAAATCTTCGTCCATTAAAAGCAGAGCTGAACCTGACCCACGGGCAAGGTGACAGGTCTTTTTGGAGCATCTGACCCACATGCAGGGTCTGAAGATAGCAGCCGTGTGGTCACGGTGGTGCAGGACGCTTCCGAAGTGGGCCGGCGTTCTTAGCGTCGACTGCTTATGTGCATGGAAGAGGAAAATTGCTGAGCTGGGGAGAAACTAAAAAAGAGACGTAAAAGCGACGAAACAGACTGTTCCGCTTTTACTCGAAGTGGTGGTGCTCTCCAAAATGTAGCAGGGCCCTGCTGGGCTGGGATTGGCTGAATGCATTGCCATGGCGATCAGTCAGGTGACCTGTACCCTGGCTGTGAGCCTAGTCTAATGACCCTGTTAAACAGGTTTAGCTTTTTTGGGGGCACTTTTGTAAATGACAAATGATGAATTGTTTGTTATGACTTGGATGCCATTTGATTTTATAGCCAGAGTAACAGAGTAACTCAGCCGATACAGTCTTTAAGGAGATTTATACCTCATTCTGTGTGGTTATTTGCACCTTTTGCATATTGATATTTTATATCAATATACAATATGGAGGCAACTGGCAACCATTATTTATTGTACCCTTGATTTGCGGAGAGAGGTATGTATGCTATGTGATATCTGTCTGGAAATAGCCCCTTTTTTGTTCATGTAAATTAATCTATTTCTTGGTTTTATTTTGCAGTTTTCATGGTGTTGTGTTAACATAATAAGTAAGGTGCTTAAGGCGCAGTCTACAGTGTTTCTCAACCCAGTCCATCGGGACCTACAGACAGTCCATATTTTTGCCTGTCTGGCAGGGAGCTGGGAGGGAGCAAAAATGTGAACAGTTTGGCAGGAAGCTGGAAGGGAGCAAAAATGTGCACTGTTTGACAGGGATCTGGGAGGGAGCAAAAATGTGGACAGTTTGGCAGGGAGCTGGGAGGGAGCAAAAATGTGGACAGTGCCAGGAATCTGGAAGGGAGCAAAAATTTGGACTGTTTGACAGGGATCTGGGAGGGAGCAAAAATATCGGCAGTTTGGCTGGGAGCTGGGAGGGAGCAAAAATGTGGACTGCTTTGAGGTCTTTGAGGACTGGATTGGCTGCCACAGCATGTACTGCTGTACAAAGGCAAAACGCAGTAACCGCATATTTTATCAAAACCAAATCATGACTGAAACCTACTCTCTTAGGCTCTGTTTTATCTTATGACAAAATACCTCAGTTCTGTACTATGTTCAGTTTTGAAGAAAGCAGTGTGAAAATTGCAGTAACTTAAAACCCGCACTAAAACCAGGACACAGCTCCCCTTTCCTCTGTGTCACTGTCAGTGGAGTTGCTGTGTTTTGCCTTTGTGAGGAGTTAAATCCCAGGAATGTTTGTCCACCTGGTGTTTTTAAGCATTGAAGTTGTGGGCATCTTTTAGTTGAATGTGACACCTTTCTGAGTTTCCCTCACCTTCAGATGTGCTGCCCCCATTTTAGGTTGTGTGTTTTATAAAGAAAATCCCCCCCCCACCACCACTATACCTCCTGCCCGTTCTGTCCTTGGAGACCCCCCCCCTCCCCAAACAAACCTCAGCCTGTGACTCTACATAAGCACATATCGCACAGTTAATATCAATGAGGCTCCTCTCTAACCCAGGGAGTGCTGGAGATTCAGGGGCCCTTATTGAAATAAAAATAAGAGACTTCGTTTGGTCTTTCTTTTGGGCCGGGGAGGGGGTGGGATTTATTGATTTCCTGAGTCCATGAGCAGAAATATTGAAGAGATGGGGGAATTTAGCATGCATTAAAGCTGGGTTCAAAAGAAACCTTGGATTTAATTCTGCTCCCATGGGCCGAGGGGAAATTCATATTTAAAAGCCGATCTATACGAAAGACAGGAGCGATAGCACTGGGTCAAGATGACTGACTGACCTTGCAGGTTCATTAAAATTAGAAGAGTGGAGGGAGGATCATGGGAAGGAAGAGGTTGGGGATTTCATGCTTATCTTTGAATGCTCCTTCTGTTTATTGTGAGTGTAACCCCCAACATGAACCACTCATCTGACCATCAGAAACAATTCCCTATTTAATGCATGTTTATAACGCAGTGTATTTCAATTAGCAATTAACCAACCAGGCAATCATGCTCAGATTCACCCGACTGGTTGCACAACGAGCCGTCCGACCTTCTGACCTGCGACTTTGCATTCAGCCAGCTCCCGACTCTTCATGCCGGCAGAATCGCAACAAACTCGAGTCAAGATATGCACATAGTGTTTTACTGAAAATCCATTCATGTTATCGGTGCTTATCCTTGTCAGGGTCACAGGGAGGTCTGGAGCGTATCCCAGGCAGCATAGAAAACATGGCTAGGGTATATCCTGGATGGGATGCCAGTCCATTGCAAGGTACATGCACACTCACTCTTTGAGCAATTCAGCAATGTCTGACGGCATGTCTTTAGTTCATGGAAGGGAACCCATACGGACTGAGGAGACCATGCAAACTCACACGTGCAGAGCAACATTGAGGTTCAACCACCCAACCCTGGAGGTGAGGGGCCACAGCACTTTCTTGTGAGCCACAAGTACTGCCGTTCTGCTGAAAATAAACATGCAGAATTCTCCGGAATGTCTGTGGAACGTAGCCGCAGACGGATCCGAGTGTTGTCTCCGCTGACGAGGATTATCACGAAACACTAAAAGCCGACGGAAAGTAACTGTGAGTGCAGCACATCTGTACATCCTCCCCCTGGCTTTTAACTCACCCCCTTTGGCCACAGAGCTGTAAAAGTCTGTTAGCTATGACAAATTAAAGCTGGGCTGTACTTGAGTTTGGGGCCAGGCCTCATAGCATAGCGACGTGCCGTTTACCCCCGATGGAGCGGAATCACGTGTCTCCGGGGCTTTCCGCTACGGGCCCTGGTCCTGCGCCAATGCAGGAAGACGGCCGCAATAAACTAACCTTGTAGATGAAAGAATATTTATGGTCTGTTTGCATCTTAAATACTGCTTCTCCATAATTGGTTTATGAATGGTTGTCAACCATCTCGTAAATTAATAGGCCCCGGTGCTACTTGCTCAGATATTCTGGGATGGAATGGAACTCGCAACGGTGTAATGGAGCAGAGAGATGATATTCCATTATGGGAAAAAGATCATGTTGCCAGAAACACAAGCAAACATGCATGTTTTTAATGCACCTACATCATATCAGTGCTTAGCGCATACTCTATGTTTATATGAGGACATTACAGTCTGTCTCGATACTGCAGAGAGCGGAGTGGAGGCTCCGAGGCTAGGGATCTGTGCCAGCATATTGGAAGGTTGCTGGTTCAAATCCCATGAATTCCAGGAGTGGTTCTACTCCATTGGGCCCTTGAGTAAAGCCCTTAACCTGCAATTGCTTCCTCCTGGGTATGACATTAACCTACATTTGGTGGCAGGATTGACACTTCAGGCACTGGGAAGAATCTTCACACTGTTCAGCTCCATCAATCAGTAGAGATACTGATACTACTAGTTAATGGGGCTGATAACCGATATTTGGAACCAATATGCATTTGCTTTTATGTGCCTTCTTTGCATCCATCTGAATTAGAATTTAGTGATATAAAGTCTGCTATTAGAGTAAGGCTGCTCTATTTAAAGTGAATGCTACTTTTTTAAATTAAATGGCAAATGATTCATTATACATTATAAAACAAAAAAAAACATGTATATACTTTTTACAGATCCTCAAGTATTCAGAAGGCAGTTGTGGCAAGAATAAGACATTAAAAATAAAGCATCTAATAAAACTTATATGTCTGAGATGGACAAATGAAATGAATAGATGCTTTAATGCCATTAACACCTTTTGCTTAATAACATACTGTAACAGAGTTTGGTAACGCAGTAAGAGACTCCAGGTTGTTGTCAGCTAACGTTAATCGCAAACTAACGAGATACTCTTTACATAAAAACTCGTGTAACGTAGCCAGTCAGAGATCGTTGTGGGCGGGACATCAGATGAAGCAGCGAGATGAGAGATTGGAGAGGAAGAGCTACTGCTGAGGTATCACCCACTGCATGGCTGCACCCAGGTTCTCACCCCTGAGGCGGCTTGTCATGCGGCAGTCTCTCAGCGTGTGCCCCTTACCTTTCCTGATATTGCCCCAATGGACAAATCCAAACTCACTCTTCAACAAAGATGGCTCAAAACCGATATCAGAAAAAATGATGGAGAGTTTATGCCAGCAGGCTCCGCGTCACTTTTGCGTCGTGACTGGTCTGCGGCTCCTGTCAGTGTGCCTGTGTCCCTGCATCACGTCACTCTGTCACATGGCCTCCCATTATTCTGCCCGCAAATCGTCAGGCTTTAACCTCACGCGAGGACGGCGAGCTCTTCCGGAGTTATGGCTTATCCTGTTTTATATCTTTCCCATAATTTATACCATACTAATAAAACTACATTGTATTACTACATTCTACAGATTATTAACCTGGTCAGGGGATTACGGAAGCGTTATTTCACTTGGCAGTTATAAATTTAAAAGACTGTGAAAGCTTATTAGTGTATCAGTCTGTATACCATAGCATGAGCGATCGCTCCGGTTTCATCAACCTTGAGATTGTAAGGCATCTCCACCTAGGGTGTTCTTTTCAGGGTTAAGATTTTAGACAGACAGGTACCTGGTCCAGTATGAGAAAACTGGCCCAAACTGCAGCTGATACTTGGGTGGGGTGGTGGTGAGGCATTAAAGTGGAATGTAGGGCTGATGGGATGGACAGAGCAGCAGACAGTGTGAGTCATACTCATAGCATTTACTCCCAGAGTAACGGCAGAGTAGAGACGGCCACCCACACCCACAAAGCCTGGCTGACTGCCCGGTGGCCGCTGAGTCCGTTAGACAGCAAGCCACAGGTAGCTGTCATGACTTTCGGACTCCTGATTGAAGGGACAGCTCCAGGACGCGGTGTACATGGAGACAAAAAGCCAGGTACGACTGGAGGACCGGAGAAACCGAGACACGGGAAGCGGAGAACCTCGAACAAGGAGAAACTCGGCAAAAGCTGGATGCGGGACGCCGGCAGACTGACATCTCGGATGTGGATTTCCAGGGCTAAACTGAACTGTACACAGAATTAAGTACCTGGAGAAGAGCATCGGCAAAAGAGAGAAGCAGAGCTGGAAGCCAAACAGCAGCAAACGTGAACCCTGAACAAAGCGTGCCATTCACTCGGAGGAGGACTTCAGAGGACGACTTCAGGTTCAGTGCCAGGTCACATTGGCATCTCTCAAACCCATAATCAACAATGTAGCTCTCCTGGTGTTACACTAAGACTGAAAAGGATTGTGGGATTTTTATGTTCCAAAGCTTCATTTAATTAGCTGTGTAGGGAAGGTAGAAACAAGTTGGCCAAAATGTTCAGACTTGAATGAAAACTAGGATGGTAGAATCTATCTCAGTGTCATTCTTGGTACTGGAGGCCCATAACCTTGGCCAAACTGGAGTAGGAGTTCTCGTCTGAGCTGGACATGCCGGTGCACCTCTGGCTTTCGTAGCCGGGGCTTCTCCTCCGTCCTGCCAGAATGTTAGCGCAGGAACCGCTAGCGCAGCTAGCATCAGCTGCCGGAGACTTGCAGTTAATGAGGCCTCCGAGGGCTGCCTGTTTGAGCCAGCCTCCAGCCCTCCTCACTGCAATTCTCATATATACACACTCACACGCACACACACACATACACACACACATACCCACACACACACACACACACCCCATGGCTATACACTCATATTGTGAGCTTGGGTCCAACAGAACACCCACATACCAGACCAGGGAGGTGAGAAGGATTGTAGGGAAGGAGCACCTCTCCGGTACCCGGGGGTTGGGGGGGGACTTGCTGTCTGGACTGTTCATCCATTTCCAGCTATACAGCTGAGGTCAAGGACAATGCCCCCCCCCTCCCACACAGAGAGCCCCCCTTGCTGAATTTCGGACTCCCCCCCCCCCAGCTAACGCT
>JAODKN010000134.1:22555421-22567035 GCA_026774425.1 Petrocephalus zakoni | reverse complement strand
ACCCCTTATGGTTGCTATCGCGCTTTCTCCCTTGTTTTCCCGTGTACTTCCCTGTATCCTGGCTAATAAACGCCCCTTTGAAGGGCTCTATCCCTTCAAAGATCTGTCACGCTATATATATATATATATAACAACCTTGTTTAAATTCACTCATATTGACTTTTCGTAGACTCTCCATAGCCACGTTACCTTCAGTGCCCCTTTGCATACTGTAATCCTTTGCGCTCGTACTGTGGTCAGGCCCAGCCCCATGCTGGCTGTGGCTACCTACCGACTCCGACCATCGACATCTTAGCGAGTTCGGCACGTTTGGATGAAGTGGTTCATTGCAGTTCAACATTTTGGCGAGTTTGGTTCGAGTGATATCTTGGCAAATCTCATTACACCGAAAACTCAAGAGTGACCGGTTCCTAAATGTGCTGATCTCAATAGCTTTTGCAAACAACATTTGTTGTATTCTGTATGTTGGGGCTTTGGTGTTGGTTTATATCCTGTAATTAAGGCATTTTAGATGACGTTTGAAATTTCTTAAAGTACTTGATTTTATCAGGCTTTTGGAAGCTGACTGTTCGTTCATATGTAAAACACTAAAGCCTGATTACATGATTGTTTTTCATTTTAATTAGACCTCAAGCGATCAATATACATTTACAAGACTCAGAGATGACCTATATTTTAATAAAAATATTTTTTATTAAATTATTTTATTTAAAATTGTTTATTATTTTTTATTCACTAGGCCTAAAAGAAATTCAACAAAGCATGTACTGCCACCTCCCAATTGATTCCTTGAATTGAACGCTTGATTCATTTAAATGAACAGTTCAATAGAATCAGTTCTATAAATTGCACCAAACCTCCCATCACTAGAACAAACCGGCTGATCGGGCTGAACCCATCCTGTTTCGTATTCTGTATTCATAAACATCTTATATGTCATGCCCAGCCGACCTGCCCCTCCCATTTCTCCATAGTGTGGCCCTAAGTGTCCCACTTTTGAGATCCCCCACCATCTAGTTGCCTTCTTACCCATTATGTTCAGAATAAACCCATCTAGTTTTGCCCCAACTCCTTCTCCCATGTCCTTGGTCCCGCTCTGCACAACAGAACATCTCTCCTACGATTTGATTGCATATTGATTTCTTGTACGTTTTCTCATAACTTTAATGAATGTGGCTGTTTGTTGATCTGTAACGTGTGATAATTTTTTTAGTTGATGTAGTTGTAGTGTGACTAGCTGCATCAAACAACAGCCCTTTGTGTGACTGTGGAGCAAAATTGACTTTTTAAACAGTCACTACTTCCAGATAGTGGATACCTTTCAAGCCTCCAGGAAAATGCTTGCTTGTTTAACATCCATTGCTCCTCTTTTCAGCCCGATAGACCACTGTTTCTCAACTGGTGGGCCGTAACCCAGAAATTTTCATTGGGATGTGGAGTATGTGTTTCTCCTCTAACCTTTTTAATAGTGCATGAAGGCACTGTGCTTCTGTCACTGCTCTATTTACTTTTGCTGCACAATTTTTTTGTGACGGAAATTTGTTTCAAAATTTGGGTCCTGACCTAATGACCGTGGATGGATGCGGGTCCTGAGGCCAAACCAGTGGAGAGCCACTGCAATGCAGTCTGCGAGAGCACGATGGAGGGCTAGCCCACACTGCCCGGATCCAATGAGTCGGCGAGAGCATGGTGGAGGGCTGACCCACACTGCCCGGATCCAGTGAGTCGGCGAGAGCATGATGGAGGGCTGGCCCACACTGCCCGGATCCAATGAGTCGGCGAGAGCACGATGGAGGGCTAGCCCACACTGCCCGGATCCAGTGAGTCGGCGAGAGCACGATGGAGGGCTGGCCCACACTGCCCGGATCCAATGAGTCGGCGAGAGCACGATGGAGGGCTGGTCCACACTGTCTGGATTCAATTTTCATTACTCTGTAATAGATGCAGAGCGCGGCCGACACAGCGAAACCGTGTCAGTGGGAAAATAAATGTGATACACGCGTAAACGACGCCCCTGGGGAGCCGTGCCCACTACAAAGGCACAGGAACCAAAATAGAAAGTGCTGCTGAAGGAACTAGACCTCCCCAAAATCGTCAGCCCGGACTGGCATTAAACGTCTCTGTGATAATATACACTCGCTGCGGGGACGCCGTTCCTCACATGGCTCTCCGGAAGAGTGCGCCTGGGTAATTTGTGTAGCGGGACAAACAATTATGTCATCGGCGATCCTTGCTGCATAAATGTAGTCATCGGTAGGGGGAGTTCCGAGCGTTCTGAGGAGATGCCCAGTTCCGAAAGTGTCGATGGTCTGCTCATAATATCTCACGGCAGCCAGAATATGTGTGACGTGTGTGTGCTCCCTGTGCTTGTTTATAATTTTATCAATTATAAGACTGAAGATCCTTTAGCCTGACACTGATCCTCTAACATTTTTTGCAATGTATTGTTATGGAAATGAATGGAATTTCATGTGGGTACAATATTTTCAACTGTCCAGATATTTTTTATTAATTCCGAACTGGCAGGAGCTACAACTAATATTTGTCCTGATTTCAGAGCAGCTGAGTATTTCGACCTGTCAAGAAGATTTTTATCTATGGCTTGCATTTATTATTTCAGATACTCTTACCCTGTCTGCAAAAATATAACATACATTTCTGTCACCAGAGCCTTTTATCATGACTAGCAGTACACATTGTAGAAATTTCCATGACAGACATTTGAATACATTGGAATGGCCCTTTTAGGCTGAGGTTAGAACTATTGTTTTTCATAAGAATCATGGAAAAGATCCAGAGGGTAAATCTCTTTAATACTCGCACGAGGAATCTGCTGGCATCTTTGTGTAGAAATCTATTAAATAGATCATTGCACGTTTACACTCTGGTCTGTGACAGATGGTAGTGAGTCTGGGATCCGAGCGGGCAATTTTGTGCATGGCTGCCACGAGACATTCTCTGGTGGCATCACGCTGGCTTCCGCGCTGTCCTTTGACCTTCAGCCCCCCTCCTGACTCGCAGCCCGTCCAAGTGGCGCGTGTGAATAACACACAGGGACTGGAACCGTGGTCCCCTCCATGCTGGGTCCTCGTGTCTGGCAGACGGGCGACTCTGCAGCCATCAGGATCGGCCCGGGAGCCTCGAACCCGATAATCAACAGAACACGCTGCGTCTAGCGTGGCAAATTTGGCCTCCACCTGGAGAATGGCAGCCCTTGTGAAGGAAATCTCCATGCCGACTCTCAGCTGAAATAAACACGTTTCTGCAAAGGGTGCAGGCGAGACGGGCAAACGTTGTACATCTACATCATGTGGATTTCATTATAAAATGTTAACAGTCTGTATTAGTTTTCTATAATCATTCATTAAATGCAGGGTGAGCCTGGAGCCTGTCACAGGAAGCACAGAACACCAGACTAGAAACATCCTGGCTGAGATGGTAATCCATCACTAATACCTAAACTATATATCGGAGATTAAAAACGTAAATACTCATTTGTTGGAGTAAAGGACAGCTGCAGTTTTCAAATAATTTTGTATTGTGTAATTGATAACAGTATGGCTGGATATTACATTAAAGTTAGGATCTTGGGCTTGTAAGTCCAAGGAATCATCTGCTATTGTTCCCTTGAGCTAGACAATTAAATCAAGTAAAATGTAAAGCTAGATCTGCAGTTACAGAAAGCCTTAGCTAATCAAAAGCTAATATCTGGATTGGCTAATTAGCCTGCAGTAGATGTGTCTTGCAGCTACAACACCCATGCCAGCTGGTTTCAGTACAGCTCTGCTCTGCGGCGTGTGCTGTTGCCCTCCTGCTTCCTGACGCTCTGCAGGTTTCACAGGACCACGCAGCAGGCTCGGAGTGCCGTGCTGTTAGATGCCCCGTGCAGCCTCCTAGATGCCCGCTTGATATCACTGTGGGGTAAACAGAGGGACGCAGTTGTCTCTCCCGCTCTGCAGAAGGCTGGCTTTCTCCCTGCTCAGCCACAAATGGCCATCGTAGCTCAGATGTCTTTTGCAGTCCATCGCTTTGAGCCGTTTGCCAGTGGGGAGGTCTGCCGTTCAGTTCCTAAAAGAGCTTTATCTGCAAATTCCATGTTTAGAAGGATTTATGGATGTAACAGAGCAAAAATATGCTAATGACAACCAGCGCATGTGCAAAAATCATAGAACTGCAAGGTTCATTAGCTCAGTAAACGAGGTAAGCATAATCTGATTTGTAAATAATTGGCCCTCAGTGGTGGAATAATCTTCCCCATCAGGCAGAACTTCAGTATCCTGTCCACTCCTCAAGAGAAGATTATAGATAATGTGTTATTTGGATTATCCTCATCAGATATCGATTTTATGACACATGACAAAGTTGAATACATGGCGGGTTCACGTGCTTTTGAGCAGTGCCGCATAATCACATAAGCATCTGCTTGCTTTTGGATGTGTCTGATAGGTGTTGTGGAGAAGCTTTGCTGGTGTTCTTGTAATTCATGTGCTTGAAAACCAAACGGATGGAGAACCTGCAGGCTTGGGATGCAGGCTGCTGAGCAGCTCAGCCAAGATCCTGCCGCGTGCATGTGGCCGCAGTTCACGGGCTTCTGCATCCCAAAATTCCTTGACTCCATCAGGATAATCATCTCCCATAGTGAGCTCAATTTGTCTGCGTATATGTCTGGAATTAGCCAATTCATTTTGTTAGAAACCAAC
This sequence comes from Petrocephalus zakoni, assembly GCA_026774425.1. Lineage (NCBI taxonomy): Eukaryota > Metazoa > Chordata > Actinopteri > Osteoglossiformes > Mormyridae > Petrocephalus > Petrocephalus zakoni. The sequence continues at coordinate 22,562,335 of JAODKN010000134.1, read as the reverse complement.
CACTGACTGTGGCTTATCCCGAGGCTGTATCACTGGCTTCTGGCCCGATGGTTTGTGATTGGCTTCTGTCCTAACGCAGTTTGATTGGCTCCTCTCCTAGTACAGTAAGATTGGCTCCCCACCTGACACAGTATGATTGGCTTCTCGCTTTATGCTGTATGATTGGCTCCCATCCTGAAGCTGTACGATTGGCCTCAGTCCTGATGCTTTATGATTGGCTCCCATCCTGACCTGATGCTGTATGATTGGCTCAAATCCTAAGAAGCCATCTGAACCTCAAAATGGAGCTTTTCATCTCTAACATTGTAGGCGCCCTTCAGGATTCTGCAGCCCGGCCTTATAGTGATATGCTGTGACCTGCATTACATTATCTTTATCTCATTGATTATTTATGATGAGATGGTTTGATGGTGGAAGACATCTAACGGGGCAGCTCGGAGGACACGTTTCCTCCCGACTGCTGGGAATCGCTTCTAATTACCAGGGGGACTGACAACTGGTTTGTCCTCTGGGTCTGTATTAAAGCAAAAAATGGGCTAATAAAAGGACAAATGTGACTGGCATACTGAAAATAAATCACACTTATGGACAGGAACGATACGGGAAACTCGCGAAAGGAGATGTCACAGTAACTGAAATGCTTGTGGTCTTTCCAAAAGCTGCTTTCCCTAAATGAAATTTCGGATGGTACTCAGACAGCACGTACCCACATCTGTTGGATAAGGGGGGGTGGGAAGCCAGTGGGCCGGAGACGCCCGCGAGTAGTTTTCTCCCTCTGTTGTACGCTAGATTCCCCCCACACTGGCTCGGCATTAATTGCTCTGACGTCAGCCCGTGACGTTGCTGATGGGAATCGCTCAGCCTCCCGTAATTGCTTGAGACTGGGGTCCAGGCCAAGACAGGCAGGGGACATCTGGACAGGATGACATGGCTAATTTTACCTGTCGTGCTTTTGGAAAGCTCAAAGTTCTGACACACACATTTTGGTGGTGGCGGTGGTGGTGGGAGGGGCATTTAAAAATAATTTAAACTGAATTGATGAAATCTGAGTGTGTAAATTGTTTTAAATTCCTTTTCTCCTGAAATAAATTATGACTGTAACAATCAAGCTTATAGTCCTTTATAACAGCAACTTTGCAATATTTAGAAAGTATTGCAATAAAATTTATTTTCACATCCTCTCCAACAAAATTTATTCATAAACCATTTCTTATATACATTCTTATGGAAAACAAATTTGTGTAAATTCCATTACGCTAACCAATACAAAAATATATTATTAAGTTTGAATTTTCAAATGGTATAAAAGTGAATGTCATGAGCTTGGCCATAATGACATAATGAAAATGAAACATCTAAACAAATGCACATGAAATGATGCCCATATTGGGATGTTCAGCCCAAACAGGGTGTTTTCCTGGATGCCACTCTCAGGGGTGAGCTGTCAGTCACTTTTAGCTGTCAGGTTTCAGAAAAGGGAACCTTTCAACCTTTTATCAGACCTTCTCGAGGTACTGCTCGGGTTACTGCTCAGGGTACTTCTCGAGGTACTGCTCGGGGTACTGCTCAGGATACTGCTCGGGTTACTGCTCGGGGTTACTGCTCAGGGTACTGCTTAGTGTACTGTTCAGGTTACTGTTCGGGGTATGTCTCAAGGTACTGCTCGGGGTACTGCTCAGGGTACTGCTTTGTGTACTGCTTGGGCTACTACTTGGGGTACTGCTCGGGGTATTACTTGGGGTACTGCTCAGTGTACTGCTCGGGGTACTACTCGGTACTGCTCGGGGTACTGCTCGGTGTACTGCTCAGGGTACGGCTCGGTGTACTGCTTGGGTTACTACTCGGTACTGCTCGGGGTACTGCTTGGTGTACTGCTCAGGGTACTGCTTGGGGTACTGCTCAGGGTACTACTCAGGGTACTACTCGGTGTACTGCTCAGGTTACTGCTCAGGTTACTGCTCAGGGTACTACTCAGGGTACTGCTCAGGGTTCTCCTCAGGTTACTGCTCGGTGTGCTGATCGAGGTACTGCGCAGGGTACTGCTCGGGGTATTACTCGGGGTACTGCTCAGGGTATTACTTGGGGTACTGCTCAGGCTACTACTCGGGGTACTGCTTGGTGTACTGCTTGGGGTACTATTTGGGGTACTGCTTGGTGTACTGCTCGGGGTACTGCTCGGGGTACTGCTTGGTGTACTGCTCCGGTTATTTTTTTGTGATACTTAAGATGAGATGCAGGGGGAGGGAGGGGGGCACTGAGTTTTAACCAGACATTCCTCGTGGGTCTTTGGTACTGTTGCTGCATGAAACATCATCAAGCAAAGTTGGATCACTCGCATCCTGTTTTGATTCCGATCTGGGGCTGTGTGTCTTTGATGGCCATCTGAGGTCTGTGTCTCACACCCTGACCGATTTGTTTCTTTCTCATCCATGCTAGTTTTGCAAACTTGCTGAGAGGCGAGCATGCTGCGAGTGCGACATCCTGCAGATCACCAGCTAGGTGACATGTGAGTGTAACACCCCCCCGACATATAACTCACTTAAATAAATACACCTGTTAACTAATCCTTTACACTGACGTGGGTGCTCCACATTAGGGCCATTGAATAATTTATGCAATTAATATGTGATTAAAAACTGCAAACATTAGTTTGAGTAATTTAATTAATACTTATACAGCTTGGAAACTTGTCATGTGGAATGTCATGTCATGTGGAAAATAAACATTCTAAAAAGATTAAAAAATGATACGAGGGACTCACACTCTGGGTGTTCCCCCATCTCTGTGTAGGGGCCCCCCATGACCCTGACCAAAATAAGCAGGTGGAGGATAGATTGATGGATGATGGATTGAGAGATGGATATATTTTTCAAAAAAGAGTGTTTTATATGAGAAGATTAATGTTTCTCAAGCTATAGCCAGGAGAAGTTAGCGGGATGTGAGCAAACCCTTCTGCATTCCAAGCTGGTCTCGGTTTGACCTTCGGAACAGCGAGGCAAATCTCACTCTGGCCTGAGCCCTGAAAGTTTTTAATTACCTCGGTCACCTGCTCGAAACGAGGAATTTGGAAAGTACTCCGCAGTTTTTCTGAGATCTAGACAACCGTGAAAAGAACAGCCGCCTTTCCTCGCTCCTCCGAAGGGCGCCCCTGATCGCCAAACCACAACGGCCCCCGAAGCACATGCAAGATGCTTCTGGGGGCCGTGGGCGCCTCCGCCAAAAGATCTGAAGATTTAGGCGCTCCAGATTTTTTTAGGAGTAAGGTGAATCACAACAGGGCGAATATACATTATACTCACAGCCTGTCCCAGGAAGCCCCGGATATGAAGCCAGGGACACCCTGGATGGGATGCCAGTCCGTAAGAAGGACACACACACACACCGATTCAGGAGCACTCAGAGGAAACCCACACACACGGGGGAAGGAGCCAACTCCACACACAGTGGGCACCAAGTCGACAACCCGATGGTCGACCAGAAGTGATTTCACAGGCTGCCACCTACTGTACAAACAATATCCATTTGTTGCTGTGGAGTTCTTGTCTTGAAACATCTAAATTAGCAGAGAGGTGCCTTATGGGAAATTCACGGCTGGGTACCAGACTCGAGCTGCGGAGAAGGCTCCTGGCTTGTCCAATCACAGTTCTCGGAGCATCGCTCCCAAGACGGGGGCGGTGGTGCCCGCGCTGCACACAGCATCTGCGCGAAGCCCTCGCGGTCTGCCCGGGACGGAGACGACAGGATGTCTCGCTTCGCGCTCCTGTGCCAGGAGCGACGGTCTGTAAAAAGTGGAAAAATCAGAGCAAGTAAACAAACGACAGCTCCGTCTGGAGGAGGCGGAGACACCGGCGTGGGGTCGTGCCATTAACGAGTCCCCTCACTCATTAAAAAAAAAATAAAAACAAACATTCGGGGAGAACTTTCAGAAAAACTCCCGGCTTTGAAGCAGATCGAAGGGAAGGCATTAAAGGAAGCAGAGGAAACAAACGATGGCAGAGCAGTCATTTGGTTTGCGAAACAATTAAGCATGAACAAAGACGTACGACATATGGGAAAGCAGCGTGGGTGGGGGCTGGGGGGGGGGGCGCAAAGGTGCAGAAACGTTTAAAGGGAACATGGCTGAATTGATGAAAAGCAGCAGAGCGGTTTGAAGCCGTCGTGTGCCGTCCTTTTAAAGCCAAGTGCCATGCACAGTTCCATCATCACATTTCCGTTAATGATCGAGATTAATTGGCATGCAAGTGCTGCTGGATGAAATGGGGGCAAAAGTAACGAGGGCCGTGTTTTATAGGCGGCTTTTGAAGCGAAAAGGAGCTGCCTTCACCGGGCCTTTAAAGTGGCTTGTTTACAGCAACCGTCGCCGTGACGGTGGGTCGCTGCGGCAACGCCAGTTTCCTGCGTCGGCTGCCAATGCCGCCTGTGCAGATGGCGGGCGGACAGTGGCACGCCATGAGCCGGGGCAGCTGGGGATCTGGGTACAAGGCGCCATGGCGTCCGGTCACCCGGGCCAGTTTTTCCCTCCGAAAAACTCGTGTGGGGGGGGAGGGCCCCTGGCCTGGGAACAAGCAGAATTGCATGTGCCACCCCGGGCTTGGGTCCCATTACCCCACTTACACCATGCAAAAATAAAGTCAGCAGGGACGCGGCTCCAAAATGATAAAAAGGCTGATGACATATATTTTACCATAATAATGCTGCCTTCGAGAGGAAGGAGAAAATATTCCATTCTGTCCGAATTTATGAGAAATGTGACATTTTCGCCGTTTCCTTTGAGTTCTTCTCACGCTCCGAGGCTCAACTACAGCAAAAACAAAGCAGGATGAGGGTCAGCCGCAGAACGCTTTAAATAAACCCGTGTTTGAATATGTCACCCTCCTTTGGCCCTAATGCCAGTAAAGGATGATGAAAAGGATATTTCAGAGCCGAAGCTCCGTGACCCGCTCTGTCCATCACCAACGGCTCGCTTTGTGCTATTTATATCTGTACAGGTCCTGGGATCTATTTGTGTGCTGTGATTCTCCCACCTGCCTTTTGTGACGCTCATACCGACGAATTGCTTCCTGTGTATCTGCGATTAATTGAATTCATATTTTAATTGTTGCTCAGCTGTTTCTCATGCGCATACAGATATACGGTATGTATTAATATGCTGCATATTTGTGCATAGCTTTACTCCGCTCTGGCACGCACACACTGCAGGCTTTGTGCGAGGAGCAGAGCGAACATCAGGCCAGAGATGAAGGGGATAAGTAAACATAAATGATATGTCAACCATCTTAGAGTGTGGGGGTATGGGGGGGTGGAGCCAGTGTCAAACACACTTCATTAAAACCGCACTGCCTGTTATATCAGATAAGGTCAACTCAATTATGCGACGAACAATCCCCCCCCCCCCGGTGCAATTACTCAATCTGCTAAGTTAATAAACGCTGAAGTGGAATTCTCCATCACAACTAGTGCCCGACTTCACATCACCCGTGATTGAAATTACGTGCTGAGACTCGGAGACTGCCGCGGAAACTCGCCTGCAGGTGATCCTGAGCCAGCCAGCGTGGCTTTGCTGAGATCCAGTTCTGAAATGAGGCGAGGGACAAACGATCCCTGATTTGCTTAGGAATCGGCCGCATTTTCTGTATTCCACGTACTGGAAAATTTCACCTTGCTCCACTGATATTCCAGCTATTCATTCCTCTTCTTGTATGCGTGTTATGTTTTTAAGAACAAAGTGTGCCTGTGAATCAGGTCGTGTTAAATCAATTAAGAAAATGCATTTTTCTGACGCGTTGGAGATGAAAGATGAGATTCTTTCAGAAAGTGCTGGGATTTAGAGGGTACTGAGCCCTGAATTTCAGTGTCTTTGGGCAGTGTATCAGAGGCGTGCTGCCTGACATTCCTGATGGTCTTTTTCCAGGGATTCGTGCCCTGCCCCCCTGTCATAAGCGCAGGCTGCGGGTCTGTGGGGTGCGAGCTACCCCCCTGAGGTCAATTCTTCATGCTTGCTGATTCCCCATGTGTGCAGCCAGCCGGCAAAATGTAATGCCACATATGTCCTGATGGTGGCGCTAGCGAGCAGCACGGTACGCGGAAATGGCTGCAGGCCGTGCCGGAGCTCAAGGTGACGTAAGTCTCGGGCATGACATCATTCAGACATCAACCTGCAACAGACAGGCGTCACTAAACTCAAGATCAAATCAGGTGCCGATGCTGGTAGCTCATTACCTAAAGAGTGACGTCAAACGGTGTGACGTTAGGCCCAGCTTGTTATTTTAGGAGCACACTAGGTTCAGAAAAGAAACATTTATTAAGCTTAATATTGGAGCAGTAAGTGGCTCAGCAGGTTAGACGCTGTGGCTGTGATCAGAAGATCACCAGTTAAAATCCCAGCAGTGATTCCCCCTTTAGGCCCAATGCTCCAGGGACTGGCTAAATCTGCTTCCTTACAAGAGCGCCTGCAAAATAAATAAAAATTTCTTGCTCTTGATAAAGGTGCCAAGACAAAACAGTCACTATAACAAATGTTTGTGTCCTTTTTGTTTCTACCTGTTCATTATCCCATCTTTAACTCATTAAGTCCTGAGGTGGGGCAGGGCTGGGTGTGGCTGGGGGGGTGCAGGGCATGGCAGGTCAGGGCAGGGCAGAGCAGGGCATGGCAGGGCAGGGCAGGGCAGGGCATGGCAGGGTACGGTAGGGCAGGGAAGGGCAGGGTTGGGTGAGGCATGGCAGGGCAGGGTATGGCGGGGTACGGTATGGTAGGGCCGGGCAGGGCATGGCAGGGCATGGCAGGGTATGGTAGGGTACGGTAGGGCAGGGCATGGCAGGGCAGGGCAGGGCAGGGCAGGGCATGGCAGGGCAGGGTATGGTAGGGTACGGTAGGGCAGGGCAGGGCATGGCAGGGTAGGGTAGGGCATGGCAGC
>JAODKN010000134.1:22541505-22555321 GCA_026774425.1 Petrocephalus zakoni | reverse complement strand
ATGGCAGGGCAGTGCATGGCAGGGCAGGGCAGGGCAGGGCAGGGCAGTGCATGGCAGGGCAGGGCATGGCAGGGCAGGGCATGGCAGGGCAGGGCAGGGCAGGGCAGGGCAGGGCAGGGCGAAGTTATCTATCTATTCTAGGCATCATGGAAAATTTGTAGTTTCTCGAGATGGAAGCATGTTAAATTTGTTGAATTTAAAGTTTATTAAAGAGATTAATGTTGTCACATCCGGCCCAGAATCCAACTCACTTGTTCCCTGCTGCAGGTGTGGTCGTTCCCCAGGGCCACCTGCAGGTGATCCTAATGTGTATAATGCATCCCCCACACCTGCATTGTACTTACGCTTATTCTAGTCAAGGTCTCCTTTCTCAGTCATGAGGTTTGCTTTTTCCTACTCAGTCTTTCAGGGCAGTTCTCTTGGTCTGGCTTTGGCCTGTTACTGATGTGTTAGTTCCCCCACAATTTTGATTTGCTCATGCCTTTTGGAACTTTCGATTTCCGGTCTCGTGCCGGATATCTTCCCGGATATCTTGTATCATATGTGCCGATCAGCTCTCGTTTCGTTTCACAACCTCCTTCCTGGTAAAGCCCATAGTAATTCTGCCCTTGAGTCCTTCCTGGTCGCTTCAGACAGGCAGCATGAAGTCAATTCCTAAACGTAAATAGAAATCCTTTGGCTCTGTCTTGTTGTGATGACTAATGTAATCTGCTGGACAATTTGAGTTTGAGGATATTTATTAGAACCAAACACCTTCTAAGTTTTTGTTTTATTCTGATGTTTTCAGATCCTTGTGCCCTGGGTCGTGTAAGCATTTTTATAATCTGCCCCACGGGCTGATTGTTATGAAGCTTGGTGGTGCGTCAAGGTCAGCAGTGAGGGTTGTGATGCCATGTTGTTGAGAAAGTGCTGACAGAAACAGCCTTGTGTATTTATGCGGGTCGGAGGTTGACTGAGATCTTTCTGTTTCATAAGGTAGTAAGTTCTGTGAGGAGCTGCTGGTGGCAAATTAAAAAGCCCCTATCGTAGTAGCTGAGTGTCCAGCACAGTGGATGTGAAGGCTGCAAGATGTTCTCCTTACCTGAAAGAAAGAATTCTTGACAAACATGCATTATTCTGTCTGAAGTGTGAACACCGTCACCACCACCACTAAAACGCCTCTCTCAGCTTCCAAGCCTACTTAGCATGCCCTTTTTACTCGGTACGTACTGTGAGATTATTTGAAAAATGCCAAGATGGACCTCTATAAAATTATACGTGAACTAAACTGGGACTATCACCGATAAGTGCTTTTCAAGATATGTCCTCTTGTAGGTCTCACTGTTACATTTACAGGGTGATTAAGGCAGACTATGACAACACCTACCTAGTGATTTAGTTCGCAGCTGATTTTCCAGTGTCTTTATGTGGTTTGTTGCTTACCCATGGGGGGCTCAGCAGGTTAAGCTCTGTCTCTGTGACTGGAAGGTTACTGGTTCAAGCCCAGCATCCGGCTATCTGTGGGCCCTTGAGCAAGGCCCTTTAACCCCCAATAAAGTATCTAAAAATATATATTATAGACAACTGTGACCATAGCCTTGTGCATGTAACTGCCTTGGAATTCTACCTGTCAAACCCTCCCACGGTCAATGGGCCAGCCCATGTCTCCAAATATCTCTCATGTATGGGTTGCCAGTCTCTGACTCTCCTTCAGAATCCATCTTTGAGTCTACCTCAGTCTTCAAGCAGAGGTGTCAATTTCAGGTCCAGAAAGTAAAAATCCAGACCAGGATTTTGTTTCCACCAATCAGTTGAGCGTGAAGAGTCATAGTAACAGACCACAGTCCCACCTGGCCTGACTGATCTTCTCACAATCTGTCAAATAAATTGATCCAGTATCGTATTTTGAAAGAAGCCATATTGAGTTGTGTTGTGTCAAGTCATATCTCCTAAAGCTAGCTTTTCTGCCACTCTGTTGATCCCTCTTCAGCCAGATATGTTGTACAGACAACATCTGATAACCAGACAATATGAAACACTTCCTGCTTCCAGCAGCTAGCTCCATCTCCCACTGAGTACTTCCGGCGAGACAAAGGGGAGGGTGTCTGATGTTCATCACACAGAAATTTAGGAAACTCTTTCAAGATACCTCTCTGTGAACAGACATGCAGAAAACAGGCTTTTATAGCGCATTCAGCATGAAAAAGGGCTGAAATGTAAAAACAATTTACAGGAACGTTATTCCATTCACCATTCAGTGAGCAGTATGACTGAATCTCTGTAGGCCAGTATGCCCACGCATATATACACATCTGTATTTGCATTGCTGTGCTTGTGGAGGCGTCCCTTACCTAGCCTCAAGCCAGCCACAGTGAAAGCTGACCCCAAGTGAAACACAGAGTATTACAGATGGTGCCATAAAAGAACAGCACCAGCCAATGACCTTCACATTAAAGATCCTCCAGCAAACCGATGACGCAGATGTTGTGTTTAAAAAAGACCACACATGGGGGTTACTATTTTTGTTGACTTATTTATATTTACTCCCGGGAGCTGGCGTTCTGCATACTGTTCAGTAGTTTTGATATTTACAGCTGATTTGACAGTTATAGTAGGGTCATTCAGCACCAGGTCCCCTGACGGGTTCATTATGACCCCCAATTCTGGACCAGGATCTGCCCCGGCTTGGTCTCTGAGGAGGGGGACAATGAATCCCAGGCCCTGTGCAAAGTTCCTGCACCTCTAAAACCTGTTTGGAAGTCTCCTCACTATGCTACTTTGTCCTTGGACTTTTCTCTTTCTATGGCAGAACCCTTCCTCTCCCCTTTTGTAGAGGTGCTATTCTTCTCAAAGGTGTTTTTTTCCTCCTTGGGAGGTCCTCGAATCTTCAGGCCCAAGGCATCTGACAAAGTGGGGCACCTTCACCAGGACCCCACCCGGCATCCCGGCTGCCCCCTGGTGGGCTCTCTCCGCCACTTCGTCGGCTGCTCAGAGTTCTGCTCCACCGTTACACCACAAAACATTCCGTTCCGCTGCTGTTGCTCTGCTGCAGGCCCCCCCCAGTACATAAGGCCATTATGGTTAGAGGCTCAATTATCTAATAAAGCAGCTCCTGGCACAATTTGCACGCAAACACAAAGGCGAGGCACGCAGCACTTACCCCCCCCCCCCCCCGGCAGGCCTAATGCGAAATCCCTGATGTCATGGGCAATTACAGCTGTAATTTTATCAAATGACTGCATTTCCTTGAAATAACCGCTTAAATATACTCCAGGGTTTTAGCAATTTTTTTGGTTTACAAAAAAGCCTCATACTGATACATTCTTTGATTTATGCTATTTTTTATTTTTATTAGTACCAGACTGTGAGGGCCCGGTCGACCGCATGTTTTTTTTTTTGTGTTTTTTTCAACATAAGAAAGTAATAGTGACTATTCATTACATGCAAATAATTATGTATTAGGTTATATGTGTTAAGTATGTGCTGCCCATTAATGTGGATTTCCAGGTTAGTATGTAATACTAATGTATTCTGTTGTGCTTGAGCATGGCAGTGTATCGGCACAGACAGGAAGTGACATCACAAACAATGCCTGACTCCCAAGCAGTTCCTGCATGAAAAGTCCAACTGTGCTGGCTATGGTGTTGCATCGAGGGCTCAGGTGAACTCGGTCAACATGAAGCGGGTCGTGTAAATTGTCATTCGAGGAGTGACTGAGAAACGTAAGGAAAATCAGGAAAATTGACACAAACACTGTCATCACTGTCACTGTGATTACTACCAGTTCTGTGTAAATATTGCACCCCTGGTTCTTTTAATCCATATTGCATGTTAGATTTGTATTTCATGTGTGAATCTGTGTGAGATTTATATTGCATGTGGATCTGTTAGATTTGTAAAGCATTTGTAGTGAGTGTGGATCTGTGTTAGAATCGTGTTAGATTTGAATTATACGTGGATCTGCATTAGATTTATATTTGATTTATATTGCATGTGGATCTGTGTTAGATTTGCAACAGATTTATACTTAATGTGGAGCTGTGTTTGATTTGTATTGCCTGAGGATCTGTATTAGATTAGCACTAGATTTGTATTGCATGAGGATCTGTATTAGATTAGCACTAGATTTGTATTGCATGTGCATGTGTGTTAGATTAGCATTAGATTTGTATTGCATGTGGATGTGTATTTGATTAGCATTAGATTTGTGTTGCATATGGATCTGTGCCGAAGAGTCATGCAGATCTGTGGCGGAGGCAGATTAATTGTGTTGGCAGAGATCCCTCTCCCTGGTTGGAGGGAGCCAGCCTTTTGTTTTATACGAGGTGAGTCCCCGTCCTTGACAAATCACCACCGAGGAAAAAAGACACATTTAAAAAGGAAAATAAACCAGCATTGGAGTGAGGGGGGTGGGGAGTGCCTTTTAAGACTCCTCAAAGACTTGGCTAATGGGGGGGCTATCTATTCTGGACACTCAAAATGTCACATGTGGGCATGCTCATTAGCATTTAGCATGGAAACCTGTAAAATACTGGTGGCAAAAAGCTGCATTAAGTTACCCGGAGCTCCAGGAGGTAGCTCTGTGATGATGCAGCCTGAATCCACTCAGTCTCCCGTCCTTGAATTCAGGTTTTATCATCTACCCTGGAAATTAGGGTACCTTTGACTTTCAAACCTGGTGAGCATCGCGTGACTTCCTGTCATGTGATACATATAACCCCGAAGTGTATTTGGTCGGTGAGGCACAGGATCTGCGATGTTCTGGGCTGATGGGGAGACAACCTGAATTAAGCCCTCCCCCCCCCGCACCACCACCACCACCACCACCACAAACATGTCAGGGTTCAAAGAGCCGCATCACTGTTTCACTGTCCTTCTCTACCTGTCCTGCCTAAATAAATAGGGAAATATATGTAATACATGGGAAAAAAAGGATTTTAGTTTTATATGCAACTAGAAATTAAATTCACAGCTAATCCACAATTAGGATGCTGTGGTAGGCGACCTGTCAAGGTCACATCCTTTGCTTGACCTCAGGTTGGCCCATAGCTGTGATTGTTCTTCCCAGTGGCGCATTGCAGATGTTTTCTATGGGGGTGAAGAGGAGAAAAGAGGAATATTATCCTCTCCTTCTGGCTTTCACACCTATTCTTTAGGTATTCTCTTTGTATCGCGTTATTACTCGCGAAACCCAGGCCAACATCACATTGATCTGAACTCAGAGCTTCTCCGTCCATCCGACTCCCCATTAAGCCACTCAACGAAGCGCAAACCGAGCCACGGGATGTGGAAAGGGGCAGGAGGAGAGCCGGTAAGAGCGAAAACGGCCTATGAGCTTGTCGGACTGGTGCAGAGGCGGTAGGGGCGTCGGTGGGAACGCATCCACGCCGTCTCCCGGACCCCTGCATCGATCCCCAAAGCCCGAGGTGCAGCTGTGGATGATGGAGAGGCAGGCTTATGGCTGATAACAGAAATCGATGAGGAATAATGTATGAGAGACGGGCGAGTGGATTACTGGGGATATGAAGGTGTTTGCAGAACATCTGGCTGGAGCACACACATTTGGCGGCTTTTAATTAAACGTGAGGGTAATGGAGTAAAGACTGAGAGTGTGATGCGGGCAACTTTCAGAACGGTTTCAATGCGTCTTCCTCCCATGAATTTCTCTTACGCAAGCGGCATGTTCTGACGAATAACAGTGTTGAGCAATTATAAATACATTTATAAGGCATATAGGATCGTTGCTTCGTGACCTTGTGAAGATCTTCTAGAGGATGAGTAAATTCTAAAGTCTTGCGGGTTCGTGTCTGGAGGTGAAACTCACAACAAAGGGGCTTTCTTGTGTTTTTGAGAACGTCAGCCGGGCCCCTCAAGAGGCAGTTATGAAGCTCAAGTTGAACGTGCCGGTCATGCCAGGGCATTGATTGGCTGTGGTTAATTATTAATGGCTTCAGCATCCCCCCACAGGCTCCGCCCTCCTGCATTTTGAAGTTGGTGGATTGCTAGTCTGTTGGCTAAGCCCTGGTTTTGGGGTGGTGGGGAGGGCTAGTAATTTGAATTGCACTTCAATCAGTGTGGGTTGAGTGTGTCTTAAGCATAGTGGAAGGCTAGTACTGGAAGGGGGTGGCACAAATCACAGAGAGGAGAACATGGGGCTGTTCTGGGGGGAAGGGGGCTGGGCCGGACACCTCAGAGACCTGGAAAGTACTTGTCCGGATGGGAGATGTCTGCAGCAGAGCGCGAGGGAGAAGGTAAGCTCCAGCCCTGCCCTGCAGAGTGCCCCTCGCACTGTACTCCCGGCCTCTTTGAAGCCTTTGTGTGGAGGAATGACCCGTAGGCATGAGCTGTCCTGTGGCAGCTCCGGGACACCTTGTGTGTGTCGGGGCTCAGGAACCTCAGCAGCCAGGCAGGGTTCGGCTTTACCGGCGTGGCCACACCTCTTCGTTCGGGGGTCGGCCCAACTTCACGCTAGATCAATGCGGGAGCAGAAATGGGAGAAGCCTTCCTACCCCCCTGCTCTCGGGAAACTTCAAAGTTGCCAGGAATTTCCAGTGTGAGTACGCATGAAAGCATAATCATGTTATTTATTTAAAGGTTCAGAATGTGCAAAAAGTCCCCACCAGCGTGGAACTCGTGCCTGCCGTCTCCTGATGTGCCAGATCCCCGGCGAGGGAGCGGCAGCCGCAAACCCGGGGCTGAGAAGCAACCTCCCGAGATTCTTATTATCCCTGTGAAACACGGCACAGCATGGAGGGGTACCAGCCCGCATGAGCAGATGTCGCATCGTGACTCCGGGGGGGTAGCTGGCTTTTCGCCGAATTCTGAGCTGAGCTTGCGGCACGGAGACGGGCTTTCGATGAGTGCCACTGACAGCAGGGGGTGGGGTATATTTTTCCCCCATTTAGTGGGAGACACGTCATTCTGGTGAGAATCAGAAGCTGGTCTCTCTGGGTTCTGGAAAGGGAGGGGGATCCGGGAACCACGGCGCCTCCCAGTGGCAGCTTTGGGATCGCACATTGTGGTTCCTGTCATTTTATTTTCGGCCATGTGCTCTAGCCTCTGGACCTGTCAGCACGGCGAAAGCTCCAAACGGAAAGATTCCGGATAGGCCGCAGATTAAAGGAAAACAGCGGCTTTGATGAAATTGGGTGGGGGGTACTGTGTCAGGTGGGGGGCCTATACACAGCTGGCTGATTCGCTTCAGGACAGACAGCGAGAGCTGAAGTGAGCTCCCCCCCCACCGGATGTGGGACTCCTGTGAAGCCCCCCCCCAGTAAGGTCCATCTGTTTCCCCTCTCGGGCACGTGCAGCCCGGGCCCCTGTGCCAGGTGTGAGGTGGCTGCTTCATTGTGGCAAACAGTGTGGGGGGAGGGTTGGTTGCCCTGTGCCACCATAGCTCAGGCCACGGCGATGGCGGCTTGCGGTTCCAGGATGTTCTTCTGTCGTATCTAAGCAATGTGGGGCGGAAGGAGGGGTCGCAGTGTAGTGGCTGTTCCAGCACACACCCATCGCCGTGGCATCTGTGTCTATGGGGTGTTAGAAGTAACTGACCCATATTTGTCCAGAGTTTGGCTGGAACATGACACTCTGGACCCACTGGAGAAAAATTTAACCGACACGTCCTATGGGGAGGGTGGGGCCTTAGTCATCAGTGATTGAATGATCACACTCCCGGTGGCTTAAAGTGGCTGGTGGGGACACTCTGGGAGACCCCCCTCAGCCAGCCTTCCGTCCTGCGCCACGTTACATCTTCTATTCTCATTCAAAACCGTTAAGGCGCATTTAGCAGGTAATACAAAAGCCGGCATCTGAAAGGACGGGGCACATGCATTTGACAGCGTGAAATTACTTTCTGTATCTTCGGGTCCGGCTACCTGCCTACCCTGGTGGAGGAGGGGGAGGTTTCCATATGGCTCTACGGATAAGGAGATTCCGTTTGTGACTGGCGCTGTTTGAGGTGCTTCCGTTATTAAATCATGGGCGACAGTGGCTCGCTCTTGGATTTCATCTTGGATTCTATTACGCTCAGCCGATACCATCTCCCCGTGAGCGGAGAGGGCCCTGTGTTCCTTTTCTGTTGGCAAAACACTTCCATTTCGTGGTAATTAGTTTTCCATGGCTGAAGGGCAGACTTGGAACATTTCGTGAGAACTTCATGGGAGGAGAGAAACACTTCACTTATGGCGATCCGTCCACCAGTCTGTCCATCTTCCACTGCTTATCCTGCTCAGTGTTCCTGCTTTATGTCAGTCGCAATATTAGAAATGTATGGAGTCAAGCCACTATGTAAATGGCATATGTAATGATAAGACTGATGGTCTTTTGGGGATTCAGATCCAATTCACTATACACACACACCCACACACACACACACACGCACACACACACATATATTTATATAATATAATATAATATAATTAATATAATATAGTATTTCACATATTCCAACATGTTTGGCATACCCAAGGGCCCATATAGCGGGTTGAATCTGCCAGTATGGTCCCTAGTTTCCTCCCACAGTTCAGAACCCTGCACTCAGGATAACTGGCATCTCTAAATTGACCCCAGTGCCCGATGATGCATGGTGAACCCCAGCTCTGTGCCCTTTGTTTGGCGGGACAGGCTCCAGGCCCCGGCTGTGTGGCTGTGTGTGTGAGCGTGTGCATTTACATTTACGTTTACAGCATTTGGCAGACGCCCGTAGCCAGAGTGACTTACTGTGCCCTCTGATGGGCATCCAGTCACCTGCCCAGCGCCCTTTACTTGCTGGGATGCATTCCAGGCTCATCGCAAACGCTGCTTTTCATTAGAAAGCCTCCCAGCTGGATTGCGGGCCTGACAGACTTTGTAGGGCTACAACCGGAATGAAATATCAGCAGCATCCGCGCACTACTGAGATACTGAACGTCACCTGGGGGACCAAGTGTTCCTGGCAGGCGTGGAGGCGTGGGGGGGTTCAGGTAATACGCCTTGTGGGGAAAGGTTTATTTAAGCAATGGGGGGGAAATATGAAAAATGACAGGTGGTGAAAAGGGGCTGAGGTCGTGACTTTGGGGGGGACGCACCTCTTCCCCAAACAGAGTTTTTCGGGGTGGTCACCCAGCACAGAAAGCATACACTTCTGGCCTGTCCTTACCTTTCTCCTTGACCTTCCCATCATTGGCTTTGAGCCTTGTTGCGGAAGACTGTCTTGACCCCCTGGTTTGGGCAATTACTGGAGCCCGGCCATGTTCTGTTGGCACTCCTTGGGGCTGACCGTGAACAGAGCACGGTTACCTTGGGGCTGTGTAGTGCTCAGCGCCTCCTGCTGGTGCGTGGCAGATCATCAGTGTAGGATCCTATTTCAGCACACATTCTCGCACATTGCTGTAGAGAACATATGTGCTTCTGCCCCACAACACAAGGTGTATGTTTAGCTATTATCACATTCCTTGCCTCCCAAATGTGTTAAATCCTGGTCCCTGATCCTGGTTCCAGTCACACTCTCCATGTGCCGAGTTCCGCTGAGCATCTAATCAATTAGCTAATTAAAGTAACGCTCTTTGTCATATCATTTGGTTCTCTGGACACAATGAATCAACATAATTTTAATTAGTAAATAGATCAATTCATTTTGATTAGAATATGAATTCAATTTGCTGCATGGTCTGAATAATGTGATATAGTATGTACTTCAATGAAGTTTACAGGGTACTCTATTTTTCTGGTAGACTATTCCGCTTTGACGCAGCGAGTCTGCAGAAACTACCATGTCAGACTCGTGTATATACACCGCAGTTCAGTATGTAACACTGTATCCCCTCAAGGCTTCTTACCAATTTACGGGACTCTGGACTCGACGTGTGACTGGGTTTTAGACTTTCTCACTGGCAGACTGAGACAGACCCCCCCCCTCCCGCAGACCACTGAACCCCCACACACATAGTGAAAGCACATACAGCGATCAGGAAGACGCCGGTGTTTCTGCTCGCCCAGACGCCTGAAGAAGGTCCTGCGGTCGCTGGTGGTCCTCGCTACCTTGCACAGGTGGAATCCATCCCCAGCTGCAGAGGTGTCAACTTCAGGTCCAGAAAGTACAAATCCAGACCAGGATTTTGTTTCAACCGCACTCTATGACAGTGACTCTTTATGCTCAACTGGTTGGTTGAACCAAAATCCTGGTCTGGATTTTTACTTTCTGGACCTGAAATTGACACCTCTGCCCGGCTGATATCTCGCTTTGTGGAGTGGGACCTTCTCAGCTAGGCAGCGCTGGCCACTGAAGGATCTCCTCCTCCTCTCCGACTGACAGCTCGGAACCTCCGGCACTCAAACTACACAAGCTTCAGAATCAGTTTCTACCTACAGGCCATAAAGCTTTTCAGCAGCTGGGAATTATAAGATACATGGTCAGTGTAGATGTGTATTGTAGTGCTAGCCATGTGCACGCTCTAAAATCATGGGGCTCGTACGTCATTTGGTGTTTGGTGTTATTGTCTGTTATAGCTGCTGTCCTTGTTATTTTCTGATGCTACTACTTCCTGCTATTGTTTGTTAATGCACTGTCACTGGACACCCTGAACGTAAACTAAGTACATATACCAGACAAATTTTGCCTTCAGTCATATTTACTAATTCATATGTTATGCAATTTATCGGCGGTTTAATTGTTGAAGCGCCACAAACATAATAGTTTCTTGATTGAAAATTAATAATCACTGCATCATACATTAAAAATATGAAAAAATATTAAATATTTATCTTGTAGTATTTGTGTATAGTTAAATTTTTAGCATTAAAATGATTCCTAGCAGCAATTTGGTTTAATGCAGTTGGGAAGTTTTTCGGCTAATGCTTTCGATTCAATTTGATCTTCAGTTTTTCTAATATAAAAAGATCATTCAGTAATGAGTGTGAATGAGCTTAATTAAATAAGAGCTAATGTGGAATGAAAAACACCACATAGGGTTCTGGGAAATTAAATATTTCAATACATGTTTGGGTTCCGAAGAAACAAGCCTCTTTCTGCTTATGGTGGATGGGAAAGGCACCTTCTTTCCAGAACTCTCTGTGAGACACCAACTCATCCCGCTGTCCAGACCCACGCAGGGGCGACCCCCCATCCTAGATGAGGACACTTGTCTCTCCATCGCTCTTTCGTCGGGAAGATGAAATGATTGCATCGTAGGGGTGAGTTTGTTGAGCGGCCTGTGTAGGTATCTGGGGCTCAGAGTTATGCCCCCTCCCATTTTTTGGGGTTTTGCGAATGACTCATAAAAGTGGGGTTATTGCCGGTTATATAACGTAGAGGAGGAAGCGGAGCTTTTCTGCAGCTGTCCGTCTCACGATCCATTGACATGTAAAAGGCCACCACAGTGATCCGAGTCATTTACATTCAAATTGCTGAATAAATGGCTGAGTATTAGTAAAGCGATTAGCCGCCGCGGTTATTGGTATGAGCCAACTGAAGGAGCGTTTCAGTCACGACAAATCTAGTTAACCCCCCATAACCTGGGTAAGTCATGTGCATTGGAAAGTCATTGGAGGTATTATAGTAAGCCTTCAATCCTGAACTGGGAATATCACATCAGAATGTTGGCCGTGAACTGGAAGTGAATGCTCAGGGACTTCCCGGGGATTGTGGGTAAAGTAAAGTCTGGCTTTCTCTCAATAATGTCATTTTGCAGTTGGCCCTGCTGCATTGTGACCTTCCCCATCATGGTTTCGATATATTACGGGGTCAGCATAAGAAATTAAGTAGGAATTTTTTGGGAGCTTTTCAAAAAAGCATTGCACAAAAGGTTTAGTGACTCATAAATGCATGAAATATATGTACAGTGCCGGTTTGGAGTACGGCAAGCCTGTCTATGGCAGGTTCTCACCAGATATATCACAAAGACCTTTGTGTCTCTCGCTTTTCGTGTGTTCGCTCGACAATGGGACCAAAACATTTTGCGTTTTTTTTGACGGTATTTGTTTTTTTATTCTGCCATTATAAATAGTCGTAATAATAATATCCTTCTCTCCAGTGAAATGTAAAATCGCAGTAGAATGACTGAGAAAAACAAAGACATACACTGACTCTAATTTAGATCAAACTATAAGTTTATGTTTATATCTTGAAAGGGTGACGTCTCTTGTAATTTAAATTCGCTTCAAAAGGATGGTGTGTATTAATTAAATCAAACAGTATTATATATAATTTTATCGAAAAAAATTGCACTGTCCTTTCCAGACCTGATTTTAACCTATAAATTCCGTTTGTTCTGTGAAGAAGGGGAAACTTCATCGGGAGTGCTACCGATACCCATAATCCACCACAGCGGAGAACATGACGGCTCATACTAAAACAGTGGGCTATGCTGAAACAGGAGCCTGGTTGCCACAGTGAAGATGACTGCTCAGTTAAGGTTTCTCTAAGTCCTCCTTCCACAGCGGTCCAATTATAGGTTATCACAGATTCTGGTATATTCAATAATGCCTGTTATATTTTGCAGTATTTAAGAGAAGCTGCCTGTGAGGACTCATTTAAATCAATCCTTCAGGCTTAGGACATGTGGAGTTTTATGCGGAGGGCATGGTACTGAGAGAAGGGGGAATGTTCGGCTGTTTCAGAGGCTTCTTTAAACTGGGGGAATCTTCAAAGACTACACCTTTAAAGTCAGCCCTGATAGAAATATCAAAGTGGACTATATGCCAACTTTCTAAATGTCACTGCAGGGAGGCTTACACACTTAAAGAGTTGCCTGGTGAATCGTAAGATGATAGTTGAAGGCAGTGAGACATCCCGTTTGACACACAGGCGGGGTGCTGGCTGACTCTGTCACCTTGTCAATACACAATCTATTAAACCCCAACTCACATTGTTCCCGACTTTTTAGAATTATATATTTTATACCCATGTACCCATTTTCAATACATTGCATGTTACTTCGAGGATATGATCTCCTCATATTTTATCACATTGCTCAGCGTAAAATAGGAGGCGGCGTGTCCAACCCAGGGGAGGATGAAGTCACATGACAAGCAAATTTTGTTCTCCTGTGTCCCCTTACACTAGCAGCAAAATGGCTGCCTTTTATCTGAAGTCTTCCCCAACATTTCTTTAAGCCCCTCTCCAAATCAGCCCTTCCTCCTGTACATGTGTCCTGTGGTTTTGTTACCCGTTCCAGCCAGAGTTTACTCTTAGGCAACAATTTACATCTTCAAGGTTCGTCAAAGCTCTTTTTTTTCAAAATGTTTTGGAAATCTGCGCAACCACATAGTTAATTTTAGCTCCCGATGAGGCCTTTAAAAAATAAAAAAAGCATAGGAGTGGTTGAGTCGTATGGGAATCCACGTGCTAATGGTACCCACTCTCCCTCTTACCTGCTTTGGAGTGGGGGGCAGGCGATGGATGAGGGCCTCACATGTTTAACGCTATGCATGCTTTGCCCATGAGTTGCCTGTGTTCTGCCCATGCTCTGACAATGTGCTGCCCATGATCTGCCCATATGCTGCCCATACCCTGCCCATACGCTGCCCATGCTCTGCTGATGCTCTGCCGATGTGCTGCCCATGCTCTGCTCATACTCTGCCCATGCTCTGCCCATAGGCTGGCCATGCTCTGCCCATGCTCTGCCCATAGGCTGGCCATGCTCTGCCCATGCTCTGCCGACATGCTGCCCATGCTCAGCCCATACTCTGCCCATGCTCTGCTCATACTCTGCCCATACTCTGCCCATGCTCTGCCCATGCTCTGCCCATGCTCTGCCCATGCTCTGCCCATACTCTGCCCATGCTCTGCCCATGTTCTGCCCATTCTCTGCCCATGCTCTGCCCATGTGCTGCGCATGCTCTGCACATCATCAGCACATGC
>JAODKN010000134.1:22528253-22541405 GCA_026774425.1 Petrocephalus zakoni | reverse complement strand
GCTGCCCATGCTCAGCCCATACTCTGCCCATGCTCTGCTCATACTCTGCCCATATTCTGCCCATGCTCTGCCCATGCTCTGCTCATACTCTGCCCATGCTCTGCTCATACTCTGCCCATGCACTGCCCATGCTCTGCCCATAGGCTGGCCATGCTCTGCCCATGCTCTGCCGACATGCTGCCCATGCTCTGCCCATAGGCTGGCCATGCTCTGCCCATGCTCTGCCGACATGCTGCCCATGCTCTGCCCATACTCTGCCCATGCACTGCCCATGCTCTGCCCATAGGCTGGACATGCTCTGCCGACATGCTGCCCATGCTCAGCCCATACTCTGCCCATGCTCAGCCCATACTCTGCCCATACTCTGCCCATATGCTGCCCATGCTCTATCCATGTGCTACCCATTCTCTCCCCATGCTCTCCCTAGCTCCAGGGGCAGGTGAGAAACCCTGGCAGGATTCTAGATGACGTGCCCTTGTCTGGGGGAAGCACTGATGTAAAGGTTACAGGGGGAGGGGTCATGGAGCGTGCTTGGCGGGGGGGGGGGGGCTGGAGTTCGGACAGGAGATACATGGCTGTAATTATGGAGTTCTCCAGGAGCATCTGGCAGCAGCGGGAGCAGCCGTGGGGGCGGGGGCAGTGTGCCTCCATCTGACGGTACATGTGGACCAGCAGACCCACTGCTGATCCCTCACCCTGGCCATTCCTGCATCTCCTCCTTCCTTGCCGAATTGCGATCGCTTCCACCGCATGCTAATTAAGCTGCATGGGCCGCCTCTCCCACTCGTCACACGGATGTTCGCGGAGACGCGTCTCGGTGACACCGTCAGCTACCGCTTCAGCACTAGCCCGGCCTGCAAGCTTTAACAGCAGGGCCTGATAAGTGAGAGCAATCTGTCAGGTCAGATGATGGGGGCGGGCCTCCTAAATGGGTCATTCTCCCTTTAAGGGAGGGGGTAGGCGGGCCGATGCCCAGGCCCTTCGCCGAAAACACCAGCTTTCTCCAAGCACCCCCTATATGCCAGTCAAAGTGGCTCGCTTTATTTTTCCGCACTGATTATTTTCCCCGAGCCGAGGGCAGTGTGAGCTTGATCGCTGCACGGTAACAACACAATGACCTGCAATTCTAGCCAGAATTGTGGGGTGTTTGACACTGATGGGAATGACACGTTTTGCACTCTTGTGTTTTACTTTTCCCATGACTTGACGAGGCCCAGGCACTGCTGCTTTACACGAGCAGCATGCCTGCGATCGCTGACCCCTTACAGGGGATCGTCCAAGCCCGTGAGCTCTGATTCGATCCCCGTTCTGAGGATTCGTCCTGGTCGTCCCTTTCACCCGGCTATCGATTTTCTGCCCACAATGGGCTGAGCCACTCATGTTAGCTGCTTCACCATGTAAGGAAAGCTCCGGGCAACAGGGCAATGAACGTTAAAAGGCGTTTCACACATGAGCCAAATGGATATGAAAATGAGGTTCTCCGGGCAGAACCGTCCTGCTCACACGTTTCCAGGAGTTATGTTTTCCTCCTGAGTTGTGCTCTGAGTTCAAATTTACAGAGCGGGATTGTACAGTGACTGACCGCACACCTCTTAGTGCTGTGGTTCCGATCCCCCTTATTTTCGGCATGCGTGTTTGTGCGTCTTTACGTTCTTCCGGTGTTGCATGGATTCCGCTGGTGTTCCCGCTCATTCTGAAGCCCTGCAGTTAGGCTAGTTGGCGTATATCAACCTCAGCGACAACTGTTACCCTGGTGTGCCTGTGGTCCAGTCCAGGATAAGCAACTGCAAGATGGACGGACGGAATTTAGCGACTCTTTTCCGACAGCCATAAACCCTTAGATAGTTAGCTGGTATCTAATGCCCATCTATGGTATCATTTGCCAAAAAAGGAAAACAAATCCGACTGGAAGCGTAAACAGACTCTCTGCTGAACTTTGACAAGGCCGGATTACCTCGAGGGGCAGGAGCGGTGGGGGACCGGAGGGGAGAATCAACGGGGAAAAAATCAATCCGCCGGATTTCTGAGGCTTGCAGCAGTGGCACTGATGTCCTCTGCCCCCCCCTCGCTTCAGTCCCCCTCCCCAGGCAAGGGACCCCCTGCAGCATTCTGACAGGGGCCTTGCTCCTCCCTTCAAGATGACTCCTCAACCTCCAGCAGTCTGCAGGATTGAATGTCCTGGGGAACCGTGAATATGCCATGGTTCCGGTAGATTATCCATGCCTGACAATCTGGGAACCTGAACTTATTAATTTCCAGCTTCCTATTTCAGACCTTTGCATCACTGTAGCATTCTCATGCATCCTTATCACCACTGTATGAAGAACATGCCGCTGAACCTCCTGGGTAATATTGTACAGGTTCTAGATAGCTCTAGAACAACACAGCTTCTCCCATAATTAAGCTGACAGAATCCCTCAGACATTTGATGGCTTTCTTACTGGCTGACGTAGCATCCTTCAGAAGGCCCCCTGTGAAGTTGAGACACCCTCTCAGAGCTGAAGAACGAGCATGTAAGCAGCAATTTGAATCTCAGAGAAGCAAAGCATTCTGGGATCATGCTGTCCCGCAGGTCAGAGCCACCTGAAACTGAATATCTTGTCTAAAGGCTGTAGCCTGCTACCGGTCGGCAAACCTTTTCTCAAGCCTGCTTCAAGAAAATAGACTCATCTCACCCAAATGGATAATTTTATATAAAACAAAATCTCCTAGGCCACTGGAATAGTGAAAGCATATAATGTTAAAGTCTTAAAATCTCTTAAAGTTGCCTTCAATTACATTTTAAATCCCCCCAGGACTACATGCTGCCTTTTTGTTGTCAGCTGTTTGTGTGGTGGCGGCCATAAAGATTATAGTTATTAGTGGAGTGGTTGAAGCAACTCATATGGGTCATTTTTAAATTCATACGCATTGCATGTATATGATTTAATAAATACATCTTGGTGTTTTCTAGATGAAATGGGCTGGAGATGACATTTTAATGCAACAATTTTCTCATCCAGTGTCTTGCATGAAGAGAACAAGACAATCGCTGGCATGAGTGTAGACAGATGGAGCGATATATTCCCTTCCCTGCCTTTCTTGGGAGTCGCGCATTGTGTAACATCATCAGAGTGTGGTCACGCGCCGTAGCGTTATCGAAATGCGGAGGGAATATTAAATCGAGTGTGCACTCCAGAGCGGGCCCACTCGCCAGAAGGGGGCTCTGTTAGCCAATGAACAGATGCTAGTGCAGCGAGGAAGACGCTCCCCGCACGTGGGATGCTATCGGCTTAATCATTAACCCTGATCTCCATCGAGTCCCGTTACTGGCTCTCGTCGGCGACGGAGAAGGGGTCTTCTTAACAAGAAAGAATGATCACATTCCGATGGTCCCATACGTGCACACACCCACACAGACAGACAGACAGACACACACGTTTGTATGCCTATCTTAGTGAGGACCGTCCATTCATTTCTATGGGAAAATTCCAGTCACAACACCCTTAGCCCCTACCCAGCCCTAACCTTAACCATAAGTAACCAAACAAGATACAACACCTTTGGAATTTTTACAGTTTTCCTTGCCTTTACAGATTTTTATAAAATGAAGCCTGACGTAGTGAGTACCAAAAAAAATGACTCACGTTTTTTGAGGATTTGTTATACTTGTGAGGTCCTTTGGTCCTAACAAATATAGCAAAACCTGCACACACACACATGCACACAAATTCACGTGGGCACACACAAAGAGTGTAATTTGTGGAGGTTGTACAAATTAAGCAAATCCCTGCTGGTACTACCGGCTGTGTCTCTTTGTAAAGCAGGCTATTCCTATTTGATAATCCTGGAATTACATTGTAACAGAAGTGACTGATGAGCAGAGTGGAAAGATGACTGTGTAATTCCAGCCGTTTGGCTTTCTGCACCATTGCATGCATGTGAGGGGGCTTCTAGGTTAGTTTGTACTGTGGCTTGGCTGATTGGCTCCAGCAGATCTATTGTTTTTTGTATGATGTGTATCCCAGTATGTCACCTGGTCCACCAGAGTCAGTGCTGCGAGGACACCAGTGTCTATGGTGTGAGGACCTCTGTGTCATGAGTGCAAGGAAATATCGGTCAGCACTGTGAGTGCACTAGAGTCAGCATCTAGGTCTATGCTATAAGGACCTGTATCAGTAGTATAAGAACCTTGGAGTCTGCACAGTGAGGACCCCAGAGTCAATGGTGTATGGGTCATGTCAACAGTGTAAGGATCATGCAGTTTGTATGGTGTAAGGATCATGCAGTTTGTATGGTGTATGGATCATGCAGTTTGTACTGTGAGGACACTAGAATTAGTGATACCATAACCTGGTAGTCAGTAGTGTAAGGACCTGGTAGTCAGAAATGAAATGATATCAGAGTCCATAGCGTAAAGATATCAGAGTCAATGGTGTAAGAACTACAGAGTCAGTAGTATAAGGATATCAGAGTCAGTGGTGTAACCTCAAAGTTGATTTTCGTTACCTTTCTCAGTTGTTACCCTCTTGGTCACCAAAAGGAAGTAAAACGACGATTCACATCCACAGGGACATTGATTAAAAAGCTGTAGGTCATTAGCTGTATAGTGTTTCACTCTCATTTTTAATTAAACTTTGTTTAATTAAACCTGTTTTGCCTTGTCAAACATCACCCTGTTTTACCTTGTCAAACACAGAGTCAAATCTCAAAGGTCACAGCCTATGCATTGAAAATTAATAATAAAAGTTATTTATTTATATTTCAGCACCTCTTCAGGCTTCATGTTCATTACTGGTTAATGCACTAGAATTTCCTCACTAGCAGCTGAAAACGAGTTAAAAGATGACTCACAGCCATCTAACATGGCTGTCACCTACCCGAAATGCTCATGAGTCTGGCCCGCTCTTTGAAGATCGATTGCTAGCTCGCAAATTAGTTGTTGACATTTGGTGGTATTTTGTGGTTGCAATATCCGTGGACACATGTGGCATTTGGGAGGTTCCTTTGGGTTAGGGTTTGTTATCATACACCTGTGCAAATGACGGATTGCAAAGGGGAATGTTGGAGTCAAATCCGTCAATGGTGTTTGAACAATATTCAGACCTACATAAACGCCAGAAATGTAGACTTAAAAAGACAGTGGACCATAGATCGGATGACTGGAGAAATGCCTGTGTAGATAAACATGGTGAGTATGAAATGTGATTTTTATATGGTTGTAATTAGAAAGCCTACAAAGAGTTCTTCAGTTGGGTCGATCCTGCCTCTGCTGTGTGTGTCCCTGTCTGTCATGGGGTTTCCAAAAACATGCAGTTAGAATAATTGGTTTTGCCCATAGTGTATATATGCACTCTGTAATGTAACTTATCATGTAGGGTGCTCTTGGGGAATATCAGAACTTTGGTCTTTGGGTATATCAGGGCTTTGGTCACTGAGAATGTCAGGACTTTTATATTTTGGCATATCAGGGCTTTGCTCTTTGGCTATATTAGGACTTTGCTCTTTGGATATATTAGGGCTTTGCTCTTTGGGTATGTCAGGACTTTGCTCTTTGGGTATGTTAGGACTTTGCTCTTTGGGTATATCAGGGCTTTGCTCTTTGGGTATGTCAGGACTTTGATGTTTGGGTATATCAGGGCTTTGCTCTTTGGGTATGTCAGGGCTTTGCTCTTTGGGTATATCAGGACTTTGCTCTTTGGGTATATCAGGGCTTTGCTCTTTGGGTATGTCAGGGCTTTGCTCTTTGGGTATATCAGGGCTTTATTCTTTGGGTATGTCAGGACTTTGATGTTTGGGTATATCAGGGCTTTGCTCTTTGGGTATATCAGGGCTTTGATATTTGGTTATATCAGGGCTTTGCTCTTTGGGTATACCAGGGCTTTGCTCTTTGGGTATATCAGGGTTTTGCTCTTTGGGTATGTCAGGACTTTGATGTTTTGGTATATCAGGGCTTTGCTCTTTGGGTATATCAGGGCTTTGCTCTTTGGGTATGTCAGGGCTTTCCTCTTTGGGTATAACACAGCTTTGTTATGTGGTGTCAGGGACCGTGCTGTTTTGACCTCCTTCACCTCCCCGTTTGGTCAGCAGGTATTGTTGGTCATTCTGCCTTTTCCTTCTCTGCACTTTAGTCTTTAATCCCTGTGTTTTTTCTAGCTCCCCAGTCTGCTGCATAGCTCAGTGGACTGGGTGTGCTGCTCAGATACAGTGAAGCTCCTGCTTGTGGGTTTGAGGCTGGCTTGACCAGTCTCATTCATTATTGGAGTATTGAGTTGTCTTACTTAGTGCTCTTTCCCTGTTGTCCATGACCCCGGTGGTCCTTTTGTTTGTACTTTGTTAATAAATCCCGTGTGTTCCTTGAGCCGTGCATCATAATGCTCATTTCCTTGCCTTCTTTCCATCTGCACCATGACATTTGGGCACGTGTGATCTATGCATCTACCAGGGCTTTGGTCTTTGCGTATGTTTTAGCAAACCTCAAACAAACCTGTTTGTTTACCCCTTACTGAGCAATTGGTGATTTGTTATTCTGTTCTTGTGTACAACTCTAGCCTGATTTATTGCCTTTTGCTCTTTGTCTTCTGTTTTGGATTTTCTGTTTGTCTCCACATTGCCCTTGTACAACCTGCAATATACTGCTTGAGTTCTGAATACTGATCTTGGACCTGGATTGGATTTGGACGTAAGCCTGGTGCGTCTTGCGTATTTGGGTTCTCTTGTCATTGTGGTAGAATCGGTTGTTTACCACCACTAGAACATACACATTCACATTTGTGTGGGGGGCCCTAAAGATATTGAGGTCTCCTGCTGGCCTTAAAGTCACCCCACTGGGCTATGGGATGAAGTGATTTTTTAAATGGGGCCCCAGAAATGAATCACATACCCCTGAGAATGGGACTTCAGCTTTCCAAATAGCCCGAACCTTGGGCCGTGCTTCCATGTCATTTTGAGCCTGGTTCTTTCCATTCTGAGGAAAGCTGTATTCCAAGCAAAAAAATCTGCCTGGTACTGCAGCAGCGTCACCGTTCAGGACTGACATGGCACTGCTGCAGCAGAGCGTGTCACGCAGCCTCAGGTAGCACGAGTACCCCAGGGCCCGGGCCGCTGAGAATCGAGGGAATTGGGGTTGCAGGCATATTTCGGTTACTGATCAGTTAGTAGTGCTTTGGGGGGCGGTGGGGGGGGACTCTAATATAAGGATATTTTAAGGATAGGGAGATGGAGGAATCAGTCATTTCTTGTGGCTATCCTGATCAGCTGATATGCAGGTCTGACACCTCAGGCTTTCCATACATTTTCGTGTCTGTGTGCTTCTGTGTCCATGCTGGCGGGGGGGTAAATACCACATGGTCAGTCTGGGATATCCCTGTGGCTGTGACACTTGGCCCAATCTAGGATTCTTTAAGGTGGGGAACATGAGAGATGCCATTAATCACGCAGAGGGACCAACCTTATCATTTGCCAATGATGTGTTTTGGACCACTGAGTGACAGGGGAGACGGCCAATAAGCTTTCATCTGGGGCCAGTACCCCAGTATACATTCAACATACTGGTATTAACCAGTTTGGACACTGGTCATTGCTTCTATGGAATCCCCTTTTACAGGCATACCACCAAATATGAATTATAATAACATAAATGACAGTGTGTGGCTCCATGGGCAGACCTCTGTGCCTGTGATCGGAAGGTCAGCAGTTCAAATTCCGCAGTCAAGAGAGTGACTTTAATTCTGGGCCCCTGAGCAAGACCCTTAACCCTTAGCTTCAGAGACTGGCTGCTCTCAACTGTACGTCACTTTTGATAAAAGCACCTGTTAAATAAATACAAGGATCCTTTGTTGTGATTTCTAATTTGATATTCCCATAACACTAAAGCAACATCATATGTCTGATTTACATATTCTTTTATTAATGCTTTTTGTTTATATGTGCTTTATTCTACCCTAGTGGGCTAAGGAAGTCTGTGTGCTGCAGGCTGCTTACAAATACATGATGATATTCAACTGGATGGTGTTTATTAGAAGGTGTGTTCCTTTAACCAAATCCATTAGCGTGCTGCTGTACTGCATCAGAGGCAATAAATTAGTCCCCGCTTACAGTGTATAACGTTACATTATGAGATCTTGTGATGTCAAATTAGGCGCTGCTGCACCGCGCCGGTACTGCGGATCCCGTTTGGCAGCGTCTGACTCAGGGCGGGAGACGGACGGAGCGGAAATGCGGGCAGCGGCGAGATCGCAGCGCTTGCCCGGACGAAACGCGCTGCACCGCGGCTCTGCAGCACACGCCTGAGTCACGGGAACCTACCAGAATCAGCTTAACGCTTCACCTCCTACATGATTCATCCCCATTCGTATCGGAATTGCTTCTTACCCACCCGGTGTCAGGTGACAGAAACACTGATTTCTGCATCTGGAGCTAATTAGCCATTTGAAAATAAATTATTAAGGATAAGCCACTTAACACAAAGGTCCATGAATCATGCGGATATTACGACAATATTCGATTATTTTAATATAAATTCCTGAGTTCCCATTATGTTGAAACACATGCTTTCAGTGATTAACTCACACTTTCTCTCACACTTTTTTATATTTTACAGCTACATACAGTATTACAGGATCATTTCAGGCTAAGAGCATTACTACCGCAAGACTCACACTAGCCACCTTCAATTCAGGTATCAAGCCCCAGTTCTTCATCACAAGGCCCCCCTTCTGCCCCTTTTTCACTCATCAGAAAATCAGAAAAAAACACCACAGCTGCCTTTTCCTATTACATCCCCTCCAACAGGTCAAATTCCATCAGACCGCCACTCTTTCAAAGAGCAACTTGAATCACCGATGGCAGCCAGCAGCTTGTGGGCACCTGATAGGCTGATGGCGCCACAGGACAGCAGGCAGCTCTGATCATTATTGGCTGATTATTTCCCTGCTCTTTCTGTTCCTGTGGGCCATTGATGCAAAGGACTAATAGAATTTGACCTACGGACAGGACTACGTTGGTGACATCCCTTGGGAAGCCCCTGATTATGACATTTATTTTCCCATGCAGAGTGGTAAAAAAAAAACCATAGGCAATAAGACAGAATACACAGTTAAACACCTAGGAAGACAATAATTATTAGCAATTTGGTAATAAAACCCTCAGAAGGGTACAGTGTATAAACACTGTGGAAATAAAGTCCTTTATGCTCAAAGTAGGCTGAAAGAAGCTCATTGTTTAGCGACAGCAATAATAAATAAAATATTTAAGTGCATGCGTATAATAAATAATTTGCCAGCGTAATTGTCAAATATAATGGAATGTCGACATGGCTTGTGTTTTGTTTTCATCGATTATTAATGTCTTGGGGAAGATTATTTCTTATAAGCCAGACTCTGCTCACTAGTGAGGGAGCTGGGAAAGATATCACCAGAGAGCAAGGTGGAGTCAAAACACTGAGTTAAGTCGAGTTTTTTTTCTCCAAAATTTGTTACGACTCCTTTTTTGTAAACTAGGGCATTGGCTTGAGAAGGGGTGACTCTTTGTTTCTCAAATTCCATCTCCCTGTACCCTGTGATATCCTCCCTCCATTCCTCACACATTACTGCTCCACACACTCGCACGTCGGATTATTTTGTGCATTTTACACTTTTGCAGACAAACCTAGCGTCGCCCCGAAAGCTCTTCTCCAGTGCTCCTCCCCGGTCAGACCTTGTCACAATAACCTCATTACTCGCTATCGGATCCCATCGGCTGTGGGCGTGGAGTGGGCGTGCCGCTGCCTCGCCAGTTATTTCTGTCTGCAGAGGAACAGTGAGACCGCGTGGCCTTCTTTCCTGAGCTGCAGACCTCCGCTGAGGCCTCACCCTCTTTACCTCAGGGTTGGTATCTCTGATGCTCACCTGCCCCTGACGCTCATGGTGGGCCTGAAAGGATTCCACCAGACGGGGCCACCAAATAATGACATTTCCAATTAACCGGGGGGCTGAATGAGACCGTGGTGCTGCTCGGCCTCCATTCATACCACATAACTTTGCCTCGCAGATTTTGCCATGCGCTGCGTATTTGCAGACATCACTCAAACTATTCACTCAGAGTCATTTTGTTTATAATGGAATCCTTTGCTTTAACCTTCATTTTAAATATCTGCCTCACATATTTGGGTTTGATGTTTTTCACTTAATCATAATAATAATAATAGTAATAATAATAATATTAATCAACAACAATAATAATAGTAATAATCATCATCAGCAGATAATCTTATATAATCAAAGAAATAAATCCATAATTTTCTTATCACTGTGACAGTACCTGGTGGTTTCACTGAATTGCAAAGAAGCTATTACCTACTAAAGAAGCTATTTTCTACTCTTTTAGGGCCAAGGACTCTTAGGAGACTGAGGATTAGGGTCAGATTTTCTCTTTTATAGTAAATATTACAGACATACCATACAAATGTCTAACACATTGACTTTTTTTCTTAGACAGAAAAAGTAGCCGGGAGACAAATGAAAACATTGAAATACCATTTTTATTTGGAGGCTATTTACATACAAACTTTTGTTTTCATAAATAAAAGCTGGTTTAATGGACAGTTGTACTGCGATTATTTCACAGGCCACCACCTTCAGGTAATCACAAACCGATGAGCTGAACAAATGTATTTGCACAAGTGTTAAATGCTCAAGCCTCAAAAGGCTGCAGATGACCTTCAGCCATGTCTGAATACAGATATCGCTCACGTTCTATGTCCCGCTGAATGTTTTACCTCTTCTTGCAACCTGCGATTTTGGAGCAAAACCGCTTTTATTGTGGTTCTCTATTTTGTGCTTAATATGTTTGAATCGTCTGTTTATAACCTCAGTGTCCAATAGCTCCTAGCTTCTCGTTAATGCTTGTATATATTAGCAGTGTTAAAATGGTCTTCCGGAATGATAACGTTACGGGACAGAGGAGCAGGTGCGACTCACTTATTACTGGCCTGACTCAATTCAATTCACCCACTCAAACGATAGCCATGACTCCTCAGACTCGCTCCCACATCGCTCTTGCCATGCAATTAATCTGAAATCGTAAGCCTGCCCGGGACATTTACACGCACACGGGTGCAGGTGTGTGCGTGTGTGGAATGCGTGAAATCGAGGGGGGGGGAGGGGAATGGGAGAAACAGGGGCGCAGATAAATATAGGTGACCCGGGGGACTGCAGGAAAAATAAAACTAAATTTGCGGTGAAGTTGATGGATCAGTTGCCACCATCAATCACCGCCGGCGGCCGTCACCAGGTAAGGGGAGCGCAGTGCGCTGAAGTTTGCCGCCGTGACACACAGTTGACGGGTGACCGCGCCGGCAGACCCTTATTTGGGATTAAGCTCTGGTGCCACACTGGCTTGCTGGTAAACATAAATAAAAATACCTGTTTTTGGGTGTCCTCTGTCGTCTCTTTGCATTATGTCCAGATCCATGTACAAAGTTCATCATTACCAAAACAGTATGCACAGGAATTCCCACGAATACAGCTCATTTAGCCATATATTGAAATCTCATGTACATGTAACCAAAAGCCACAGTGGCATTTATTGTGATTTTTATTGCATTCTATGTTATTCAGGCCTAGGATTTGAAATAGACGACGGAACAACAATCTCTAAAAATACGCGGCTCGTACCTTCTCACCGTGAAGTGCAGGCACTATATACGCCAGGCCATGACACACACACTCCCGTCTCGCTCCTCCTGCCGAAATCATCCCGACTAACTGAGAGCAAATGTCACCGCAGAAGTGGCTCCCTGTCCGGCCCGCCTGCCCGCTTGCCATGAACACATTCACGCCGGCGCTGGTTTCATCACCGACGGCCCCGTTCCATGAGACTGAGCCTGGTGCTGATTAAAACTGCCTCGTATCTGTGGGATATTGAATTCTTCTATCGGATTCGGATCTGCTGGGGATTCTGGCCAGGTGCCATTTCCGGGTATGGAGAGTGCCTCGCTGTGATGGGCCAGGCTGAGCTGAGACCCCCCCCCCCCCCACGTGCCATCCTGGGAGGGGCAGGAGACACGTCCCCCTTGTTCTTCCCCTTCACACGGTGGGGGTTCCTGTGAAAACATTGCCCCCAAGCCTGGAAGCCCCAAACTAGGCACCAAAAAATGGCGAAAAGG
The DNA here is from genome assembly GCA_026774425.1 of Petrocephalus zakoni. Classification (NCBI taxonomy): domain Eukaryota; kingdom Metazoa; phylum Chordata; class Actinopteri; order Osteoglossiformes; family Mormyridae; genus Petrocephalus; species Petrocephalus zakoni. The sequence goes on along the minus strand of JAODKN010000134.1, from coordinate 22,529,281 downwards.
ATTCCTCCTCACTCCGCGCGCTCCTCCTCACCTCATTTTTTGTCCTTTTCCCTGTCCTCCGACTTTAATAAAGCTGCCTGCCTCTCCCCGGTGCCTCCCTGCGCTGCGAAAGGCCAGTAGGACGGCCTTTCCCTTCCAGGACCGGTAAAATGGCCACCTGCCAGCTATCCTTAAATGGCCTCCCTCCCCTTCTCGCTCCCCCTCGTGTTCTCCCTCTTTGACGGAGCAGAATTCGCTAATCACATATTCATCCAATCAGCCCATCGTGTTTGTTTAACATACATGCATTTGGACAATTAATTAGCAAAGTGTCCTTAATCAGGCAGTTTGTTTATTAGGAAACTTCACAGGAACCCATGGGTAATTGTCTCACGTTGCGTCTGATTGAATTATATGTCACATTACTGTGCGTCCAAGGTTTACGGTTGACTGGAAGCTCATTTTCTCAAAGAATATGATTTAATTTCCTGTCTTGACTCAATAGTTATTACAAGTAATATTTAGTATATATTGTATCAAGTACTCACTATGGCCATACTAGAGAAGGGCCATGAGAGATGGGTGGATGGATAGATGGATATTTCAGAAATGCTGCATATAACTGCAATAATATCATTAAAAGCCTTATCAAACTATACATTTTTACACAGTATTTCCACAATATTATCATCCCATATATTTTATTATGACTATGATGCATACATTATTATAGTTGATGTTGGTTTTGACAGGGGTGCTTTAATGACAAAATGTACAAGTAATGTACCCAGAAAACAGCTTTTACAGTCACTTTCCCCCCTCCATCCGCATCTACACTAGGGCTATTCAAACCACAGTCCTTAAGGGCTGAACCCTACTGGCCTTCCTTTACCTGCGAGCTAGGTGTGAAGCATCCAGCCAATCAGAATCAGTAATTATTTACTTATATTATTTAGTAATTATCAGAATCATAATTCTGCTCTTTACTTTCAAGTGCATCCATAACCTGGCCCCTCCCTACCTGTGTGATCTGATTCACATCGCCACTC
>JAODKN010000134.1:22499118-22517694 GCA_026774425.1 Petrocephalus zakoni | reverse complement strand
CACACGTATGTGAGTCACTGTATCAGCACAGGGGTGTGAGTTATTGTGTCAACACATAGAGACCCAAGATTCCAGACAGTGAACAGCCCGTGAAAATCAGTCACCCGGAGCAGCTGTTAGCACAGATTGTTAAATATTAACAAAACTTACTGCAAATGGTGCCCCAACCAGCACAATTCTAACCTTCAGTTCAGGATTTAGTCCTTTAATGTTTTCCTTTTTTCCATAATACATTCATATATGTGGATTAAGCACAACAGTATGTTTATTTAACCTGGCTTTATGGGTTCATAATATATATATTTTTGCATTATCATTTATAAAAGTGCTAAGATGGATTAGCACCCCCTGTTGGGTGTGCCCTGCCTCATGCCCTGTCCTGCCTGAGATATACTTCAGGCTCATTCTGGCTCTGTACTGCATAAACTGTTATGGAACATAGATGGACAGAGTAATTAACACATAGTAAGTGGATCTGTTGCGGTAGGTCAGATATACGCATTACCAGCATCTATACAAATGATTGTTCACAATCAGTCTCACTATGCCCTCAGAACAAGAGGCACTCATATAATTAAAGCTAATTGCAAAAGGTGGCAGGCGATTCCTTAAATGAGCATGGTTGTGGCAGAATCATTAAAACAGAGCAGTCTGGAATGAAACTGGGGATAACATCAACGTTACAGAGCGACGCGATGAGATTCCCAGCCACGCCGCTCGCGGACACCAATTGCCAGCATCAGGATAATTTCTGACTGCATTTAATTGCTGTGTCATAATCGGTAGAACATGTCCTCGTTGTGGCACAGAAAATGCATTTAATTTCCTCCCTGCAAAGAGCAATGGAGGCTCAATAAAGTGAGCTCCGGGTCTGGATGCTGAATGCCGGCTTGTTTCTGAGATTTCCTGATCCCCTCTGGATTTCCTTTCTTGGATTTTTTTTAACCATCTGCTTCAGTGCAGGTGTGGGTGGGAGTGAGGGGGGAGTATAGCATAGCCATGGAAGACTAACCATTGTTCTAGTGGCCGTAAATATTTTCTCTACCCCCATATGTCATGCCAGTGGGTGCCTGTGGCTGTTGAATGTGTGTGACCTCTTTTTTAGTCCCCAGGGAAACAGATGCTCGTTGGAACAGGTCACTATGTAGTTCCTTTATTGGCGTCCTCACTGCAGCGTCAAAAGGATAACATCTAGATTTTCTTTTAACTGACATTTATTTCAAAGACATTAAGAACTGGGGATTGCACAATATCTCAGCCAGGCATGTTAATGCTGAAAGTTCTTAACACAGTTACTTTTTTTCCAAGGTTGATAAAGAAAACAGAGGACACTATGGATTTTGTGCCATCGCGCAAAAATCACAAAAGGGAAATGACAGCCAAGCCGAAATTCGGACCCTGCCTTCATGTGACCTCTGCGTGCTTGCGACCAGATAAACTTCTCAACCTATCACAAGCAATTCCATGCTAACGCTGACAAAAGGCTCACAGCATTACAGCTCCATAAAAGTTCCATTGTTTCCTGTCAGTACATTGCTAAAATAGTGCTAAAAAATTCCGGCCACTCTCAAGCCTCCATGAAATCACTTTTCTCTTTAAGAAACCAAGTCATTTATATCTCCCTGGCCCTTTACTCCACTGGGTCATCTAGTGCCTAGAGTGTTTTGGAAGCACTGAAGAATATAGGAGTGGACTGCTGGGAAGACACAGAAGATCTGCTTACGGTCAAATGCGGCTGGCTTTAGACCTGCAGCCTTTGGGACAGGAGGCAGCCACCGTACCTGTTGAGTCTTCATAAATCCCGGGTTATTCCTCGACCTGTGCGATTGATGCGACTTTATCGCTAGCTCGCCCGTGCACTTTGTAAGCCTCCTGCACTCTGTGTAGGTATGCGGTATTGAGAGTAGAAAAAGCAATAATGTTGAGGTAATAAGGTGTAGTGGATTTATGTGATAATGGAAAGAAAATTGAATAGGTTTGTGTGTTTTGGTCCTGTGGAGGGAGGCGACTCGGGGGATTGTGTCTGAGGAGTCTGCCTTTCTGAAAAATGTGGTTAAGGGGGGCAGGGAGCGTGGTTCAGGTTACCTGCAGAATCATCATAAAGAGAATGTTTAATGCTTTTTTTCGCAAGTTAGTATTGCCTGAGCGTGCATGCTCTGTGTAACCTTTTTATATTTAATTGCCCAAGGTACTGCTGAAAATTGAAATAGAATTTTGCTGGTTTAAAGAGCTTGGGTGTTTTACTTCAGCAATGTCCTTTAACTGCTATGCCATCTTCTGGCCCAAAAGCAGGAAGACATATAAAGTCTGGATTGCTAGTTCATTACAGATCCTCTATTTGGCCTGTCTTCATTTTCTCCATGTTAAGACCAGTTCTCCTACCAAAGGCTGAGTGAGTCTGGTCATTCAGAATCCTACAGCTTTAAGAATATCCACTGAAATATAATCAGCACTTTATTGACACTTGAGTCATTATTTACTACCCAATTAATTGCTTCAATTAATCAATTAAGAGCTCAGAATGAACAAAAGCAATCACAACCAGTGCCTTGTATCACCTCAACCTGCATCATGATGAAAACTATTATCCAGTCTGGTTGTGGAGTGTTTATGCAGGAAGAACATTAACTCACTCACAAAATCGAATGATTTATTTTCAACAACACACTGATTTCAGCGTTCAGGTGGGCCGGCTCGGGAATGGCGTCTACGGAAGGTGGTGAGTGATTGTTGGAAACTGATTCAAAGCACTTTTATGTATTCGCGGAGGCCATGCTTTTCTGAAGGTCTGTAAGATTCGCTTTGGTTCTGAAGGAGAACAGATCCATGGGACATGGACTCCCCATTTTTGCTCCCTCCCAGCTTTCTGCCAGACAGTCCACATTTTTGCTTCTTCCCAGCTTTCTACCAGGTAGTACACATTTTTTCTCCCTCTTAGCCCTCTACCAGACAGTCCATTTTTTTGCTCCCTCCCAGACTTCTATCAGACAGTCTGCATTTTTGCTTCCTCCCAGCTCTCTACCAGACAGTTCACAGTTTTGCTTCCTCCCAAGCAATTTACCAGACAATCCACATTTTTGCTCCCTCTCAGCTCTCTACCAGAGCTTATTTAGGACAACACACTTTATGACACAGAGGGATCAAATTGATGGAAAGAAAAGAAGGAACAGGCTGGGACAGCAGGACTGACACAGAGCTTTGGTAAGGGTAATAAAATCCAGACAGTCAAGGCACTTGGGTTGAATGTGTGGTTGGAGGCCTAGAGAGAGTGATGACAATTATTTTATAACACTATACCTAATAGGTGAGAGGAGCTTGTCACCTTCACCCTACCACAAGAAATTTATGGCCAACAAACTTACAGAAATACAGAGGTGCAAGTGTTTACGGCTTGTGGGAGTTTTACTTACACAAAAATGTTTTGAGGGCAGAATGAAAAATAATACCAATCAGATTGTAGAGGAGGTAGGACCAAGACATCTGATTGGTTGGTTGGATATTTGAGACAAGATTTGATTGGTTAACTCTTTGAACAAATGATTTTTAGTTTTGACCTCAGAACATTTTTGTGTAAGTAAAACAACTTTCCAGCTGTTTACAAAACTACAGAAGCTGTTAAAAGGATACTTAAGGCTTTTAACTGGAGGCCCTCTAGACAGCTTTCCGCGACATCATAACATGAGAGGCTCCAAACCGTGAGTCCACTCTTGCGCTTACAAAACAGTGTAGTCGTGTTGTTCTGACCAGCGTCTTGTGGTGCAGCGACACTGCTTAGCAGGAGCATGTGTTATCCGTGACATTGCTACAAGCTCTGAAGTAGAGTACAGGTGTGTTTTAAGGGCCCGTGGGGCTCGCTCTCCCCAGGTAGGTGCCCAGTGCGCTCATCACACGGAAAGTGCTGTGTTTGTCGAAGGGAGACGCAGTGGCCCCGATCGAACATCTGCAGAAACGAGCGCTCTGCCTTTTTTTTGTGTCCCTTGTTGTCGGCACATTGAGCTACCTTATTTTGCGAAGGACTGCAGATCCTACGATGTCCTGTGATAATTAAATACACACCTGTTATTGGATTGGGGGGCGGTCTCTTAACCTCATGGCTTCCTGATTTTTGGCGCATGATGCTGCGAAAAGTATTTAGTACAATTAAGAGGATTTAAGTATAATCAAGTACGGGAATTCCATCATTGTTCTCGCCCCTAATTTTATTTTAAGATGATCTACTCGGACGTCAGGGTCAGTGCTCGTCTGTCCCTGTGCCTTGTGTTCGGTCCCTGTTTGGCCAGCAGGTGTCGCTGCCAATTCTGGTCTCTCCCCTGCCTTAGCCCCAGTGTGTCTCCAGGTTTCCCAAGCTGCTGTGTAGCCCAATGGGTTGGGTGCATGGGTCAGTGGCTGTACTCTCTGGTCATAGGTTTGAGGCTGGCTGGAGGATAGCCTCTCCTGTTTAATATCTTTTGCTTTTTCAAGGATCTGGATTTGTTTCTTTGTATCCCTGATTTACGTTATCCTGTTTGTGTGTTGCTTTATGATCTTATTCCTAGTGTCTCATAGTGTTCAGCGTTTGTTGGAGCTCCCTTGTTCTGTGTTAGTTAATTGGTAATCCACTCCACCTGTTTCTTCTTAACCTATGTTCATTTTGACTGGTCAGTCCTTTGTTTGCCCTGATTCCCTGTGTGAATTTAAGTGCATCCTTCTGTTCTTTCACTTAGTGAGTCATTGTGCTATGTTATAGAAGGGTAGTCTGATAGCCTGTGTTTTGCTTAGTTCCTTAGCTATGTTTATTGTATGGTTTTTAGTTAATTCCTTATTTCTTCTGGGTGGTGGATCATTGTCCTCATTTCCCCCGCTCTCTCTGTAACACTTGGGTGGTTCCTTGGCTTAGCGGGTCATCTCAAACTTCCAGGGATGGGGGTTAGATTCCTGCCCCAACCTCTGAGTACATACAGACACACTTGTCTCCACCTCTGAGTGCATTTACACTTATTTTACATGGCAGATGCTTTGTCCAAAGCAATGTACAAGTAAGACAAATGCTACAACACAAACATTCGGCTGTCAAGCAGTCGACTTGGCATGAATGCGGCTAGGCTGAGCTTCCAGTGAATACCCAGGTAGGAGTGTAAGCGGCATTGTGGCAGGAGCTACCCATCTTCCAACCAAGCAAGAATCTTAGAATGCTCTTCGGTCAGCAGAAGATGTCACATTAAATGCATTCAGGAAGTGTACAGTAGCATTAGGCTAGTAGAGCTATTCCTAAAACAGATGGGACTTGAGGCATTGAAGATGGAGAGAGAATGAAAGCTGGATTTGGTTTGGTTCATTCTACCAAGGGGGAGCTACACCAGAGAACAGTCTGATGTGAGACTTCTCGCATGGTGGAGAACCAGGCTTGCTGACCAAAGAGGGCAATATGCTGTATGGTCCTCCCACAGACCAAGACCATGCTTTTAGACGGACTAGTGTCTCTGAATTTCCCCTAGTTTGAGTGTGTGGGCCCCGTGAAGCACTGGTATTCCATCCAGGGTGTCCCCTGCCTTGTGCCTCCTGGGATGAGCTGCAGGGTTTTGCCACAACCGTGTACTGGATTTGCAGTTATGAAAAACTGATGAAGTTACTGCTTAGACAACTTGATCTAAGAAGCTTATCCAATAAATATCAACGATCTTAATAGGCTAAGTGGCTTGAGCAGTATTTTTAAATGCAGCACCCTAAATAAACTCGGATGGGGCCAGTTTTTATCATCTATTCACTAATCCGGTACATCCAGTGGACGCCCTGGAAAAGATGCCAGTCCATTGCAGGACATGCACTCATGCAGTCAGCACTAAGGCGATTAGAGAGGTGCCCGTCTATGTAGTTGCATGCTTTTGGGCTGCAGGAAAGAACTGGAGTACCCTGCAGAAACCTGCACTACATGGGGAGATCATGGGATAGACACTCAAGGTGGGGGCAGCCTTTATACCTCAAATCAAGGAGCTAACGGCTTTTTCCTTTGTATAACTGGCTGGATCTTATATGGAAGTGGACAAAGTGGAGTGAAGGTTTGTGTGAGATGAATGGCAGACGCAGACGTTATCCAATGTGAAGGCCGGGACTAGCGGGCGGGCTGAGCGCCACGCGGCCCGCCGTTTGTGTTCAGTAATCTGCCCAATTACCTCCTGTGGAGCCCAAAACAAAAGAGGCCTGAGTTAGCTTACCCTGAGTTAGCCTACCCTGAGTTAGCCTACCCTGAGTTAGCTTACCCTGAGTTAGCCTACTCTGAGTTAGCCTACTCTGAGTTAGCCTACCCTGAGTTAGCCTACCCTGAGTTAGCCTACCCTGAGAGGGTGCAAAATAGAACATGTGAGTGCGATGGCTGCCACCCCCTGCGATGTGAGTGAAGCCGGGGATGCAGAAAGTACAGCCTGATGGGCTACGGCCGCAGACGGGGGATCGGGAAAGAAATTGTTTAAATGTGTAGTATTAATACCATTATAATAAAATTCATACTTGCTATTCAAACATAAGTGTGCTGGTAATCTTTCAGTGTTGCATCTGTCTTGGGTTGAAATCTTTCATCTGGTTAATTTCAGTTTAATATGGCTCTCTCTTTAACACCAATAAACAATTTTTTAAGCTGCAAACATTTTTGCATTTCTGAATGACTTTTAGCAGGATGGTAAACTGAACCTGGTGGCACTGGAACGAGAAATGGGTATGAAAATGTATTTGGGACAGCGGTGGGGAGGCACCAAAAAATAAATAAATGCACATTGTTTTGAGTGTGAGCAGCTAGTGGGTATGTTAATATACAGGAAATAGAGATTAGCTGACAGGAAGGCTCCAGTGAGACCTCGGCTAGCCATCGGGGCCTGGGAGTAGCAGACACTGGGGAGAACCATAAACTGGAGCTGGGAGTGTGGGCCTGCCCTCCGAGTTCAGAAAAGAACCATCTCTTATCTTTCAATGTGAGCAAAACCATCATATCTCATTATGGTCACTGCTTTTTGAGATTCTCTCTGTAAAGTTCATGCCAGGCTTGGGCTAACAAGGCTTAATCCTCAGACGTTTTAGCGAAGCTTTCGCAGGTGCGACTCAGACCAGCTCCTATAATCATGCTAATTGTTGACCACTTCAACTTAGGCTAGAGTTCAGACTCCTCTGGTGTGCTGTCCTCAAATGATTTAGCAGATACCTGCAGAGTGAAATTACAGAGGGCCAATCAATGCAGTGCAGAGCAGCAGTCTATGACTGCCTTAAGGTACTCTGCACAGACCCCAGTGCTGCAGAGTTATATGGGATAGCGAACGTCTTAAGAGATGCAAATAATATTCCACAGCCTTCTGTGGGTCTGATGCAAAAGCAGAAGTGAATAGCTGATTAATGATGATTGGAATGCTGTACATGGGCACAAAATCAGTACTGACCTCTTCAGTCCAATTCAGACCAGATTGTAATATCCTAGTACTGCCTGAATGCCGCAGGAGCATGGGAATCAGTTTTCAGGCGTTGGAGAAGATCTCATGAAGGGAATTCAAGGTGCCACCCACCCACAGACATCACAGAGTTTGGCTGCAGACAGAGGAGCTGCAGAGCAGGCCCTCGCTGCCATCATGTTCCCAGCACCGCGTTACCGGCGGCACGGACCATCCCAGGCGGCGGCCGCAGCTCCTTTAGTGCTTCTCGTCTGCTGAGAGACACCATGTCCCCAGACGGACTCGGCCACCTGGCAGTCATGGCACTTAGTGAGTTTCTGAATGCCAGTATCTCCATATGTTTCGGACAAGTGCGAGAGGCGATTCTTCCATCTTTTGTTGCATATATGGCCATGGGGGACCATCGACATTTGCAGGCATGACAGTGGCACTACTGTAGCCGGGGGCCGCTGGTGTTTCTGCCATCAAGGTTGACTTTGCCAGCTTCTTTTTGACCGTGGTACCATCTACTAGACTACTTTGTGAGGTGTAAAGGATATAGGAAAAACATCTGGACACATTCTAAGGAGCCTAATGGTAATGTCTAGGCATAAATCTCACCTCAGCCAACCTCCACTCTGATACCCACTTATTCTGGTGGGTATCCAGGTCCAAAGAGTAAAAATCCAGACCAGAATTTTGTTTCAACCAACCAGTTGAGAATGAAGAGATTCAGTCATGGAGTGCTCAACTAGTTGGTTGAAACAAAATCTTGGTCTGGATTTTTACTCTTTGGACCTGGATTGCCCCCCTCTGCTTACTGTATTCTGCGACTGTAGGAGATGACGGACGCCACATTGTTTATCGAAACCAAGTCAAGACCAGTGTTTCTGAACCCAGTCCTCAGGGCCCAGACAGTCCACATTTTTGCTCTCTTGCACCTCCTAACACACCCGTAGCAAGTCTTTATTATTCTGGATTGGCTGGGAGTTGTGGACTGTCTGGGGGTTGCTGAGTACCGCTGTGGGAAATACTGGTCCAGACCCTTCTCTTTGATGCCCAGAACGAGAAGCCTACTGAAAGAATTTGTTTTCCCAAAACATCGTATTTTGCTCATCAGAGTTTAGTGTGTGGCGAGTAATGAAAATGTGCGGCGGAAATTAGCGAAAAATTTTATTTAAGCTATGTCAGGTAACTAAATAACTGATGCTCCTGAAACATACTTAAGTGTTGTATTGTAAGTGTGAAGTAGTCTTACTTCGTAACTGTACACCATTGCCAAGGAGTGATTATTAATAACCGCCAGACACTGTCATCAGCGTACATGAGGATTTCTCGTAGACGTGACGCTTATGGAGAAACGTGACTGCTTACTTGCTGTTACCTCAAAAAACCCCGGACAGACACATTTTCTTCAATGTAAACCTTGCGGGAGATTAGTGGGTACATTTTTTTCCATTAGCTGTCTCTTAGCTGATTCATACTCTAAGTTGTTTAAGTGTAAAAAAAACATTATATGCTCTGTGTAAAGTCTCCCTGTAAGCACATTTCTGTGACTCAGTGTAATGCCTGTGATTTTGACTGCTGGGGGAATGTTTTTTTTTTCTTCCAGAGCTCAGGCTAAATAAGATAAAGTATGAATCATAGGTGCTCTAATCTGATGGATCCAGCAATGTTCCGTTAATGTTAAGGGCCATGCATGACATTTAATGTGTGCATGGCTGCCATCTCCAGCTTCCGTCCGTGTTAAAGGGACTCCTTTCCTGTTAGCAGATGCGAGGATTGATCTCTGGCACTGAAATCGTCACCGGCTCAGCGCTGACAGGGTCTAAGCCGTTCGGGAATGTTTAATGCACGTCTCCGACAGTTAGATGTTTGCTGTTTGTCTGCTTAAAGGAGCACAGCAATGAGAACATGGAGGAGGACCACAATGCGTATATATGGGGGCGAATTCCCGTCTACGTCGTCTCTCTGACTAACTGGTTATGAGCCAACCTTAATCACACTCCACAGCCATCAGGACTGAACCTTTTGTTTAGGGGCCATGGTCTGCATGGTTAAACTCTAACATCATTACTGTTACTGTTAGGTTGATGTTGGCTCCTGGCAACCTTGTAGACAGCATTTCAACAAATCAGTCTCAAGTATCATTTTGTTTAATTTTTACATTGTGTACGGAAGGTGCTTTGGGAAATTAATTAAACCTAAATCTGAAATAGAATTCCAGCTACAAAGCAGTAACTGCAAAAATGCTGGACAGCACTCTGCCGGGCAGAGCAAAATTCTGTAATATAATAATTCATAACCCTATGTTGAAATAATAATTCAGCTCAACGCGCGTCGACACGGTCACTTTTAGCCCTGATGGGGTGACAGGTTCAGTTATTCACTTCAGCTGCCTCTTAAATTCCGTCCCATAAGACTGAGGTCTGTTTTTCCCTCACCTGCAGTGATGCTCCTCCCCCGTCTCCACTCCTGCACTGAGACATCACCTTCCTCACATCACCTTCCTCACATCACGTGGCTCAGTTTGCCAGCAGGGACATAGACATGGGTGGGTTCAAAGTGACACAAGCCCCAGCTGAAAGCTGATTGGTCCACAGATTTCCCCCTCCCTTGTCACTCACTGATTTAGAGTATGTCATTGGCTAATGAAACGGTTTCCCCCTGTGTATGAATAATGGCCCCGGTAATGTCCCCCCACTACAAAAAGATGCTAGAATTACCCCTGGAGTCTGGCATGCCATCTCAGACAGAGTATGAATCGCTGTGTTGTTTGTGTTCTAGCCCCCCCGGTGGCCGTGGTGCCAACCTGCAGGCCACAGAGACAGATGTTCATAAAATCCCTGACATTCAGCGCGCTTAATATTGCAGTGGGCTGGGACCGGGAGACGGGGTGGGGGGACGGGGGGACGGGGGGGTTGGAATCGCGGGCACGTGAAGGCAGGACTGATCGTGCCAAAGTCCACCTTGCTGCTGAGAGGATAAAGGGATTAGCGGAAGACACACAGGACGGGATTAGGGCCGGCCTGCGCTCCGTCTCCCTCGGCCCCGGCGTGCCGCCCGCTCCCCGCTGCACGCTGCGTGGCTCTCTCCCCCCGGCTGGCGCTGACGGTAATCCCTACAGGGGCTCGCGGTGGACAGTGGACACCAGGCCGGGTGCAGGATGGGGACCGGGGACTGTGGCACAGGAGTGGCGGCCGGTCACAGCTAGCCTGCTCCGTAACGACGGACTGACGTAAAGAAGCCAGAGGTCCATGAAGCGGCGCCGAGCGTGTGACGGCATGAAACTGCTTGGAAGCGAAGCAGGGAGGAATTATGTAGACACAAGTTTTCAGATTTCATTAAGCATGATGAAATATAGATCTGCTCTTATATTACCGGCCTTTTTTTATTTTTATTTCACGTATCCTAAAGGCTTTACCCCGATTTGCTAACCCCTGCTGGTTTCATGAAAAAAAGATATTTATTGCTTTGAGGCAACATTACAAATCAAAGTTGCTTGAATTATTTTCTCGTGGATTCTTTTTCTTTTGAGAAATTCGGCTGAAATTAAGTCAGTAACAATCCCTCGCCCGTGTCACGCGGGGCAGGTTTGCTTTGCTCGTAATGTTTATTGTAGTTTCGAATAAATTTGACGTGAAGGCTTTTCTGTGGGAATCCTAGCTGAGGCCTCGTTCCCACTGTGGACTGGAGCTCAGTGTTATTCTGCAGATAACTTAAATACTGTTTCATCACCGTGTGAGCTGACTGCTGTCATCAGTGCTATTCTTCGTAATGGTAAGATTATTTTAATTGTAAGGTGTCTCCGGTGGTTTGTATGTAGACTTTTCCAAGTAACTCCCTGCCTGAGCTATGTTTCATCACGCCTCATCACATTCTGTGTGTGTTGCATCGTAATGCCATTTTTCACCTGTCCCTCCCCCATGTAATACTTGAAAAGGAGGCTAACTGCGGTAAGCCTTGCGTTTTATCCCCTGTGTGACACTGCTCTTCCTGTGAGCTGCACACTTTGCCCCCCCTACATTTTATTGTTCTATCTATGCTATAAATATGATAAAACACTGAAGCGGTCACATGACAGAATTAAGATTCGCCAACCTCAAGCGAAACCTCTGTCTTAGGCGAATTAGGAATGGGGATTACTTTGCCTACACGTCAAATCAAGTCAAGTCAAGTGGGTTTCATTGCCTCTGTATAGATAGTATGACATACAGTGACCTGAGATAAGGCTACTGAAGGATTCTTAGGAAATCATTTGAGAGTACAGAGGCCAGACGTGGGAATTAACGACACCAGCTAATGGGAGCACGCTTTTCAGTTTGTCTTGGCATGACTGGGATACCAAACAGCTAGCTAGACTCTCGGCCGGAAGCCATCCATCGTTAAACTGCCTAACTATTCCAAGGTCATGGGGGACCCGCAGCCTGTCCTAGGCATTGTGTGACTGGTTAGAGCACTGTGCCTATGATCAGAAGGTTGCACGTTGAAATCCAAAGGTTGACAGTGATATTACCGTTAGGCCCCTGAGCAAGGCCCTTAAACCTTAATTACTCCAGGGCCCAGGTGAACCTGCTTTCTCAGAAAAATACATGTCAATGTGTATAAAAGCATCTCCTAACCGCATATTACAATGTCATCCCTGGGGAAGACCCTGCATAGGAGTCCAGTCCGTTTTAGGGCACATACACACACAATTGGCAGTTTTGTACCTTAGTGCTTTTTTGTGGACTGTGGGGCGGACAGCGGAGTAGCCAGTGGGAACCCTCATGTCATGAGGAGAACATACAAACTCCGCCCACACCAGCCTAGGACTGAGCCGGCCTGCTGCCTGGCTTACATCGTGACCTTCTATTAGTGAAGAGGGGACAAACTATTCAATCTCTGTTTACCTGTTGTCCTATTTGACATTAGTCATTTTATTGAGGTAATAATGTATGATGAAGTGTCTGTTTATCATACTAGGAGGTGAACATTATCGCTCAGCATTACTGTGCAATGTTCCCGCTCGATAACATCATCTATCACATTCGTCTTTGTCGCGCTAATAACGTTATTCTCTCGTCGCTACAACAATCTGATGGAAAAGGTTCACGCGGAAAGTGGTGAGGGGGAGTCTTGTAGATACTGGGAAAGTCCTCCTAGTCCCATGAACCACCCCCCCCCCCCCCTGCAGGGGAGGGAGCTGGGATGTGGGGATCTGGATTTCGGAAGGTAGTGAAGTCTGACTAATCAGAGGCTGCTTGGGGGAGCATTAAGACGGACGTGTGCGGGGAGAAAGTGACACCTGGAAATTACGCAATGTAATAGAACCAGCCGAGTGGTAAATGTAGCTTTTAAATAGGTTCTGTGTTCTCCATTAACTTCCCCAACGCTGATTAGTCCTGACAGTCAGGAAAGTGCCAGTCAGCACATTAACCCCCTCACCTCCAACCTCGGCATCAAATTCATAGTCTGGAGTGGGGGGGGGGGTGTTGTGCTGGAGGAGGGTGGCTGATTGGTCGATGTGGCAGGAAAGTATAAGCAATTGGCCGAGGCCAGTCGGTCTGGGTAGACGGGAACGCAGGCCGTGGTCAGTTCTGACCCCTACAGGGCGTCAGAAGGAAGTTCAGGGCCAACCGCTGACGTGCTGACTGCCTAACTGAGTCAAACCAGTTTATTTCCAGGAGCCCGAGTCAGACTACTAGTATGAAAAAGAAGGAGCCAGTTAAGCCACAGTAACCAACTTGTAAACAGTTAACTCTCAGGCAGAACGGTGAGTAGTCGGAAGATTTAGCCGGATTCCGAGCAGCTTAGTCTGTATTAAATCTGGGAATTAAATTTCTCAGCTAATGAATGCAAACCTCATCATGCAGTCCGGTGCTGAATCCCTCAGCTGAAGTATAAAATGATGTTTGTGATTGTTACTGTGTACTGAAAAAGAGAAGGGGGGTGCTTTCAAGTTTTAATCAGTAATCTTGTGATCTGCATTTGGCATAAGCTTTCCAGTCTGCTTAAATTCCCTTCCCTTGCGCGTCTTGTACCGCGTGACATTTCTCAGTGGGAAGTTCTGAGTGCGGATGTGTGTCTGCCTGCTTCCTGGCAAAGGAGAAGCTCCAGCCCCTTACCGTCAGCCTGTAAATGCCAGTTTCTTTGTCTGATGGGTGCCAGACACCAGTGCAGTAAAGATCAAGCTCGATGGTGTCAAGAACACTCTGCTCCCCCATCACCACCCCCCCACCCCACCCAAACTCATGAACACATCCGCGACTCACGATAAGCAGTTTGAAGGGTAGCTGAAGGAATCGACTGGGAGAGAGACAGAGCGAGAGAGTGCGAGAGAGAATTGCAGGCAGGCTTCACATCAGACTGACACAGGAGGACCGTGGGTAAAACAGCACCATATCACAGTCTTGGATATTTCATGCTGGGTTCAATGTCAGTTCTAGATCCCTCTAGAACCTTCTGTTTGAAGACACATCTTTGATTATTAACGATCCCCCCACGTGCAGGCAGTTAACATTATTATTCCCCTTTTCCTAGGGTGGTGAATACGATTCATCATTACGGGGGCAGCGTTTAGAGCGTCCCAATCAACAGCATGCTTCCTGTCATGCATTGGTATGCTGGTGATGACCCAGCAATTGGTGGGTTCCTTCCTGGTATTGGCAGAGGTGGAAATTTCAGGTCCATAAAGTAAAAATCCAGTTCGTGACTCATACTCAACTGGTTGGTTGAAACAAAATTATGGTCTGGATTTGTACTTTCTGGACCAGAGACTTCCACCTCTGGGTTTCGGAAAGGCACCTGAACCAGGGGAGGGTTAATAAAAAAAATTGCACTTGGAGGGTCAGATACAGCTGAAGGTCACTAGTATTTTTTAATCTTTGTATTTTGTTTGATCATATAAACCTACAGGGGTATTTTTTCTCGATGCCATGGCATCTGATTTTTAAATAATGGCATGCATGGCTAAAAGCCTTTACCCTGTAGGTCTCAATGAGCCCGTTTCCCTGTTCTGGATTTGGAGCTGAAATACAGACTGAGCTAGTCATCGAGTGCCAGGCGCTTTTTGAGAGCTTGGTACCTAAAAACTCAGAGATTGGACTCGGCGCGATGGGTGACCGTGGGGGTGCTGGAGGGTTCCGTGTTTCCCTGAGAACCTTTCGATGCTAATGCCTGCCGAGAGCAGCTGGGCTACATCTGCCACTCCACTTTGCATTTCAAATGAATGCGCGATAAAAGCTGATTTTACACCGGTAACTGACTCACAAGACCCCCCCCCCCATCACCAGCCACCCAGCTTGTATGTTCGAATTTCTTAGCTGAAAATCAGACAATGAGTCTGATGGTGGTGGAATGCTGGATTGTCTGAGGCGATTCGCATACCGCTGTTTTGACACTGAAAGTGACATTTTTTTGAAGCTCTTTCCAGGGACTTGTGGGACCTGAACAATCACCCTTCCATCTGTTTACACAGCCAGCCAAAGCTGAGCCGCCCCTATTAAACCCCCCCCAAGACCGGCCTTCGGAAGGGGTTAACTGTATACCAGACCTTTACCGTCGATTGCTGTCCAGTCCTGTTCCTTATCTCCTATTGCCAAGGCGCTGCATTGGTGAAAGGGCGGGGGAGGAGAGGACCCCACCCTGCTGTGTGTGTGAGGCTGGCAGGGTCACAACCCCACTGCCACAATGCCAAAACTCGAGGCGGGGGATGGGGGGGGTGGTCAGGGAGAATGGCAAAGATTTCCTTTTGAAATTAGCTCCCTGTTAACCCAGTGTGGTAACTGACCAGAGGTCTTATAGCACGTGTCTCTAAATGTGGCATGCGGCTCCTTACCAGAAGGTTGCTGGTTTGGAGCCCATGTCAGTGATTTTATTGTTGGACTCTTTGTGCAAAGTCCTCATCCCCCTGTTCTTCCAGGGCCTGGCTGACTGTGAGTATCTGCCGTGTAACTAAGGGTAACATGCAGTATGTCATGCACCATATCTCCCCCAACCCAGACGTCACTATTTCAGGAAATGCTGATGTTTGTACATCAAATCCCAGCCGATGAAAGCAGTGCTTAATTAGCTGCACCTACTCTACACCACTGGGACATCTGTGAAAACAAAAAAACAAGCCAGCTTCCCAATTTCCTGAATAATTATTTTGACCTATACGTTTTGGTTTGATTATAGTTTTGCTTACATGCTTAAAATGACCAATGAAATTTGTTTTAATAAACGCACTCGGTGGCTTAATATAAATAGGTTTTAATTAAGCTTCATTCTGAGTTGTTTAATCAGTATCCAGTGTAAGTATTTCCAGCCAGCTATCATCCATAACCTATTTTCCAGTGTAGTGGTTGTGGTGAGTCTGGATCCATCCCGGAATATAAAGAACAAGTTCACCTGATCTCAACTGACTGGATCTCTCGGGAGTGGAGAAGGAACCCCAAGGGGATATGGAGGATGCAGCGTCCACAAGCACGGAGCCAGAAAAAGTCCTTAGTTAATGACTGTATCTCAGCACGGAGGGAATTCTTGGGAAAAAAAGCAATAGCCTTGTACAAATGCATTAATTAATCATGATAAATTTGAATAATCCCTCAACATTATTCAGTAAAGGAGCCGCAGATGAGGTTAATGTAGTGGTGCTGGGATGAATTTTTTTTGGCTTGGAGCATGACAGCGAGGTCATGACCCGGATATGATAACTGGTTCCTCGGAGAGCCTTGGATATTATGTAAACTATTGTAGTTTCATTTATTGCAGTCCTTAGAAAGATATGGTCTGAAATAAAACTTTCTGCAATGGTCAAATGCTGCTATGCTGCTATGACATTGCCTGTATATCTGAAACAGTGGGTTAGGGCACCTCCTGCCTACCTGATGCAGGATGAGCACAAACTTCTGCAGAGACTACATCAAGACTTGAGAGCCTAATTAACGTTACAAGATGAGAACTTCTTCTAGTGCTGGTAACAGAGAGGAACAGTCAGTTTCTTAGAGACCTAGTGACAGTCGCGTGAAAGTTGTTCCACAGAAACACAGTATTGACAGCATTCACAGAGCTTTGAATCTCTGCTGGTGTCTAGCTGTTATTGACAGACTGGAGCCTGGCGCGGGCTCCCCACTTTTGTCCAGAACACAAAGCAGGAAGTGGCTTTTCAGCCAGGAGCACACTGACACAAAGCTGCCTTTGTCAGCTTCTGAACCTGGCACACTACAAACACAGATGACTCTCCTTCCTCCGCGGTCCTCGTGCGATGGTGAACGTGCACTTGACGTGGAAGGGCACGCTTGCATGACAGTGCTGGCTGTGATTTACTTACAATGGGGACTGGGAACAAAATCTAGGAGAGTTTCATCTCAAGGAAATGAGATTTATTAATATTCTGTTTACTACAGCATTATTTGGCTTTTGTTCAGTTATAAACATCCATGGATGAATTTTGCAAGTAGCATGTATTGAGTTTTGAAATGTAACAGTAGTATTAATATTCGCTTGATACTGGGTAAAATCTATACCAGATGAAGAATCACGAAGAGATTCTGTAGGTGTCTGTACACAGACCGGACCTCGGTGAGGTCTTGGCTGGGGAAGTCTATCTTAGTTGTGGGAGGGTAATTGGTATGGAGGAAAGACTGTGCTGAGAGAGAAGGAGAGAGAGAGAGAGGGAGGGAGGGAGTACGCGGGGGCAAGAGGGTTCCTCCTCACACCTTTTCCGAATGAGCCGGGGTGAACCGCACTGGTGGAAACGTCGGGGAGGAGAATCCGCCACGGCGACCCATCTGCCCCAGAGCTGAGCGGCTTCGGGGCCCCCCAACCCCATCCTCCGCGTTCCTGTGCGCGGAACCCTGTGTGCTTCTTTCAGGATCCCGGCACTGCCTAGACAAAAAACTGCTGCCTGCTTATTATTTTTAGTGTCGCCTGGGCTATTTTTAGCAGGCCGGGGAACGCAGAACGCGAAGGGGAGGTAGGCGAAGAAAGGGCGGAGGCGGCCGGAACGCAAGGCCGCGCGTTGCGCTCGTAGGGTTCCCACCCTCATAAGGTTATGTTAATCAGAATGAGGTTAGCAAAAAGCATTTCTTATTAGTATTAATTGGTTCCTTTCCAGACTGGAAGAGGTGAGGCTTAGCAGAAAGCCAGGAGTACTTTGGAGAACCTTCTCATCCATGGGGAGTGCTATGGTCTATTTCCCCTTGGAGTCTTAAATGGATTCCAGTTAAGAGGGACTGGTCTTGCTACCTTTGTTACCCCACAAAAGTAGAAAGTGGAGGCTGGTTAGGAAGGTGTCTGATGACATCATGGCCAAGGGACAAGGTTGTGGTTTTGTGAATGCTAGATCGATATGTCCCCGTGTGAGGGGGGAGCCCCCCATCCCCTCAGCTAGGAAAATGGCAGGGTAAAGGCACAGAGGATGTGAATTATGTTAAATGATGATGTTCTACTTTTACGGCCCGCTGACGCAATAGCAAATAAGGGACAGAATGTGCAAGCGGTTAGATCTGCTCAGAACACAGTTCTAAGGGTTTAACAGGAACAATGCGATGCCTCGTGGATGACACACCTGGTATTTCACACTAAACACTTACTGCGAGGGTAAGGATTTTTCACCTTGGTCGTGACTAGAGGCCACAAAAATTTTGTGGAAATCTTGGGGCAGCTGTCCCACTGACAACCATACCAGCAGCACAAACAGCAAGCACTCTTTCAGTATGATGGGGGGGAAAATGAGCAAAGAAGAAGCATTCAAAGACCTGTTAGCCATTCAGGAAACTGACATTTTAAAAGTGCTGCTTAAGTGGATTTATTACCAAGAGAGGGGAAAAGCAAGCGTTTATCCCTTAATGCTTTTTGTTACCTGTGACATCAGCACACTCCCCCCGAAATGTGTTATCTGGGAAAGTCTGTGAGTGGCCAGTTTAACAAGGCGTATAAAGAGCGGCCCGCTAAGTAGCTGTGTGATTAGTCTTGGCAAGGGGTTATGGGGGATGGGGGGGTAATACAGGGGGTTAAACAGCTCCCTGATCTCGAGAAAATCGATTTCCCATCGCAGTAGCAGTGGTGTTTTTCGACATTTTTTGGAAGCGGAGGGGTTGCCCCTTTTTGCACGGTGCCCGTCTGGCTGTCATCACAGAAAGCAACTCTTCAGCAGCTTCACGAGGCAGCTATATGTCAGGCCTGAACACTGGGGGACTGTCAGGCCTGAACACAGGGTGAC